>JANVCC010000060.1:4415032-4440473 GCA_025345505.1 Todiramphus chloris collaris
TCTCCCCGTCGGGGAATCGAACCCCGGTCTCCCGCGTGACAGGCGGGGATACTCACCACTATACTAACGAGGACGAACACGCGCTTTTCTCTTCCCGCCTTCCCCGGTAAGGTGAGGCCTGTGCTGGCGGCACGGAGCTCCCTCGGGGCAGAGCCGCTCGCTCGCCCCGCGCTGCTCCCGTAGCCGCTCCCGCCATCGGGGCGCCCCGCGGAGCCGGGCAGCGCGGGGACTCGGTGCGGTGCGGGCCTGACGCGCTGCTTCTCCAGTGCGGCTGTATCACACGTGTAAAGAAGTGTGCACAGCGCGGGGATGTAGCTCAGTGGTAGAGCGCATGCTTTGCATGTATGAGGCCCCGGGTTCAATCCCCGGCATCTCCACTTTTCTTCAGCTTCTCGAAGCCAATTATTTTTAGACTAAACCCGTTTCAGTTAAAGGGACCTCCAGCGCCCACCTGGTGCAAGGGCTGACCAAACATTAAGGCACAGTGTTAGGAATTGTCCAGCTACCACCTCACCTCTGAGGGGATTGGTCCACCACCCCCCTCTCTGGGCAGCCTGTTCCCGGGTCTGACCCCCTCGGGGTACAGAAATGCTGCCCAATGTTCCCCCTCACCCCCCGGCACAGCTCTGATCCATTCCCTCCTGCCCTGGCACAGCTCTGATCCATTCCCCCTGCCCTGGCAGAGGCTGCCAGGAAGAAGAGCTCAGCACCTCCCCTCAAGAAACATCTCCATTTAGAGCACAGGGGACTTACTAAGAGAAAGTTGCTTTTTTTTTGCCCCATTTCACAAAGTAAATTTGTAAATTTACGTTGTGGCTCAATATTTTCCTTCCCCCCCCACCCTGCACAGAGCAGTTTCCAAACTTCTGCTGCCCCTCTTGCTGGAGAAGGGAGCCCAGCCGAGCCCCAGCACCCTACACCCCTGAGAAGGGTCCAGAAAAGCACGAACTGCTGCTTATTGCAGCACCCCAGACAGAGAACGGCTCCCAGCCCAACCCAGAACTATACATATTTATTATAGTCCAGATGACTAATGTAGTCCAAAGAGAAACTTCAGATAAAAGCCCCCATCTGTAAAATACAATGGATAAAATTATCCAATCATCAATATTACAAAATACCAGCAAAACAGCTGGTAAGGCCTCTGGGGACACACAGCTTCCCAGAAACCAGAATAACACCCAGTTCTCTTGCAGAAAGGTATTGCTAACAGTTAGCAAATCCATCTGTGGCATCAGCTTTCCAAGGAAACCCAAGATCCCAAAACATCTGGGAGAAAAGGAGGCCAGGAAGAACTGAGCTGGGCCCATCACAGTGCTACTGGTGGCCAGTTGTTGGCTAGCTCCTCATGCATCGCTTCGGGGATCCACTGACGATAGGCTGCGAGCAGATCTGGAAAGCAAGGGAGAAGCCATTAGATGGCAACGGGAGTCAGGGACTGGAGCTTATCAAGTGAAATCATCCATTTTTTGAATTCTAATTCAACAGTGCTTCAGGTATTACCAAGTCTGCACGGATAAGGCTGATAATTAAGCAAACAGAACACTTACATTTAGGGTTTTTCTTCCATGCAGCCAGTAAAGCATCGCGATTATCACAGTTTTCTGCAACTAGAGCCTGCAGGAGGGATTCTGTCCTGGGCTGAAGTCTGAATCAGTCCAAAATAAAACAGTGCGACAAAACAACGTTCATTAGCACAGTTTGGCAAAGTACTGCAGCACTCGGCTTACCTTCCTGAATTCACACACTCAGTATTTCTAAAAGGCTAAATATTGGTGTAGAAAAGCACGGCCTCTGGATACAGAGATACATCACTGGCTCAAGAAAGTTCTCTAGAAGTAGTTTCTTCCCCCTACCACAACTTTTTCGTGTTACAAGTGCAGGAGGTTGCTCTTGTTGCCGTCAGCACAAAGCTGCTAAGCAACACGGAACCCAGAGGTCCCGTGGTGAACTCTGAGCTGATTACAACAGGAAAACACTTTGCAGGACCCTCGGATAGCATCAGTCACTTTTAGCAAAGTCCCTCAAAACCCTTGCATCTGTCATCTCCATGCAAACTTGCAGGGGACTCAGAGAAAGCCTGCAGAGCTGCGCGCCTTCTTCCCCACCGCCCTTACCATCCCCAATTCTCCTGAGGCAGGATTTTTCTTGGTGAGAAAACTCATTTTCCTCTCCCTGCAGGTACAGCCAAGATCACTATCTAGAACACACTTCCCAGCATTGAATTGTTTTTTGGGTTTTTTTAATTTCCAAGGAAGTTAAAAGTGTTTGGTGGAGACAACAACGAAAGTTTGTTTTGAAACACTTACTTGGACCATGTCTTCAGCATTATGAGGGGGCTGGAGAGCAGACACCGGCTGTAAGGACTCAACTTTTCAATGACCTGGAAGATTTGTTGAAATAAGTAATGTAGTCAACAAGCTAAATGAACTGTTCTGTGGAGACAATCATCAATGAACTTGGAATACTGTAGATTCCCACCCCATATTCTCTATTATCATCTCTCTCCCATCCATGTCTCTGTCCTGTCCTGGCTGACTAGACAACTCTTGTGTCTCAGAATGGACAATGACATGAGCTACAGCTTTTTCCTTTGCAAAACCAGGACTTAAATTTGGGAGTCTCTTTCACCCAAATGCTGTTTTTCACACTGTTCTGGATTTTAAAGATACCTTCCCCACCAACTGCAGCCACCAGCAAGTTATGAGAAACGGGCACACGCAAAAAGAAAGAAGCCACAAGGCTCATCTCCTCCAAAAACTGGGCTAAAAACTTATTGATAACATGAAGGAATTCCGGCAGCTGGAACACACTCACCTTTCCTTCAAGCAGGAACCTGGCGAAGTATTTGTAGCGATCGATACCTTCTGGGTAATCAACTTCCACAGCAGGGAGCTGCCAGCTAACTCGATCTGGAAAGAAAAAACCCACTGAGGCTTCTAAACGGTCCAAGAGGAGGGTACATTTCTGAGGGAGACGTGACCACACAGAAGCTAAGAGGAGTGGTGAGGATGCTGACACCATCCAGCCAGCTGTGCTTCTTCACACGGGGAGAAGACGGGTGTGAAATGCCCACGGCAGTGGGAAGATGATGATATTTAAATGTTACAAATTCCATGGAGCTACTCAAACCACTGATAAGCTGTTTGAATAGTTCAAGATGATCTTGTCCTTTCTGGTCTGCTGGCAGCCTTGTTAAAAGCAGCGTTACAGTCACTATAGAGCAGCCCTTCCACAGAACTACCCAGTGACACTTTTCAAGACACTTACAAAAGACACTTGGTCGGTGACATCGAATCCGGCCTGTTTCGGGGCAGTAAGACGGAGGAGGACTTTCCAGAGGCTTCCCAAAGTGGCAGTAGGGTGGCAGCAGGGCAGGAATCCACTCCGGTTCAACTGCGGACACACCTTCGGAGGAGAAAACACGGGCCCGATTGTGGGCTCGCTGCCAAGGGCCACCACTTGCCAGCAGTCCCTTGAGCACCGTACGGTCAGGGTATCACCTCCACAATTTATTTTTATCTCATTTTTCAACTCGACTTTTTAACGCTCTTCTGTTCACAGACAAACAGTAGGTAGCCATTGCTAACACGGCTGATGCAGAGCAGCTATTTGCTAAGCTGAGCTTTGCTCCAGCCAGTTCTTCTAGATAAAGAGTAAACCAGGACCCTTTTCCCCTCATCCAGGTCTAGAAAGCAGAAGGATCCAAATCCCAGGAGGCAGGAGCACTCTGCAAGGAGAGCGCTCAGGCGGCACAGCAAGGGACACGTTCTGCTAAGGAGTTTCTGAACTCCTCCCCAGAGCTGCAGAAGCAGCAGGGGCTGCAGCCCTCCAATCTCACCTTTCATATACAGTTTCGTAGTCTCAACGATTTCTTGATACACCACAAACTCTGGGAGTTGTTTGAAGAGGACTGAGCTGGGATGGATGAACACCGGGTCGTCCAGGAGAGCAGTCTTTAAGAAAGCACAGAGAAGTGAAGCAGAGTAAGAGAAGTTACTGGCAATCCCATTTCTTGATTGCATCTAATTTCAGTCTCTCTCAGATGTACACTTATATGGGTTCCTTAAGTAATGGAGGTTTTTAATAACCCCATAACTTTTTGCTTCACCTTCTCTGGAGACATCAAGCACTTTGGAAGATGGACTAATGCTGCTTCTTAGCTCTTTTACAACAACTCCTACCTGAGGACTGGGAAATTACAACACTGGAAATTTAAATTCTATGGGGAGGTTACAGAAAGCCAGCACAGGCAGCCCCAGTGCTGCAGCCAGCCAGAAGCCCAGGCTTTGCACAGAAGCATCTTTCTGCCACACAGGGGAAGAGGAATCTGGGCAAATCAAGCTGTTTACCTTGTAAGCATTTTTCCACTTCTCATCCAGAAGCTCTTCTGCCTGAATCCTTCGGGCAACGTGATCCCCTAGCCCCGCCAGCACAATCTGTCTGAGGTAAGTTGCTTGAGCTTCCGTTGGGGGCTTCATCTTTGGATCAACATAGAGACCAGCATCAGTGCAGACTGAGTTCACTGCAGGGGCAAAAAAAGGGAGAGTTAAGATTCAACAGGAAAAAAAAAGGCTGCAACAAAAAGCCCAGCTGATTTGTCACCCTCCTCCCCAAGAGAGAATAAATATGGCAATTCCTGTCCGAAGCCTCTTACCTGCTGTCGTCAGCTGCCCTCTCAAGCGCCTGATCTCCAGCATGGCTTTGTATCGAAGCCCATTTTCTTCACAGAATTGACGGGTGCACCCAGCGTATTCACAGGCCCCCACTGCTCCTGGAGAGGACAGTCAGGCGGAGAGGACAACTTAGCCCATCACTTCTCCTACTCGTGCCAGCCAGGGGGACAGTTCTGTCACAGGCAACGCGTGTTCCCACTCATCGTCAGCCTGGCACACAGGCAGGCTGCCTGCCCCGAGAACAGCCAGTCTAGGGAGGTTCTCCCCCCTCTAGTCTGCCCTGGTGAGACCACACCTGGAATACTGTGTCCAGTTCTGGGCTCCCCAGTTCAAGAGAGACAGGGGAGAGACAACAGAGAGCTATGAGGATGATTAAGGGACTTGAACATCTCTCCTGTGAAGAAAGGCTGAGAGAACTGGAGCTGTTTAGTCCTGAGCAGGCTGAGAGGGGATCTTATTAACATCTATAAATATCTGAGGGGTGGGTGTCAACTGGAAGGGGCCAGTCTCTTTTCTGTGGCCCCCAGTAATAGGACAAGGAATAATGGGCATAAGCTAGAACATAGGAAGTTCTACCTCAACGTGAGGAGAAACTTCTTTACTGTGAGGGTGACAGAGCCTGGCCCAGGCTGCCCAGAGATGCTGTGGAGTCTCCTTCTCTGGAGACTTTCAAGACCCACCCGGATTTGTTCCTGCGTGGCCTGCCCTGGGTGACCCTGCTCTGGCAGGGGGGTTGGACTCAATCTCCAGAGGTCCCTTCCAACCCCTACCATTCTAGAATTCTATTTATGGCTGGACTTAGTCCTCCAGCACGAGGATGGCTTTGGTCACACAGAGCCAAGAGCTCAGGGCGATGGGGAGAACAGGATGGCAGCGACCAGCTGAGGGCAATGGCTGTCTGCAATACCTAACATCACCATCAGGTCTCCGAGCTTCTGCAGCGGCCCCTGCCCAGCCCAGATCTTCTGCATCTGTAAAAGCCTTCCTTTCTTCCCCTTCAGTTTCGTCGTCTCTTCCTCACTTACTGCTGGCCTGAAAGAAACGCCAAACAGCATAAATGAGTATTGTGCAGAGGGGCACCAGCTGTGGCAAGGTGACACATCCTGTCCAGAGGATGCCAGGCTAACTCACTCGCCTGTCAAACTCTTCGAAGAGCTCCCGGACGGTCATCGCAGCCACTATGGTGACGGTGTATGGCAGGCACTCGTGCTGCCGGCTCAGCGCCAGCATCTTCGCATACCGGGGGGCTACAGGAAAAGTGGCCATTACTCTGCCCAGGGGAGTAATAGGACAACTCAGCTTTGCTGCCAGCTGCTGCTTCAGCCTGGGGGAGGAAGAGGAAAGGCACGTAATGGAGTAACTGCTGCACCAGAACAAGTTTGTGTTTCTGGGTTGGGCAGCCAAATGAGTTTGTTGTGTTTTTCTCAGATTTTTGTTATGTGCTGGTTCCATGGGCTGGGGGAAAGATTCCTCCTTCTCAAGCAGCTCTCACCTGCCCTGCATGGCACGCTCATCACACAGGCTTTCTCTGCCCAAATACACCGAGGGCCAATAAAACACACACAGGTAAAACAGAGGCTACTAATACAATGCCAGTCTCTGTACAAAAGAGCAGCCTCAGCTGAGAGGGCTGAGATGGAAAAGCAGGTGGGAGGACATTAGGAAAAAATTCTTCCCCGCAAGGGTTGTCAAGGCCTGGCCCAGGCCCAAGGAAGTGGGGAGTCCCCATCCCTGGAAGGGTTTAAAAGACGTGTAGATTTGGTGCTGTGGGAGATGGTTTAGTGGTGGACTTGGCAGTACTGGGTTAACGGTTGGGCTCGATGGTCTTAAAGGTCCTTTCCAACCCAAACAACTCCGTGAAGGCGTTGCCCACTGCAGCAACAGCAACAGCCAAGCAGTGGTGCTGAGAGAAGTATTTGTGGAGGACCACAGATGTTACCTTCCTGTCATAGGGGGTTCCTTCAAGGCACCCAGGGCTATCAGCAACTCCTCAGCTGCTGCAAGCGCTTCTGTTGGAGGTGATGTTGGGAACGGGAAGTTGATTACCTGCAGACACCAAGAGAGTCTATCACTGACACAGCTCCCTCTGAAAACCAGAGTCCAAACACAGTATGAAGTCCTGGAAGGGAGCGACACCCTCCCCTCTGGTTACGTATACCAAAGAAAAACATTCAGGGTGCTTGCCAAGAGTGAGAGGAAAGGACATATCATGGGAGGAAACGCTTCGAACAAAAGCATGAGGAAACAGCCATACCAGCATCACCCTGCTCAGAACAAAAACATATGGAAACAGGAATCCGAGCGTCACCTTTCACTGCCAGTGACCCAGGCACTGCCCAGGGCAGGCTGCTTTAAGGTCTAACTTTAAGTATTGTGCTTTCTGACGCTATCTCCAAAACACAACCCCTGTTTGGACAAGTTTTTTTCACTATTAAGAATGTAAGAAAGCTCTTGTTACCAGAACAAACATGTCTGTTAAGGCCTGGTGGAACTCAGAGCAGCTTCTGCAATCTGCAGAACCAAGATCAAGTCCCAGGATCCTAACTCCTAACACAAGGCACAGCCTCAAGCAACGATGATAAAAGACATTTGTGTTTGTTTCTGTCTCTCGGGGGCAGAGCACTGTAGTACAACGCCAGCTCACACCTCACCTTTTCTATATTTAATGCCTTCATTTGCAGAATCAAGTCTTCTACTGGTCGCCTTGTTATTTCTGGAGCAGAAAATTTCTCAAAGTCCATGAAGACTGCTGAAGAGTATAACCTAGTGGGACCAGAAGTGCTGCTTAGAGACTTAAAAAGAAATGTTAAACTCCAAAGATACGCATGAAAAATTATCAAGGGATTTAAAAAACGGCAGCTGTGGTGCTTGGCACGGTTGGGGCACATCGCCCTGCTCACACAAAGGTGACTTGGCTTGGAGTGGAACCCCTACTAATACGGCCACCAAAATAAGGGGTTCCAGCAAGAGAAAGGCCCCTGAGAAGCCAAACTGGCAAACCAACATCACCAGTGGCAGTTCAGGTTTGGGTTTCACCTCTCCCGTTGGAACAGAGCAAAACCAAAGCGTCTCAAGCAGCACTAGGTCCTTGTGAAAGCAGGACAAGGGAAACTATCAAATGCATGTCAACACCCCTTGGGCTTTTTGTTTCTCCTAACCCTCTGGAGGGCAGGGAGCCAACCTGTAACAGTGCCCTGGTTCTGTCCGGCCAGCCCGGCCTGCCCGCTGGTCAGCCGAAGCTTGAGATATCCACGTGACTCGGAACAACGAAACCCCAGTGATTTTGTCGTAGAAACGTTTCTTGACCTTTCCGCAGTCGACCACGTATTTGATGCCTGGGATGGTAAGGGATGTTTCAGCCACGTTGGTGGCTACAACACACAGCCTTGTGCCAGGAGGAGGAGCCCTGAATACCTGTAAGAAACAGACAGGCACGTGGCACGCGCTGCCAACAGTGGCAAAAGGACAGGCACTCAACCTGGATGGGTTGCAAAGGGATGACAACACATATGGCATCTCAGGAGAAACACAAGAGTGAGCTGCAGCTCTGCAGCTCTCTATCCAGCTCAGTTAATCCCCCAGGAACATCTACAGGGGCTCCAGGGGGAGCAGAATCCAGTGTTGAATAACAGTTAGACACACTGTTGCCACCTCCAAGGACCAAGAGGGAATGCCAGAACTTATACCAACTGCTTCTTGGCAGTGGGATCCTGACAGAACCCAGGGCCATGACTAATTTGAATGCTGCAGGATGGTTGCCTTTCAGCTCTTTCAACCTGCTGAACTTTTCCAGTTCATCAGGGAGATCCCAGCCCAAGCAAGGCCTGCTCTGATCCCATCCCAACTTGCCCCGTTGAGCCATTCAAGTCCATCCACTGGCGGATAGTCCGAGATGGAAATTGAAACTCAGAAAGCACATGTGACTTCAGACAGCGATCACGTATATCCATAAGGATCGTCTACTCATCGTGACAATAAATCCTTTACCTTTGCTTGTTTCTCTGGTGCTAGCAAGGAATACAGCGGGAGCACGTAGAGCGGAAGGGACGAATCCGATTTCTCATCTGTGAAAAAATAAACCAGTATTGTCAAATAGTCAGTAAGTCAGCTTCCAGGTTTAGTCCCAACAACATCTTCACAAACTCTGCTTCACTTAAAACCAGTTAACTATCTGCTACAAAGCTGAAAGATCTTAACATCTTTTCCATGACACAGGTCTGCTGTGTTACCACACCAGTTTAGCAAAGGACAGCTAGCTTATGTCATATGTTTCACAGGTGACAGGAAAGAGGGAGCTTTTTATTTCCCAAGTGTCAAACCTTCTTCTGAGTCTCCATCTCCTAAATCAAGGTCCAGATCAGACCCTGCAATGTCATCATCAGTCTCAGCGTCTCTGTCTTCATCTCCTTCATCCGCTGGTACAACAGAGTAATTGTCCAGATCAATTTTGGGGAGTGTCTGAAAAAGACAGGAAAGATGATCACAGAGCATTAACATGGGACACAAACAGCACTTTTTATTGCTTTGAAAACAAAGATGAGCACTTACTCCAAACATTTGTTGACCTGAAGGTGACAGAGAGATTGAGGAACCTCATTTGTATTTTAAGGGTCAGGTTCAGCATTTGGTAACTGTGAGAGTCGGTGGGGAACAACCCAAGTATTTTAAATGACATTTTGTGCCGAGCCAAGATTGTTCACTTGCAGGGCAGGAGGAAAGGGTTAAACTTCCTTACTTCAGGCCCCTTCAGCTACCAGGATCCAATGTCAGTGGACAGTATATCTGTAACATCAAGATCTCCTGCTAACAAAGCCCATGTAAGGCTTGGGTGGAAGCCAAACGCTACCCTTCATCAGGGACGCATCAGTCCCAATTCTGGGTAACAAATGGGGAGAAGAGCAGCAGCCCTGGAGCCAGCAAGTCTGGAACTCCTTCCGTTCAAGTTTTAATGGTCTGTACTCAACTGAAATCAATCTCCTGCCCATAATGCCCAAGGACACACTGTAGCACTCTGCTGCTCATAACACAGCAGTTATCAGTGCAGGAAGCCTTACTGGATTTCCTGAGGGGACACATGTAGGCTACAAGGTGTCATGAGAGTCTACACCAGGCTGGTGAGAAACACAGCTACACAGTGTGCAGTACTGGTTGCAGGGAGGTACCTGCTCCTTCCTGCCTCTTGGAGGAACTCTAGCCATCACACATTACCATAACTCTCTTCTGCTTCCTTGACTTCTTAAATTTTCTGATTTCTTCCAGCGATTCCTCTTTGTCATCATCTCCTCCTACAAAAACATCCATTGGAATTACTCTTAGCTGAGCAAGCTTTCCTCTTGGAAAAAGCAGTGGGGAGAGTCTGGTCCCACTCCCACCTCTCTGGGGGGATTTAAAAAGTGTCACAGTGTGAAAGAAGCAAATAGTCACGCTGAAGGCAGAGGGGATGGGCACGACACAGAATGGTAACATTCTAATTCCATTCAGGAACCATGCAGAGGACCAAGAGCAGCACACACAGTAACTGGATGCCTTGAGGTTTAGGAGACAATTAGCTGAGCAATATTAGAATTTGACTGTCTAAAGTCATCTTGGGAAATTCCACTATCCTGAAAATAAACAGCCACCAACAAGCAGCAGCACTTCCAATTTAATTCCCAAGCAGCAAAGTGAAGATAATGCAATGGCTTCTGGAAAACTGGAAAGGATCATACACACAAACCTTCTCCCCAGACTCAAAACAGCTCAAACTTAACCAGTTATCAAAATCATCCACAATGAGCCCTTTCCCTTTTTTGTTCATTTTTTCCTTTTTTCTCAGTGGGATAAATCCAAAGTTTATCAGCCCTTTATTCTATAGCATTACCTGTAGTGGTGGTTTTTTGGAATGGAAAGGCTTTCCTTAGCTTTCTACAGAGAGAGTGAACTTCTGCCTGGCCTGTTAAAAACACCAAAATCCCACCTGCAAGAGAAGAAATCACTCAACTTCAGCATAGGTGTTTCACCTTGGAAAGCTTCAGATCTCATTCTTCATTAAAGACAGACCAAATATTCTGGGAAGTAACAAGGAGGTACAGGGTGCTTGACTGCCTTGGTTCTTCTGCTCCTTCAAGAAGCATTCTAATGTAACTATGATTTAACTTTCACATGAAAAACCTTTTAAGTGAAAGCACATGATACATCATTGCAGTCCCATGGTCAACTTACAAAAACACCTTACTCCAAAACAAAACAAAAAAAAATATCCAACAAAACCCTCTCCCCCAAAAAAAAACCCCAAACCAAACCAGAAAACTTTAGAGAGTTGAGTGTAAAGAATTTGAGAGGTTCTCAGCAGCGACCTTACCTGGGGGCAACATTCGGTGGATTTTGCAGACCTTCCTGAAGCACTCCCCACTGTAGTCATCTAGGGGGGTTTTCTTGTTAAAATGAACAGTTACAGGGAACTGCCTTGCATCTACCTAGAGGGGAAATACCAAACACAAAGGAAAAGCTCCTTTACGGGGTCAAAACTCCAGCACAATCATCACAGCTTTCGTGGGAGAACTAGAAAAGCTCACCCTGTGTTTCTGTTCAGCTCTTAGTTTTGGTAACCTACAAAACACTGGCCCCACAGAAGTCAGCAGTGCTGTCTACTCTGAACACCACACAGCCAAGCTAGAACCCAAACCTTTTCCCTTTCAGATCACCAACTCACGGCGAAGCTTTTTAGTTCTCCTGAAATGTAACTTGCAGGTTTTTTTTCAAGATAATCAGATTCTGCTCGGGCAGTTTTCTGATAAAAGAGGCAAGGAAAACACCAAGCCCCAAAAGAAACAATAGTCTAAACAAATTAACTATTTTTAAATTGATATCTGAAAGATATCACCACCAACCTGGCAAGATGAGAGCGCCCTTATTTTGTAATTTATTTTACCAAGGAAACCCTCGCTGCATTTCAGCCGTTCCACGCGGCGCAGCTCCCGGAGAGGGGAACAGTACCTGAATCACAGGAGGTGTGACAGGGAACAGCCTGCTGTTTTCGGTGAAGTCTTCGACGCGCAGGGTAGCCGACATCACAACCAGCTTCAGTGGCAGCCCCTTCTGCAGCGACACAGACCTGTTACCCTGGGTCTGAAAGCAGGAGGGGGGTACCCTACCCAGCACACAAACCCAGAGCTGCGAGCGGGTACGAGGTTCTGCACCAAAACACTAAAATCTAAAGGCAACAAAAGCACTGTGTCTGGTGCTGGGACACACACAGCTTCAAATGCACTGTGTCTTAAAATACATAACACCTCAGGCTGGCAGTCCTGATGCTGGCACTGACCTGCCTCTAAACCACTCCATCTTCTCTCGATCTCTATTTAAAACAAAACCAGATGCCAAATGCTGCCACCCAGCCCACCAGCTCCCAGCATCACTCGGGACCAACCACTTCATGATGCCAGCCCCGAAACATCTCCTCTGCTGTTGGTGGCTTATTCCAGCACAACAGTGCACATCTTGCTTTCTAACAGGCTGCAGATTTTAATTATTCACATGTGTCTTGTGGCACTGCAAGTCTAAAATCAGTTGGATATTGCCCAAAAAGTTATCTGCTGGTACTGATACATCTTACCCCCCCCTCGGCTTTTGTGGCTCTGTGCTTCTTTGATCATATGGAAAGACTCATATGTGTGAGTGTTATTTCCTGGCTTCTGTCAGATTTCCATCACCTTCCACAGCACCCAGAGTCCCCCCTCCCACAGAGCACCTCTCCCTGTGTCTGACACAGAACTGCTGCTTCCCTTACCTTTGCACGGAGAGGCACGATGCGAGACAAGAGCCCTATCAAGATATCCGTGTACATGCTCCTTTCATGGGCTTCATCGATAATAATGACTTTGTACTTGGAAAGCAGAAAGTCCTGAGAAGAGAGATCCATTTCTCCACATTAAACCTCACCCGAGGCCATCTTTAAGTCAAGACAACAACACAAACACTGACACCCCACACCCTCAGGACTCAGGCCTCTCCCACATACCTGAGCACAGTTTACTGAGTTTAACCTACACGAAGCAGCCCAGTCCCCCAGAGCCTCTTCCTTGCCTTCATTTTACACAACAAGATAACCTAAAGTTGAGGGACTTGGACAGGAATATGAAGGGTTGAGATGAAACACATCTTCGGTGCTGAAAGGGATTTTGCTTTGAAAGGCTGGCGACAAATCCATGCAAGGCATCTGGCCTCTCTTCCCAACTATACAAAATGCTTTCGTTTTTTATAACTCTGAGGACAGCAACTTACCTTCTGAATTTCTTTCAGCAGCACACCGTCCGTCATGAACTTGATTTGGGTTTCATCTGTAACGTTGCCTTCATAGCGGATTTGATAGGAAACCACTCTGTGAGGAAATTCCAGGGTAGCCACGAGAAAAAGCCCAGGGAGAGAGAAAATTCACGTTCAGCCCAACTAAATTAAGACTTGGTGCCAAGACAAGACAAAAAGCACGCCACCAGCTCTCCAGAGCCCAGCACACACGGAATGCTGGAAGCTGGGATACACAGCAACACCTCTTTGAATTAGTTCAGTTATGGAATGCTTTCTTATATGGAGACCAACTAGGACCACTTCCCATACACTGGAAGAGCTACATAAAGCTCTCCCTAAAAACTAGCTTACAACGCTCAGCAGCAACAAATCTGCATATGGGGGTTTTTTTATGGACAACCCCACAGGGGACTTTTTCAGTATCTCTCCCAAAGTTCTTCGCCAAAGACTGAACAAGCAACACGCAAGCCTTGATTTCAGTCTATGGCACCCACAGAGCATCTCAGCGTTACCTTCCTAGCAAGGTCTCAGCCTCTTTTTTCTCCTCACCTGTGCGACAGGTTCATTTCCTTGGCGACTCGCTGGGACATGGACACCGCAGCCACGCGCCGAGGCTCCGTGATCCCGATCGCTCCGGCTGAACTAAAGAGGAGAAGGAAAGGCAAGGAGGGGTTCTTTGGCTGCTCGTTTTAAAGCGAGAAACCCTGATGACAACAGGATCTCTGCACGGTGGTTCTCAACTGAGTAGCATCACTCACACAGTATCACTTTTACTTATATATAGTTTGAGGAAAAATAAAGGAAGCTTTGGGATTGCCCTCTGTTAGAGGTGTATTGATCTGAAGACACGCGTGTCACAGGAATTACTTTCCCAAGTGTTGTCTCTAACTCAAGCTCACTGAACTCCAGTCCCCCTCCAGCCATGGGGTGCATTTCAGAAGAAACTCAAGGTGGGGCAGCAGCAGCACAGAAGCTGAACACACCTTGATGCAGCTCAGAAGAAGCATTTCATGAGGCACCCAAGCTTACAGGTGTTACCAGTGGCACCAGATGAGGCACCACTATGTAACAAAGATGTTCTTAGGAAATATGCCCGTGTGTAAAACCAAACCTCTGTGCAGAGGTGGGCAGGCAATAAATGCCCTCTGTGACAAACAGGCCAGTGGCTCTGAAGGACATTTTGACCTTAGAGGTTTCATGAAATTGCTCACATGGAGAGATTTTTGCAAGTAAGTCTTACTCCCTTCAGATTTTTTAAAAGCCCACTCAACACAGCCCCACTAGCACCGCACAGAAAAGACCAGGTTCTGTTCAGCCATACCAGAAGAAACAAAATCACAAGTCATGGAGCTCAGCTTGAATTTTTCTCATTACATTTGCTGCATGTAAAAGACTCATACCTGGCATACCCAGCTTCATAGAGAAACTGGGGTATTTGAGTGGTTTTACCACTTCCCGTCTCTCCGCATATGATCACAATGGGATTCTCACTAATGGCTTCCATGATGACTTGCTCTTCAGCAAGGATTGGAAGCTTTAGTCTTGCTTCCTAGAAAATAGAAACGTGTATTTTAGTTGCACTGTTTTGTAACTCGCTCCCTTTTTGTTTTCCCCAGGATGGAAACCGTTACCTTCCTCAGATTATAAAACCCACAAAAGGGAATCCTGCCAGCTCAGTGGCTCAAAACCAGAGCTTATATCACACCAGGATGTCCAAGAACTTGAGTCATCACAACAGCTTCCCAGGAAGCAGCTGGCAAGCCCTGCATTTTAATCTGTGAAACTTCAGAGTCCCTTGAGTTTATTCATAAAGCACTTCAAGGCAAAACTCATTTCACAACCCTGTTTTGTCTGCTCAGCCACATGCAGAGCTCTTCCCATGCCTAGAGAACACCCTACCTCCAGGAGATGGAACAAAACCACCCTGCCTAAGACACAGTGGAATGGAGAGCTAAGAGTGACTTCGCAAGATTTTCCAGTGAAGAACAATCAAAGACTGCTAATACATTTTGTATTTGTAACTAGAGACAAATGCTTATTCCCTAAATAAAACTAGTTTTCCTTCTGCTAGATTAGCCAGGCTCACAGCTCAGACACGTACAGCTCGCCAGGAGAGGGGCCCCAGGCACACGCTGCTGCCAGGCAGCATCAGCAAGAGACAGGAGAGAACGCTGTAGTGTCTGCAGGGACCTAACCTGGTGGAACATCCCGACATTCCCAACCCCCTTGATAAGCACTTCCCTGTTCACAGCCTCACCTGCATCTCAGGAGACCTGTCCACTGGAATGAAAACCGCAGGCTTGCAAGGGGGTTTCTTGGAGGCCTCCTGGCAAATGGGGACACCAGAACCCACCGGCTGCTGGGCAACCACCGTCTCCTTCATGCCTTCCTCTGGCTTTTCAGTGATATTCAAATCACTGGCTGAGGACTTTGCCATTTCTTGTTTCTGCTCTTCCTCCTCCTCCTCCTCAGAGCTACTGGGCTCTCCCTCAGGCTCTGATTCTGAATCTGAGCGGTGTCTTCTCTTGTTTGCACCGCTGATGCTCCTGATCTTTCCAGGTACAGCCATCTCTGGTTCCTGTGTCACCCTAGAACAAAACATCAACACATGAGCTACATTTCCACCAATGTTCTCCAGGATCCCAAGTCAGACATATCTGACACACAAACCAGAACAGTCACATCATCAGAAGTCACTGCCTGAGCCCAGGTTTTACACAAATAGGGAAAACTCCTACACCTTGGGTGGAGTGCAGCACAAGAAAATATTACCTAGAGAGTTTAACCCAGTTCTCCAAGGATCTGCAGTCCTGGAGGTTTTCACAACTCTACTGGGTAAAGCCTCAGGTGACTTGACTGCTGGGTTCATGCCTAAGCACATTCTATTTATTCATTTCTTCAGAAGACATCTTTGTTGTTTAATTTATTGCAACTTCTGCCAGAATGCAGCTCTTGACAAATAAAGTAACTGAGAACTGCATCAGTCAACAGTTTCCAAAATGACAAAAAAAGTCCATGTTTATCCACCCATTATATAGTTCAGTGTAATTTGTAATTGTGCAGCTGTAACTGTCACCTGCCTCGTCCCTTACGAGCCACAGAATCATTTAGGTTGGAAAAGACCTTTAAGATCATTGAGTCAAACTGCCATGAAAGGAAACACCACATAATTTTAACTAACATACTCTCAACAGGATGCCAGTCAAACCAGAAAAGAACTATCATATTATCCAATAAAAAAGGGAGAATTATTTAACCCCATCTATTCTGAAGCAGCTGTATGCACCAAAGAAAGAAAATCATGTAAAAAAAAGACAAGCAGGTGTCCAAGTTTCCAACCACAGTGATAAACCAGAATGGTTGGTTCCAAATAACACTTTACCTTTTGGCCTGATACATACGCTCCCCAACACCCAGTTTGGAAGTGGTGTACAGAAGCTTCATTTCTGCCTCAGAAGCTTGGACCTCATTCAGCTTGCTCAGCAGCTCAGCTCGCTGTTTGGGAGAAAACAACCACAATCAGTGCTCACCAGGAAATAATGACAGTTCAAGATTTGCGCTTGAGTTTTAAAGGGTGAAGTTGTAAAGCCATTCCTGCTGCTACAGAGTCAGTCCTGCCAGATGAAGATTTCAGCCCTGCTTAGAGCAAAACCAGAAATGCCAACGTGGCCCTTCAGTGCTGCAATGAAAAGCTCAGATGCACCCGCTGAACAACTGCAAAGAAAATGGATTTGAACTGAAATATAAGAGAGAGCTGGAGCCACGGCAGCCTCCCTTCAACTCCCTCACATGGGATGCGGCACTGGCAGGAGGTCAGACAGCTGCAGTTTAAAAAGGTCCTCCAGAACCAGTTTGTCTGTCTAAGCAGTTGTATTCAGATGCTAAAAAGAAGAGGATTTTGCCTGGAAAGCTCTTACAAGGACAGAAAAGCTCTACCTGCCTACAGAAAATATACAAGAGTGGGATATAAATATTTCAGAAGCACCAGCAGCGCTCAGGGTGCATCAAGCTTTGCATTTTGCAGCAGGACAAAGCTTCTTGGACGATGTGCTTCACAAAATGCTTTTAAAACGGAACATCATTTACTCTGCCAGAGAGTTACTTCACAAGGTGCACTGGGCAGGGTCAAGGAGAAAACAGGAACCAGGACTCAGAAATGACATGTTCCTGCAGCACTCGATCAACTGAAAAGGAGCAGAAGGTCTTCCCCCACTGGAGTTACACACAAGAGTCCAGTGGTTTTGCCAAAACACCCAGCAAAGGGATGGCTAAAGTCTTAAAACTTCAGCATCTGTACATCCTTGGGACGCCCCAGACAGCGGACCCCTAAGACCCCTCGCTGGCACTGCGGAGCAGTCGCTTCCCCGTGAGTTTGTCACAGCAGCAATGCAATGACATCACTTGTCAGGGATTGCCAACAGCACAGCAGAAACCTCAACAGTTGCTGGTTGACATCAGCCTTTGCCATACGCTGGTAGTCATTGTTTTACCACAAGTCACACAGGTGCTGTTACCAGCAGGCAGCACCGTACCTGTTTTTTCTTTTCCTTCTGCTCCAAAACTTTCTGCAGGTTTTTCTTCTGTTTCTTGCTCAGGGGTTTCTTCTGGTGTTGCACAACACATGCTACTTTTTTCTTCTTTGCTTTCTTGGCTGGCAAGACCAGGGCATTGCTTCCATCAATTCCCTTCAGCGTTGCTTCATCTGAAAGCACATGTTGGATTAATCAGCCCTGCCAGGTGGATTATTTTCAGCACAGTGCTTAACAGCCTTATCGCAACCCACACCACATTTAGCTGCTCTAGGCAAACATAACCCTCACCCTCAGCCAAAAAAAAAAATCCCACATCATCATCAAAGGCAAAAGAGCATGACACCGAGGAGTCGATAACCCTGTGCTTACTAGAGCCGTGAGGGTGATTTTCCTTGATTTATGTAACAACACTATGAAAGTTTCACCTTTTTCTTTCATCACCACAGGGTCAAGGGCAGCAGAGCCGCCCAGGAGACAGCCCAGGGCAGCGGGTGCCTTGGGGTGACCCTGCAGCCTCCTGCCACTCCCTGACATCTGCAACCTTCAATACTAAAAACCGGCAATACTGAAGTATGAAGAATGAAAACAGTGCAATAAACGTGGCTTTTAGGAGGAACATTTGAGAAGGCAAATGTTAAATATTATTTTTAATAATCGCTTTAATAAATAACTGCCTGCGTGCAGCAACCTCTTTAATAAAGCTCCGAGAAGAAAGCCTCAGAGACATTTTAGCTTTAAGGCTTTCAGTAAGAGCATAATCAAACCACAGCACAGACACGACAACAGCTCGAATCTCAGCAGCTCTACGGTCACTTCAGCAGCGTTAACACCCCAACTCCGCAACAACGAACAGAACGCCTCGGAAAGAGGAGAACCGAGCCGGGCGGACCCGACACGGCCTCCGGGCCGTGCCCCGCCGCACCTCCCAATTCCAGCGGCAGCTCCAGCGGCTCGGCGGCGGGCGGGGGCTGCGCGGTGCCCGGCTGCAGCCGCGCCTTCCAGTTGTGCCTGCGGCGGGCCCGGCCCATGGCGACGCTGGCGGCGGGAGCGCCCGGTGCGCTCACACGTGCGACTGCCACCGGCCGCCACTTCCGGGCGGCGCGCGGGCTCGCGGGAAAGGGGCGTGGCGAGGCGCGCGCAGGCGCGGGAGTGAAGCCCCGCCCACCGAAGGGGTGGAGCCCGAAGCGCGTGCCGCGCCGCTCCCGCCTCCGGGCTGAGCCCGCCCCGGGACCCGTCCCGGGACCCTCCCCCGGGACCCTCCCCGAGGACCCTCCCCCGGGACCCTCCCCCGGGACCTTCCCCGGGGACCCTCCCCCGGGACCCTCCCGCGGGCCCCGCTGCCTCCCGCGTGTTTCCCAACCGAGGTGGGTCCCTCGAAGCCCCTCCCGAGCTCCCCTCCCGGGACGGCTCCGGCCCAGCAAATCCTTGACCGCCATTCCTTTCTCAGTGCAAAGTTTCGGTAAACGTTTATTGTAAGCTTTGTCACAATACCATAGCTGATTTGTGAAACCGATCTACAAGTACTTAACTACGCAGTACATTGATTGGGTGGTCAGATAAGTAATAAATAAAGGCATGGATAGCTCTGTAAAAAATAAGTCTTGCTATATTTGTAACTACCTAACGATATTATCAGTAGAATCTAGTATTTCCCTATGGATCATATGTCCAAAGCATACATACATCATCTCTTCAAACCAAACTGGTTTTTTACATAAACACAATTGTACAAACTTAAACACTATAATCTTGAAATCTGATGTACAAAACGGGATGTGAAATCACGAACATCAGTGCCGCTAACAAGTGCTACCATAGCAAATAACCACTTCTGATTAAAAGGAAAGGATCAGTTTCTAAATGTGCTGTCGATGGAATTATCCAAAAGTTTAAAATACATGCGGATACAAGAAAACCTTTTATTTTCCAACCCAGACAAAGAGAACTTATGATCATTTACGTCATTAGCTGCCAAATACGGATCAGTACATGAGGCAAATCACACTTAAAAAACTTCTACGCCACCGAAGAGCTAAGATTGATACTGGTCTATTTTCCACACTAACGATGCAACGAGTCTTGAAAAGCAGGTCACAATTTGCAGGACGCACTATTAAGTACAGCACTGGATTACATCAGATTGTTGTATACATGGTACTCTGACACCCAACACCACTGTGAGAAGCGCTGCATTCCGCACACGACAGATCAGTTATCTAGAGGCGAGCTGTGGACTCTCAAAGAAATCGCTACCCATGTTAGTTTCGCAAAAATGTGAATGTATTAAAAATACTACAGTAGTTTCAAAGATTAGGTCTTGAATATGAAGCGTAAACCACTTCAGAGCCTACCGGAGTTTCTGGACAGCCTGAAGCTCCTCTTAAACCCTTCCGTCTGCAGGTCACGCCGGGCGATGTTCTGTCACGGCCAGCGAGCGGGAACCGTTCCAGAGGAGCAGCGTCTGGAGGCGAGGACAGGCAGGTGCCTTCCACCACCCGACGGTCCCCAGGTGCCCCTGCCACCTCCCGAGAGCTGGCAGCAGGTTGGGCGCCGAGGGGAGCGGGCACTCGGAGCAGCTGCCGCCCACCTTCCAGCGGCCGCGGCAAGAGGCGGGCAGCTGCAAGATCTGGGGTTTAGTCCCGTTCCTGCCGCCGAGCAGGGTAAGTGTCAAATTCTGCCCCTCGGCTGGGTGGGTGACGAGGTGACACCCGCACATCTCTGCAAGTTCGTACGAGATGCTCCTACCAAGGGCAACGCAAAAGCGGTGCACCCGCTGCTACCGGAACGCGTCCTCAACAACAGAGCAAAAACCGTGATGGAGCGATATGGAAAATACTCACAAAAGGTTATTTACAAAAGCTGAAAGAGATTAAATACAATACCACATTCATGTCCCAAAAGCGCTTTCACTACAGTGCATGTTTAAAAATACAGAGCATTTTTAAAGTATATATAGCGAAGATTAGATTGTGCTTTAAAAAAAAAAAAAAAAAAAAGAAAAAAATCATTACTTCTGAATTTGACTGAGGTGAAAACTGAGCGCTGGGAAAAATACTGATTAAAAATATCCATTTTTTTATATACCGCCTTTCACGGAACATTTTGCTATACATGGGATGCAAGTAAATACAAAAATACAGTTTTTTCAAGCAGCAGGGTGATCAAAATTAAGGGCATTAATAAAGGAGGGCTGATTTTACAAAACTGAGATGCATGATTAGGAGTGAGACAGGGAGAAACCATAATCCAAATTAACTTTCATAGAATATTTTAAAAGAAATCTTTACCATAGACAACTCTTACTCTATAAAGGATTCCGGATTTCTGATTCAGCGTGAAATACAGCTCACATAAAATACAATCTCGGCACAACCGACTCATGCGCACAGTCCCGTGGAAGTTAAGTCGATGGAGCCGCTTACAGGAGTGGGGTTTGCAGACTTTGGTCCTCAGGCCTCAGATTTACCACAACACATGAAAACCTGACAAGCTTTGCTAATCAAGGCCTAATTTCCAGGCTGGGATTTTAGCCCAGTCCTCTGTGCACAACCGTAGGGAAAACTGAGTTTTGAGGGAAGACTTGGTAATACTATGGAAAAGGAACCGTAAAAAGGAATATACTGTAATTCACATTTGCAGCTTTCCAAAGCAGGCTGTTTGTTGCCATAGCACTTATCTGTTCACAGGGAGGATTAGAAATTAGGAAAAAACAGTTACTCTGCAAGTCTAAATGTATATTTCTTGGAAAAAAATGGGAGCGCAGGGGGGATTTACAGATGTCCTAAAATATTAAAGTGGATTACAACAGTGCCAACTGCATATGAACTTCAACCGCGTTGAACTTAAGTGATCACAGTTTGGAGTAAAGGCCATTAACATGGATTTTAAAACAACCCGTCATGTAAATGTCACATACAGCCCAGAAGAGGTTAGGCAAGTAACACACACTTCCAGAAGAGTATTAAACTTCAGCATAAAGAGAAAAATAAATTGATCCCACAGTTACATTCAGTTAAGCGTCACATCCAACAAAAGCTCTACCCAACGAAACAAGAAGCCAAGCCGTGCTCATCTGCCCTGGGCCAGTCCTGCCAGAGCCAGCAGGCAAAGCACAGCCCACTCACCTCACCTCTTGGGACTTGATCCCTTTCCTTTTCAGCCAGCCCCTATCACAGACACCTTTCTGTTGTGTTTTTTTCCTCTACGCATTCATTTGGTCATGATGGAACATGTAGTTCTTCAGCTGTGGTCCGTTTCACCTCTGTGCTCATCACTGGCCCTGACTCCCTCTCTCCATTTATAGCCTTGAACACTCCAAGGTACCAAGTTAAACCACTTGCTGGACGTTCTTCCCTGAGGTTACCTTTGTTTCAACGCCTCTCGGCAAACCGTACAAACCAGGAGCTGCCTACCGAGCTTGGGAATTCCATCCCAAGTACACAGAACCCTTCACCACAAAATTCCTCCAAAGCTCCTGCACCGCTTTGAAACGCGACCGTTCAACACGCCCTTCTCACCAGGTGACTCGCTCTCCTCAAAACCCAGCACAGTGAGGACAGAGGCTTCAAGCAAAAAGCTCCTATAAAACTATCACAATTTTAGAAAAAAATTCCAGGTCTTCCTGAAGATAATTTATTGCCGCTTATTGGTCCTGAGAAAGCTTTAAGCAACAATAGGTTTGCAAGTGTTTTAACTGCTGCCTTTTTGAGAAAGTACGTGGGTCCTGAGATTGAAAATCATGTATTATCCTGTGCGCTTACGCTTGGAAAATGCTTCACTGCGAAGAGCAAATATGAGTTTCCATTTGCCACGCTACATCTCCTCCCCCTGTGACAATTCACGAAACCAGATTTCCTTTCAGACACCAAACCCAAGCTCTCCAGATGAAACGCAACGAAAAAATGCCACACGTGCAACTTCTCAATTCCTCACATTGGACTGGCATTTAAGGACTTCAAATCTACGAAGTTATCCTTCTCCCTCATTCCCCACCTCTTATTAAAAGCTACGGTGTGAATTTTTTGGCCTGGATACCAGAAAATTCCTCATCTGATAACTCTATGAAAGGCAACTTCAAGGCAATGAAATAAGCCAACAATAAACCAAAAAACATTCGTCACTTTGGAAAAAAACCCCAAAAAACGTGGACCCACAGCAGTTACTTCTCAATGGAAGTGTTTGGTAGCTTGAGATTTTTTTTTTTTTCTTTTTAAGTGTCAAATTTGCATATGTTTAGCTCAGTTTCAATATTTGAAAGACTACTCAATTTGCTTTTATAAAAACTTTACAAAAGATGTTTTTCAATGCTTGTAAAAGTAAGCGTTTGTCTACTGAGAAAATTCTAGTACTGGATAAAACTCTCTGAATATACAGCTGAATTCTTTAATTTTTTTCCTTTTTTTTTTTCTTTTCCCTACAAGTATAATGGCTGAGTGTATAATCTAGAGAAACTAGTCTTAACACATGATGAAAAGTTATAACTTTGCACACTTTTTACCATGTGATGTTTTGTTGCTTTGTAACTTCGAAGGAGACAGTGCTTAGGAATTTATTTTCTGGAGCTGGTGTACAGTGGTCTGTAGGGGCTGGTTCACTGGTCACTGCCCCTGTCCAGGTTTTCAATCACCCTGGAAAGACGGATGTTCAGAAGTCTGATCTGACTGTCGAGGTGGTCCATCTTCTCCTCAAGGCTGCTGTTGCTGTTTCTCCTCCAGTAAAATCCAACTGGCCCCGTCATGAAGTAGACGGCTACAACAAAGCAGAGAGGCAGGACTGCGTGTTCTGGGTCACCCTCGTACTTCTGGAGGATGTACACGCACGACAGGGTGAAAAGGGCGACCCTCGCAATCCAGAAGAAGCGACCAAACAGCATGTGCAGGAGATAGAAGAAGAATCCAAGGAAGAGAGATAAAAACCAATAGGCAAGTAAAATGGCACCAATCAGCAGAAGGGCACGGGTCGGGTTGTTGGCAATGGCCGCTGGGCTGAAATAATGAGTCAGGTTGGAGGCTGAAAGACAAAGGGAAAGGTACAGAAAATTAACAAGTGCGTGCTGAAGTGGTAAGGGTAAAAACACAAGCACAGCTTCAAAGGGTCGTGCACTGGGGTCATGGCTCTGTTTTCTAAAGTCAGAGGTAAAACTAGTGCATCCATTTTTGGATGGACTTTTTTCAGATCACTGGCTCAGCTCCAATGATGCAACTGAATGAATTCCTTTCAGTAGAGGTGCTAAAGGTTCTTTAAAGACAAACTACTGCGGGACCCAAGGTCGAAGTTCATACTGAGGCTAAAGATCCTGCTTTGTAGAAGTTAGATTCTAAAGGCTCTCAATGGCACCTTTCTTCCTCCTAGTCCTCCTTTATTCCCCTGCACTGTTCCTGGCCCTGTGCTTCCATTTAATGACAACAGCAAGAAACCAACCATGACTTGTAATGCCTTCTATAGACATCCTGTAGATACACACACAGACACGGGATGGATGGGCTTAGTCCTCTTGTGTGACAGCACTAATAGCAAAACCAAAGCCACGTGATGCAGCTAGAGATACCACCGATGGATGCTCAATGCAGTGTGATAAAATGTATTTATCTGCCCACTCGGCCTACGCTTGTAAACATTGATACAGGCTGATGTAGTTCAAGAGTTAACAGGCATCACACTTACCATCAATTCCAAGAACATCTAACAAATCAGTCCATATTCTCCAGAATGTGTCCATTAATATATCCACCCCATTCACAAACCTCTCTGTCAACCTTGAGAAAAACTGAGAAATAAAATTGAAAATTAAAAAAATAAATAAAAAATAAAATAATAATAAAAAAATATTCCTCAATTCCTTAAACACACTTTCAAGGCTTACTAGTCATGAGTAGATTATAATTCATTAAGCAAGAATTGCAAGCTATTTGTAAGTCCCCAAGGAAAAAAAAAAAGAAAAAAACAACAAACAAACCAAAACAAAACTCTGTAAATGCTTTTTAACTCTGCATCACAAATTCACTTCTTACAGTTGTCCTTACTGCAGGCATTTTGGCACATAAATGGATTTTAAAACGTGCTTTATTAGCTTTGCCATTACTCTGAATTTTAAAGCAAACACTTACTAGCAACGGGCACTTGTAAAGCAAGCCAGAGAATTAGTTTTATTGAGCGACTGAGAGAGATCTCCAGCATCACACCCAAATGCCTCTAATGCATTTACACGCCAATTTAACAGGATTTATAATTTCTTCGTGCTGGCTGAGGAGAAGGCAGAGAGGAAGGCACAGGTCGCTCTGCCTGCATGCCGGATCTCCTGCAAGCTCCTGCGCGGCCCCGCGAACGCAGGATGCTCTGCTGATGCAGGCAGACCGAATTTCAGTCGACAGCGGTCTGCCCTGGCCGCCTCCCCCGTCTAAAATCATCTTTATTTAGAGATTGCTTTTATTTATTTATTGTAATTTGCTCCACGCCAAGCCTCGCCTCCCCTCTCCCCCCCACAGCAACGCTCCGACCGTTCCGCCGCCTCACCCGCAGCCGGGCTCGCACAGGAGGCGAGGCCGCCGCGGGTCCAGCACCGAGCACTGGGCCGGGGTGGCGGCCAAGCCCACAGCTCTGCCCCACGGCGCCGCCCGGCCATCGCCGGGAGCAACGGCGCGGGGAAAGGGCGCGAAGAGAAAGGAAGCGAAGGGCTTGGGGGAGCGGGGAAGGGGGGAAGGGGGGGGGGGGAACGGCCGGCGCCTCACCTTCTGCAGGGCCCGCACGTTGTCCTCGCCGAAGAGGCCGCTGACGCCCTGGTAGAGGCCGCTGGCGGCACGGCGGAGGCTGTTCTGCTTCTCGGCGCCGCGGCTCCGCGCTGCCCAAGCGGCGGGTCCCGCCGTGCCGCCCAGCAGCAGGGCGAGCAGCAGCAGCGCCGGCAGCCGCCCCGCCGCCATGGCCGCCCGCGCTGCGCCCCGCGCCCGGCAG
>JANVCC010000060.1:4440873-4505825 GCA_025345505.1 Todiramphus chloris collaris
CGGTTGAAATGGGGAGGCAGAAAGGTCTGTTCGAGTCTGTTGCTCTGTCCAGCACCCTGCCCTGGGATTTAGTTTGCCCCGCTCCATAGCTGGTCCCGATATTTAACCTCTTCCCGCATTTGACCTGTCACTGGATTTAGTCTGTTCCAGGATAAAGTTTATATTTAATAATCTACCTGGCAATTTTTTTTTTTTTCCCTACTATCTAATCAAGACTTTCCATCTCTCAGTGGAGAGATGGATTGGCTCCCCCTCTGTCAGCAAGCAGCCTCGAGAAGGTTCCAGCTCCCTTTTCCCAGAACTCTCCACTCAGGTCGATGTAGGCAGAGATAAGCTCTTGCCTTTGCCCTCTCCAGGCCCTCTCAGACACCCTGCACTGCAGCACCCTGCCCTGCTCAGCAGCCTCTGCTGGACTCGCTCCAGTATCAATATCCATCTGGCAGCACGGCCCCCAGACCTGGGCGCGCTCCTCCAGACATGCTCTCGGTAGTGCCAAACCAGGGGGAAGGATCGTGTCCCTAGACCTGCTCTTACTGACACAGCCCAGGACGCTGTTGGGCTTCTTTGCCGCAAGGGCACATTGCCGACTCATGATCAACTTTCTTGGCCTTCACATCCTCTCCTGCAGAGCTTTGAAATTATTCATCTCTCTCTTTTTGGGCTCTCAAGACTCATCGTGATCTTCACAGCGAGCACAGCGAGCTGCCGTTCCTGCCTGGGTAGCCCTCTCTGAGGAGATTCCCAGGCACAATTCCCAACTGACAAAGGGAATATAGAAGTCAAATGTCTAATTTTTTTATCTTTTCGGTACAATATCAATTTCAGGTCGAGGGATTCTGAAGGACTCATGTCCTTCACCCTTGAGAAACTCTGGCTCAGATGTACATGCTGAAATTCAGCACACTTAATGGTGTGACTCCCTCTTCTGACACGTTTTATGTTGATCTTTCCCGAGTAACCAGGTCAACCAAAGACTGGTTGGGAAGTAAAAATGAGACAATGTTATCAGCTCCTGCTGGGTAGTGAAGCCCAGCTGGGATGTTAGCAGAGTGAAGTAAGGATCCCCAGGAGATAGAAAAGTACTTTATTGCCTTCAGAGCACGTTCCGATGCATTGTTAATTGACAGGAGCCCGAGGTAGACGAGATGAGAACACAACCCTGGCAATAGAAAATGAGATCCACGGGTTTGTCGTGCAGATTTTGCAACGAGTGGTGACGTGACCTGGGACAGAAAACGTTTGCTAAGTTGTCTGACAGTAATTTCAAGGCACAAGGAGTCCTGGTACCCTCCCCAGGGTTTCACATTGTATTTGAGAAGGTGTAGGTGACCCAGCAATGTGTCTGCTCTCAAAATTAGGTGGCACAGCTCTGCTTTTACTGGGGCCCTTCCTGGAGAGCCTGGGGTGCAGCTTGTAGCTCTCCCAGTCACTGGAATAACTTGATGTATCTCTTTTTGATTTGATACCATGTCCTTGATGTTTAAATCTCAGCCTGAGCCCAGTTGCTGAGTAGTTGAGCAGACCTCTGGAATATGGATATCTTTGCTATGGCCTTTTTCCTAATTTCAGTCTGGCCAAAACACTTATTTTCACATTTAGCAGAATGACCTACACCTTTTAGCATTTATTTATATTTGGCCCTGAAAGGGCTGGGCCCAGATCCAGGAAGATACTTAGGATTTTGCTTGATTTCAGTAGCGTACAGATTCTTTATATTTATAAATGGTGCATTCATTCTCTTTTAAGGCAGCCCTGAAATTGTTGATATGTTAATACCTGTGTATGTTTGGAAATCTATCTCATACTCTTCCAAAGCAGGCTGGTAACTGCTGACAGGTACTGCTGAGGTTGTTGCGAGGTTTCTGGTTATCTGCCCTCGGTGTCATGCTGTGCCTGGACTCCCAGCACACTGTAAAGTGTCTGTGTCTGATTGTTTGCAGTACAAAACCATGGCAGTGATGTCATTTCCCTCTCAGGAGTGGTTTATTTTCTGTGCCAGTTATAATTCTTCAGTTTGCTTCCAGTTGGTGTGGCCTTCTCTGGGTCCCCTCGTGCTGTTTCTAGTCCAGTGGGTCTTGTTTCTGCAAATCTGGGGACATTCCTATTTCTCTGCCTGAGTTTCCATCATGGCACCCCCTCAAAATCACTTCTGCAAAGTGCTGCTTGTACCTTTCCACCCATTCTTTACAGAGGCTCAGAGGCCTATTTTAGGGGCTGCCTTTGGAAGCCTGCGCTTGGGGCTGTTCTCCACAGGAGGTCAGGGGCATTTGGGACTCTTCCCTGGTATTGATTTTCTGACCTGTCTCAATGAGTCTGTTTCAGGTACATTCATCTCTCCTAATCCCCAGCTCTTATGAAATGATACAGTATTTCACCCGTATCGTTTAAATAGATGAAATCACATCTGCTCAAAGAATACATTGCATCATGGCATGAAATATTGATCCCAGCCACATTGAACTTTTTAATTGGGACAACTGCGAGGTTTCTGGAAAGATCCGCTGATGAGACTCTTACTGTACAGAAGAATCATGAGTCTATTGCTCTGTTTCCTGATCTGCACGAGGAACTGCGTATGATTTCCTACATACAGGGATTTAACATCAAATAAACTGGGATCTTCTAGATGTCCAAGTTTTAGCAGATCATAGGGTCCTCTCTTTTTAAATCATTTTTATGCTGAAAAACAAGACATAGTCTTCAAGAAAGCCATGTGGTGTTACTGTGGCCCAGTCCTTAAGCTCACTGACTTTTATTTTTCTGTGTTTTCTTCATCTCACAACCTCAACCTGTCACAGCTGGTTGCTTTATGACCTCTTGTCATTTTAGGCCTTTTCATGCTTTGCTGTGAGCTCTGTGAGCTTTTTCTTGCAATGTGTCACTGCTTCTTATTTTTCTTTTTCCCTTTTCCTTTCCCTTTTCTTTTTTTCTCTCCCTTTTCTTTCTTCTTCCCTTTCTGCAAATAACTTTTGAATTTGATTCTGGTTACTTACGCCACCATGTAGAGCTGGCAGAGATCATGGATGTCAAAGGAGCCAGCGATTTCATATCCTTTTACAGACTCATTAACCAGCTGGTGACCACTCTAAATATAGAATTTAAAATAAAATAAATAAAAATTGCCAAAATCTTTTGGTTTCCTAATCCAGGTGTTGAATCAACGGATCACGGTCGGGCCTCAGATTGCCCTGAGGTATTATTACGAAACTTCCATCTCACAGGTCCATGGATTTCATCACTCCTTGTAATTTCAGACTGACTGCAGGTTAGTTACCTCGCGGACTACTAACGAGGCAGTGCCATCATCATCGTTACTGTGAACTGGCTTTCAAACATCTTTTGAAGGGCCCCTAGTCTAATCTAATCTAAAGCAGAAAATGTGATTATTTTTTTTTTTTAACCTGTTATTACTATTAGCAGGTATAAAGCAAGGCTTAAAAAAGATTTGAAAATGATCAAATCCAGTTAATCTCATTCAGGCTATTTTCCTCCAGCTATCCTAATCTAGTCTCCAAACTATTTTTAGTAGTTGCCACAGTCCTCTTAATGCCCAATTTCTCGTTAATGGCTTAATTTCCCCTCTTTTTCTTCCCATTTTTTCCAAGGTCACTTTTGAAAGGAGGAGTAAGTTTGGATAAGACAAAACTGGAAGGAGGACAATATAGGCATAGCCCACTCAAAGTGAGGCTGTGATAGTAAAACTGCTGTTGATAGACGAGCAGCTCTGCCAGGCTTTCCTAAAAGCCCAACTTTTGTCACCAAATTCCCAGCTCGCCCGTTCCCCCCTTCAGTCAGCGGGTCAGTCCGTTGTAAACTACGCCTTTTTGAGCTCAGTGAGAGGATTTTTGGGTCCCTCTTAAGGGGATTTGGCTGCGCGTTTTCTTATTAGATGCGCGGGTTGCTTTGGGTGGAGGAAAGACGCTGTTTCGCTGCTGTTTTTTATCTCGAACCGGGTGACACCGGCCCTGCCGCGCGGCGGCAGCGGGCTCGCCTCAGCACTGAGGGGGGATGGCGGCGGGACCTCTGCCCCAGCAGGATGAGAGCTCTCCTCCGATTGGGCACACCTCCATCCGGTCCGGCCGCTCATTGGCCAGCAGAGAAGCAGGTTGAGAAACCCCCGCGCCAATTGGTTCTTCGCGGTGTCAGCTCTTCCGCCGTCAGCTCAGCCGTGAGGAGAGCGGGCTCTGGGCTGATGTGGGGCCAGGCGCGTGGCAGCCAATCAGGCGCGCCGGCGTCGCTGCCGCCGTGCGCCGCGCGGGATCCGTCCGCCCGGTCCCACAGCGGCTGAGGGGCGGTGGCGGCCGCAGCTGCGGGGGGGGGGGTTCTGCTCGCCGCCCTCCTCAGCGAGGGGAGGGCGGGAAGCTATGACTCCCTCGGGGCCTCGGAGTGGGGCCGGGTGAGAGGAAAGTGAGGTAAAAATGGGGACATTACAGGTTTGCTTCGAGTACTCAGGGAGCGCAGCCACACCGGCCGTGAGGGGCATCAGGTGTAGTTCTCAGGAGCGTAGAAAGCCCGCCCAAAACCTCAGCGGTTCCCCCCAGGGCAGGACAGACTGACCCAGTGTGCGGCCCAGAGGAGGTGCGGAGGCCCGGGCCCGCTCCGCAGATGCCCGGCAGAGGGGCAGGTATGGGGGGGCAGCGATCGATTGCCACCCGCGGTGGAAGACACGTAGGCAGAGAACGTTACACAGCCGCTGGGCCGGCGAGGCTGGGGAGAAGCGTCTGTCCTGCCTCGTCACCCTGCCGGACGTTTGCCAGCGGGCACTCGGTTCTTCAGACCGCTCTCGAATAAAAAAGAATGAAGCGGCGGTGATTTCGCAGAGATCCCTCGAAAAGCGCGGCAGCGGACAGGACGCGGTCGCTTGGCGGGAGGGGCCCGTCAGCGACAGGCCCGGCCCGTGAGGGGCCTTCCCGCGGCCCCTGGCTCGGCAGAGCCGCGCCTGACCTCCCTTCATTCCGCACCGACCGCGCCTTGCCCGGCTCTCCGGCGGGGCGTGACCCGGCTCTCCGCAGGCCCAGCCGCGCCGCTCCCCCCACGCCGTGCTCACCGCCCCCTCGGCGGGCGGGGCCGGGGCGCGACGCCCCGCACTCTTTTTTTCTCCGGCGGAAGGTTACGGAGCGCAGGGCGGCTCGGTAGGAGATCGGCGGCCCTTAAAGCGTGCGCCCGGAGGAGGGGCCCCGCAGTCAGGGTTGAGGGGCCGCGGGGTCGGGTGCGGTGTCGGGTCCCCGTCGGAGGGACGGTCGCTCTCGCTCTATCCCTCTCGCTCCGCGCCTTCGCCACCCGCCATGTCCCGGGAACCCGCGATCATGGAGTCGCAGGTGATGTGGGAGCCGGACACGAAGCGCAACACCCACATGGATCGGTTCCGCGCCGCCGTGGCCAGCAGCTGCGGGCTCCGCCTGGGTGAGCGCCGGGCGGGGGCGGGCGGGCAGCGCCAGGGCAGGGAGGCCCTCGGGCTCGGCTGGGGGCCGTGTTGCGGCTCTGGGGGCCGGGGGGAGTTCAGCTTCCCCGGGGTCGGCCTTACGGGGGCCCGCGGCTCGGCTACGGGCCGCCCGTCCGCTCCTAGCCTAGAGAGCGGGGCGAGATTTCTGGGCTTTCCCGCCCTTCCCTTCTGGGGTAGGAGGGAGCAGAGTGGTCCAGGCTGGGAGGGAGATGCTCTGTTGTGCATCACGGAGAGGCCTCCGGTGCAGCATCTCGCTTAGTGTGCAGGTCCGTGCTGATGGGGAAATGCAAACAGCCTTATCGGGTACTGCTGGATGTCAGCCCAGGCAGCGTCAGCTCTGGTACCTGCCGAGTGCTCCTGGCTGCTCGGGTGTGTAGCTGAGGCCTTTCCTGCAGGGGTTTCCTGGGGTCAGTAGCAATACTGGAGTGCTTTAGTGTTCTGAGGGGGTGCGGGAAGGAGGGGTCACTGCTGTCATGGCTGTGAGGATAAGGTGAGCTGTAGTATGGTGCTTTAAGGACATGGGTGTGAGGCTTTGAGTTAAGGCCATGCTCATCTTTATTTGAGGAGTATAGTTTTTGTAACATTTATCTATGCTGGGAAGTGAAGGGTGATGCCTGAATTGGTTTGGTGGTGGAAGCAAAGGGTTTTTTGCTATGCATCTGCTTAAGCTCTTGAACTTCAGGCTCTGCATTGTGCTGATACAGAAATAGCTATATGGCTGTAGCTAGGTGTGCAGCCCTTTACCTGGGAAACTACCTGCTTTGAGGAGGGAGCTGGGCCTCCAGATATGTCTTGTAATGGAGACCATTTGGCCTTTTGGTGACTGCAGGTGGTGTGTCCAGGGTATCAGGAGTCAGGGGTGCTGGCTGGGTGGGCTCATTTGCATCGTGAGCCAGGTGGACTTCAGTGCATGTGGTGGTTAAGGTGGTCAAGCCCTCTGCTTCTGACTAGTGTTTTATGCTATCTGTTCTCCCGAAGTATTTGGAGACCTACGTTGCTTGTGTAGCTTTCCTGTAATCAGCTGTCTGATGGGGGATGGAATGAGTAGTTTTGGCAAGTGGCCTGACGAGTGTCAGTCCAGTAGAAATGTGTCAGTGGTATAAGCAGAGCCCTTCTGGAATAGCAGCAGTATATCTAGCACTTCTAGCTGTTCATGTCTGGAAAACAATTGTGCACCTTGATTGGGAGCTTACACTGTAGGCAAGCCAGGTCACTGTTCTGACTGCAGGGGGATTTTCTATTTGAACACCAATGTATTGTGTCTAACTCCCTTCCTGCACAGGAAGTAAGTTACTATAGGATTTTAGCTAACTCCTGAACAGAAATGTCATGTAACTGGTATTTATATGGTCAAGCTTGAACACAGTTTCAGATGGGCTGCCTGTGTTCATGGCTCTAACAGCTAGAACTCTTCACTCTGTTTTGAAGTGATGCTCTCCATTCAAAAGTAGGTTCCTGTGCTTATATAGAAACCTTTGTCAACTTCCATTACATGTGAAGCGATGTGCATTGGTCTGTGTGCTATTCAACAACTAAGAATGGATGCTTTATGTAACATTAAGATGTGGACTGACTGCGGACAGCTAAGGGCAATATAGCTCTTTAAACAACATGGCTCTGCCCAGCCCTGAAGATGTAGGAACAAGACACAATGTTCAGTTGCTGAGTAACAGGACAGTGCCCTGAAGGACTTGCATGCCAAAGCTTATTTGAGGGCAAACTGTATAGATAAGACTGAACAAATCTTCATAGTGTAAGAAACCAGATTAGTGGTGACTCGGAGCTTCTTGCATTTATCAAATGATTTGGAGCGTGTGGTACAATTGGTTTTGAAGGAGATGGCAGCTTTAACTTTCCTTTGGTAAAATGTTATCCCCCCACCAGCTGATGTACAGTGTACAGAATTGTGTCACTTGGGTGTGAAAAAGGGTATGTAGGAGTCTGCAATTGAGGCAACATAGAGGCGAAAGCTGAAATAAGGAGAAGAGTCTTCACCTTTGCTTCTACTCTGTTAGTAACACCCAGGGAGTAGTCTCACATTGGAAAAGATTCTGTGGAATAAGATGCAGAAGGGACAGACTGGGTGGGGAAACTTGTAGTGATCAAGTGTGAGTAACAGTGTGGAGATGATTTTGAAGTTTTTTCTTTTTATAAAGCTGGATGAGGTCCACCTCATAGGAAGAGGACACAAAGATGACTCCTGAAGCAATCAACTGCATAACAGGATGATAAACCAAATATAATTGGAGAAAATGATTTCAAGTGGTTTAGCTGAAAGCATGAATTGGGGAAACACAGTTGGCAGAGCAGAAAACTTACTGTTGCTGATGCAGATACTCATATCAGAGTTGGCTGCTGGCACAGCTTCAGACACTATGGACATGGGGATTTCACCTAAGCTGGTAATGAGGAATCTGCTTCAGTTATTCGTACCTAAAAAGGTTTTACATGCTGAATTTCAGCGTTTAGTTTGAATTGTGGAGTTTTTGATATGCATTCCTCAGGTTACATCATTTGCCTCTCAATTGTGTAAGGATTAAACTGCTTCTTTACATTCTGTGAGTTCCAGCTTATGGCTTTAGTATCTAGCTAGTAAACATCTTGTTTCACTTCATTCATGGGTTTTTTTAGCATGAAAATGTAAGCTGCAATCTGTTGGGCCCCTTATTGAGGATTAATATGTCCTTTCTTTGAGCAGTGCTCCTGATTTTGCAGTGAGTACTGGGTGTATCTCATCTCAGAGTTTCTGTGCTGGCAGAGCTCTTTGGTCCCGGACTAGAACCATATGGCAAATGGCTCTTGTCAAGAAGACTTGTTTATCTTTTGCTGTGTGAAAGCATCACGTTGATGATATGATGGGGAGTGGAAGTGTCAGCAAGCAGGACTCTGTCCTGCTGTCTAACTTTCAGTTCCCAGAGTTATTGGAAGAGGGCCCTATGTGTGGAGGCAAATGGCTTGCAGCACAGTCAGGTGATTGATGCCATTTGTTGAGGTGCTCAAGTAGGCAATTCCTGTTGAAGCTCTTGTCACCAGCCTTGCACAGAAGTGATCTACTCTTGGCCATTGGTTCAATCTCACCGGTTGTTTCAGCCCCAACTCTTTCTGGGATATCCCTAGTTGTAGTTTGTCTAAACTCCTGTGATTCTCTGTATTCTAACAAGTATCTGTCCCTTCCAGCCAACTACGATGACTTATACCAGTGGTCAGTGGATTCCTTCTCGGACTTCTGGGCAGAATTCTGGAAGTACAGTAACATCGTATGTTCTCGCCTCTATGATGAGGTAAGTGTCTGGTTATCTTGTAACAGTCAAGTGCAACATGAAGGCAAAATAAACCAGTTTTACAATCAGTCCTTTGACCTGTTCCTGGAACCTCTGCAACGACAAGAATGGATCAAGTGTGTATTCCTGAATTTCCTTGTGTGGTGCATTGCGTTGTTCTGTTGCTGGTACACTTTGGGACAGTGAGATCCTCAGGTTCTGTTGTCTTAAGCAATTCTGCTGTAGTGTCCCTGTCATGTGCCCTTGTACCTGGGCAGTCTGGTTGCTTGTGAGGCATCTGCCAATAGATTGCCTTCTGCTCTAGGATTATGTCAGTAGCCTGTCATACTGAGTTTGTAAATGCCGTGGTCAAGTTCATGTTTATGTGTCCTGAGTCAGCTTACCTGATAAGCACACTTCTTCCACTCTGGGTTTGTAGAACTGGTTATGGAAGTCTCTGCAATCAGATGTAGGCTTGAAATATCCCTGAGGGAATGGTAGGGGTTGAATGCAATGACGGATGGAACACCAGACCATGCCACAGTGTGGCTTTCAGGTAAAGGTGGCTTCCTCTTGCAAATGGAGCACAGAGCTGGAGCCCTTGTACAGGCCTGGTGTAGGACATCAGCATCACCCTAAGGTTTGTTATTTGAGGAAGATGATAGACTCATTTATGCAAAAGCTTGATGCGGAGGAACCTTCCTGGGACTTAGTAGAGAGGACTGGACTTGTATCTTAATCCCTGGAGGCCATCTGCTCCAGGAACACTCAGAGTTCTGGCAGCTCTGTAGAGGGAACTGGTAAGTTCCTTTGCCTCTTCCTGTCTTACAGATCTTTATATAGCATGATATGATAGATCAAGTGATTCCTCCTGCCATGAATCTGCATGCTCAGGTATCTTAATATGACCTGCCCTTTAAAAGAGTGAATTTAGAAAGAGTGTAAGAATTAGCCTGCTTTTTGAAGAATGTAGTTTAAAGACTGTAAACACTTCATCTTGTATGTTTCTTCTAGAGCTGGTAGTTCAAAATGTGGCCAGGTTGTATTTGGGCACTGTTTATTTTCTGTCTTTCTCTACTGTTATCCAGGCTGTTATTCTAAGTTTACTCATCAGTGCAGAGGAGCTGTTACACACCCTTGTAGTGAGCAAGCTGGCCAGTAGCACTTGTTCTCCTGCAGGATTGGCACTCCTAGAGGCCTGCCCCTCCAGACCACCAATGGGCAGTGAACTGGAAGAGGCTGTAGCAGGCAATAGTGGCCTGGAACTGGGTATTTGCTGAGCATGGGATGCAAGAAGATGAGGATGTCTAAGAAGGGTTTAGACTACTTGTGAGCTTCTAGTCCCCTGTGTTCCTGTTCTGCAAGGTTTTGTAGCGATGTGAGGTATTAAAACAGGAGAGGCAGGATCAGTTGATGGACAAGTACTCCAGAAGATACTAGACTCACTCTTCATGGATATTGCATTTGCCTTTAATTTCCCTGCAGTGTCAGCTTCAAGGCTTGAGTCCATCTCTGAGCCTGTGTTGTTTCTGTTGTACATTAGGAGGAAAGGCTGGTCACAGGACCTGAGCTGTTGTGTGGTAGCTAAATTGCTGAAAAGTTTGATATGAAGTCTTACAACTTCGATTTGACTTGCTGCTGTCTATAGCAATTGATACCTATGTCACTTCTGAAAAGAACAAGGGTACTTGCAGTGTACAAAGCTATACTGGCCTGGCAGCACTGGCATTGTTGTGTCAGGCCATAAGTAGCTGCTGATTTTAAATGAGGGATGTTGTCTAAACTTTTGTTTTTGCTACAAGAAACATCTGAAAGCTCTTGTTCCTGTGGAGGGGCTGCTTTGAGCATTCTGGTAGTATCTGCTGTCTGACTTTCCATGGGGCATGCCATTTTGCTCTTGGGTCATAAAGAAAATCAGGTGTACCACAGCAAGGCAAGGGTTTTCAGTCTCCTGACAGTGAGACTCATCCTCAAAGGTACAGTCTCTGCTTAGGGGCGTGATAAGGTGTGGTTATAGCACAACAAGCAAACCACTTCAAGGAGTGGAAATGCTATAGAGGTGTGGACAGAGGCAGTTGCTAATGTGATGCTTATTTGTAGCTGTTGGGGCTTATGAAGTAGTCACTGATTAGCTGCTGTGGAAAGCCATTGTAGAATGGGGGCTGGTGGCACAGGAGTACAGCTGCTTCTTGGCATGTTCTCCTCACCACACAAACTGGCCTTGTCTGCCTTCCTGCTGCTGTGAGTAGGAGTAAAGCCTTACTCATTCAGTGAGGCCTGCAGTTGGCAGCACTCTAGGCTGCACTTCTTTCCTTTCCTGTAGACTTGCTGAGAATTTGTTGAGACTGGATGAAGTGAAAGGCTTGTTGCAATGCCCTGCATTTTTATAGACTTGCTAGAGCTGGGATCTGCCACTAAATTGTCAGGCCCTGACTTTCTGTTGCTTGCTGAGAACTTCTCCCTACGGGAGCCATCAGGTTGTCCACGAAACAAAATACCACTACCAATGAGATGGGGCTTAACTAGGAGTCATAGGTGTTACCTGAGTGAAAATAATGGAACCTCAAGTACAAGTCCAGCACTTTATGTTAGTAGAGCTTTTCAAGGGGTGTCCCATTTCAGGGAAAAAGTAGTGTTATATTAGATACCATGTCCTGGAAAATGCTGAAAACAATCTGTGTGTTTTTCTTCAAGCTGAGGAAGTCAGCAATGAGTCAGCTTTAAGAGTGGCTTCTAATTACTGCAGTAATATGTTGGTTTAAAAAAAATTTCTGCGGCCTGCCTTGATAAACTGGTGATGTTATAACTCAGTTCTTGCTAACTTTTACGAGCTAATATATCCCAGTTTTAGCAACCTCATTTGAAATAAAGTAATACAGTAGAGCACTTCCACATGAGCTTTGACTTCTCTTATAAAAAAAAGTGAATTTTAGGATTGCCTCCAGTAATAACTACACTGCACATCTCAAAGCACACAAATATTAGCTTTTCTGGAATAGGGGGTATTTTCAGTTCTATCTGGCTTTCAGAAGAGCCTTTTACTTGGTCCAAAAGAATGCTGTGCCTGTAATGCATGTGCAGTCCATGAGAGAGAACCTGAGGGGGTAAACTGAGGCTTTCAGAAATAGAACTAAAATAGTTCAGTTTAAAGATTATGAAATGATGCTGCTGGGCAGTTGGATCTCTAAACAGTGGGGCACTGTGGAAGGAGTTTATGTAACTTTGTGTCTAATGCTGAGGGGCTCTTTACCTATTGCTTATTAAAGGTGGTCTGAACTATGGCTTATCAAAGGGTAGTTTAACATTTGGAGGCTTAATTAGTTGAAGATGGGGGGGGAAGGTCTTTCAGCTGAAAATACTTTTGACTTTTTTTCATTGCATTTTCCAATTCTTTGCATGTCTTAGTCCTAACTGGGGAATTACTTAACATGGGCTTCTAAAGAGAGTCCAACAACTTAAAGTTGCAAATCAAGGATGGCAGGAATGTGCACTCTGTAGTAGTATTTTTAGAGGTTAGTAGCAGTCTTTCAGCACTCTGGCTGAAGCTGTGGAGTACTTCAATGTTTGCTGCAACTCAGTCTTCAGAAATGGAGAAGTGGGATAAAAAGCGTCAACTCTATCTACACTGCACTATACAGTTCACTTATTTGGTCTGGGGTTAATATGAATTACCATTGTCCAAGCTCCTGATGCTGGTCTCTACCTTTTGACCCACGCTGGGGAAGAATATCATGCTCACACCTTCCTCTGCTTTGCTTTTTCTGAGAGCTGTGCCTGGTGGAGAGCTGCAGCTCAGTCCCAGTTTGGGCTCTTCCTGGGGTAAAACCTCAGTGTGCACTGTGGTTTGCCTGGCTCTTGTGGTCTGGATGTATCCGCAGTGGTTTCTTTGCTTGCGTAGCGATGGCTGGTCTGAGGGTAGAACAGTCAGCAAGGAACTCTTTCTACTTCTGTTGTAATGATGTCTTTGCTTGAGACAGTTGACAAAATTAATCTTTCCATGCCTGTGATTACAGGATCTAGTGTCTGTTTGCCATCTGTAAACTGGGATAGATGATTCTTGCCTGATGGAGTGTATAAAGAGGTTGGAATTAATTAGCTGATTTCTTTACAATGCTCTGAAAAAGAAAATGTTAGTTTTTCAGGAACATATTGTGTTTTCCCTTATAGGTGGTTGATACATCCAAAAGCATTGCAGATGTCCCGGAATGGTTTAAAGGCAGCCGCCTGAACTACGCGGAAAACCTTCTGAAGCACAAGGACAATGACAAGATTGCACTGTACGCAGCAAGTAAGAATGAATGGCTTGTGTTTGTTTATAGTTCACAGGACTAGGCCTTATAAAACAGTTCTGCTTTTTATAAACCTTGGAGTAAACTGGCTTGAGTGAGGAGAAGGGTTCTGTGGCATTACTGACTTCCATTTTCTTCTATAATACAGCGCTGCAGAAACATGCTCTGGGGTTAGAGATCTGAAAAGTCCTTGGCAAACTGAATGAAGCTTTATTAATGTTCTTAACAGCGTTCAGGTAGTGGAGATCATGCTGTGTAGCATCACTCAATATTTAAGGTACTGCTTCACACTTGTCACAAACACTTGCCTAATGCGTGCCTTCAGGAAGGATTTTTGTCATTGTTGCTTGATATTGCCCTTCCAACCCTCTTCCTATGCTTTTTATTTTAGGAATGTTAAGGACTACATGGGGCACAGGTGGGAATTAACTTTCCTTTTGACATTGCAGAAAGGAAGTACAGTTACATGTACGGAAGACCTGAAATTACTCTTTTTCTGGAACACTAAAGTGCAGTCTTAATTTTCTTGTTACACTGGAGAAGACTGAAGTCTAGTAAAATCTGGGTATACTCACAGTGAGGGTGGTAATGTTAAGTCAAAGTCCCATACATCTGCTGACTTTAGTGTTTTAAAAAATGATTCTAATCTCTGTTAAAGGGGATTAGCTTCTGTGCAGATGTGCGAGTGCTTCCTTAGGGTGTCATGTTCTGAGCTCCCCTTTTGTTGGACCTAATCCTTATCATAAGACTGACCAAGCACAGATGCTTCATAATACCTTAACAATAAACAATGCAGTCTTAGAGCTCGTTAGCAATTGATTGTGTAGGTGCTAAAAGCCTTAGTTTCTGGTTTCTGATGCAGAGATCAGTTTTTGAATTGCACATTTATTACTCTTCTGATAGCTGTTAAACAATGAGACAACAGAATTGTCTTTGGTAAGCTTGATGCTGAAGAAATACTTATCAGCTGCATTTTATTGCTTAGAGGTATCAAAAGAAACCTCTGTTCATATGTATATATATACACACATAATCAACTACCATTTCAGAGACACTGTAAATCTGTGATCCAGTTCTGGTGTAATAAGAATTGATCTGGTGAAGTCTGATAGAAATGAGGCTTGTAACAGAAAGCTGGCTTCAAAGTGATGAACTCATCACCTTCAAATTTTGAGACCATTAGCAAAGCTTCTGATGTATTATTTACTGGAGGAAAAAAAATCAATCTAGTTAAGTACAACTTGTGCAACAGCTGAAAGCTGAACACTGATTAGTAAGTCTAAATGTATGTAGAATTGACATTAACAAATCAATAATGTGAAAAGCTAAGCATGCAACTAGAGGAAAAAGTGGAGTTAAATAATTTGTTTCGGTTCAAATTATTGAAGGAATTATTAACATCATGAATTTAGTTTGACATGTGATTACATTGTCCCTGGAGATCTTGTTTCTTGTTAGGAAGTTGTAGGGTGTACTGGAGACTTGCTGCCTTGTGTCATATAATCACAGGTGATGCAGAATTCTTTTCCTGTTGAATGCTGTATCAGTGTGAGTGAACACATTTATTTCTCTGCAGTGAACAGACTTCTACCTGTGTTTCTTTTCATGACCTGCTGTATTTAATCTTCTTACAATCTCTTAAGTCAGAGTCTTTTTTTGTTAACCCCTTGCTGCTAGGTCAGGGTGGTGTTTTGGGAACCTGTGTCAGGTTCCTGTATTCACTAGGGATGATTCTGTGGGAGCAGTGTGGGTGTAACAGAGCACGGGAATGTACATGCAACTTTCCTAAACTATTTCACTTGTCACTGGCACCTCCTGTGAATCTCTTATTTGTCACTCCCTGCTCCTGGGGTCTTTAATCATAGTGTGAGACCAGAGTCCCATTTTCTATTCTATGGGAACACAAAGTCTGTCAGCAGTCCCTTTGTTGACTTCTGCTTCACGTCACAACCTGGTCTCTTGCTGCGTTCAAATCCAAATTTACTGGAGTGGAAGTCTGAGGCGAAAGAGTAAAAATAATATTCTCTGCTTAAAGCAGACAGATAGTGTCTGCTCTGCAGAGTCCTGCTGTACCAGGGCATGCAGTATGCCTCTTGTGACATACTTGGCATAAGTGCTGGATAACAGTTTGCAGGAGTCACAATGAAGAAGTACAGGAAGGGTCTTTTAGGGTGACGAATACTGCCTTTCATAACATTTAGTTTTGCTCATTTTGTTTCACGAGTGACTTATTAACAGCTTATGTAACATCTGACATTCAGTACAAAAATGAAAACACCCTGCAGATCTCTTCAGAGATGAATAGTGTCCATAAAAAAAGAGTTTATTTGCATTGTGATACGTTGGCAAATGCAGATGTTTAAAAAGCGTATTGGATGTCAGACCTTAGTAACTATACATGTGTGATATTTCTAGTCAACAGTGACTAGAAAAAAACCTAAAAATTGCCACCTTGGTACTGCTTCTTAGACCTAATGAGGAAAGTGAGCAAAAAAAGGGAAAATGAGGTTGTTCTTTCCATGTTAGAAAGTGGCCTTGGTGAGTGCAATCTATTTATGCTGAATGCTCTTTGGGAACACCTTTCTCCAGTGAATAGTTTGCATTTTCACAGACATGGGTTCCCCTCTGTAATAATGTCCTTGTCCCTACTGGATGTGTACTACTGATTAATACTTGATTCCCACTTCTAAAATGGCTTTGTATTCTTCCAGAATTTGTTGTTTGTACCAGACACTACTCTACATTGTAAAGCATAATTTCTCACCGGTGCTTTAATCCTCTTTCCTCAGAGGAAGGCAAAGAAGAAATCCTGAAAGTTACTTTTGAAGAACTGAGACAAGCTGTAGCTTTGTATGCTGCAGCCATGAGGAAGATGGGAGTAAAAGTAGGAGACAGAGTTGTGGGTGAGTATCTTCTTTTTAAGGATAGGAAGTGAAATTTTCTTGAAATAGGTGAGTAGTCAGGCTTACAGAAACATGAATTTGAAATACTATTTCACAGAAACTCTAAAGAAAAGGCTCTTATGCTGCTATATTTACATTTGTATGAAACACACTTTGAAAGGGAAGGAACTTGGATTAGTCTGCAAGTTCTCTAGCAGTGGAGGGGGGAGGGAAAATACCTCATTCATAGCTTCACTATGGTCTGCTTCATAAGTGCTCTGTGGAAGCAGAAGTGATGGAGACTTTACATCTAGCTGAGCCGTTACTCAAGGTCTGTCAGAATCACACTGGAGCAGTCTTGGGAATTAGGGCCCCAGGCTGGTTGTTCTGGTGCCAGCTGGCAATAACTGGCCCTATGGCCCCAGGTACTGTGAGTTGCTGTTCTTCAGGAATGGACCTGTACTACCTTTTGCCACCAGTGCCTTTGGGAGGAGTCTCTTCCAGTACAATGGTGGTGAACAGCTGCTGAGCAGTAACTTTTCAAGTCTTATCAATGCAGAGCTTATTAGTTAGAACCCTGTGATCCCTTCAGTAACTCACAGAATTTTCTGGAGTAATATTTCCTGTCATAAGACTGTCACATGGATTTTTTTAATATGTAAAGAGTGTTTTGTTTTGTGAACAGCTCGTACAGTTTACAGTCATAGAATTGTTCTGGTTGGAAGAGACCTTCAGTATCATGAAATCCAACTATAAATCCAGCACTGAAAGGAGTCCAGGCATAGAAAGAAGTTACTCAGGCTGGCCTCAGTCCATTTATTTCTAAATTGCTGGGTTTGATCTTCCAGATGAGCTGCTTCCTCTGTACTGCATGTGCTCTGTAACATATGCTCTCCAGTTTTGTCAATGTAGTGCAAGTCAAAACTTGAATATCTCTGAAGCTCCTTTGCTCCAACGTGGTGGTTCTGCTGATGTGTGTATCCATCTTGCTATGGGAATCGCATGTTCCTTGAGCAATACTTGGCCATTATCCTACCTATGTGTAAATTCTTGTATGATGCAAACCCAAAATGTTGAAACTGGTTTGTTTTCTGCATATTACGAACCAGAACTCGAACCCCATGCCTTCAAAACAGAAGGATGTGTTATTAATTTTATTAACTCCACATATGTGACCTGCAAATGTAAAATATATTCAAGAGAGCTCACACTTAGTGCATATGATCCAAGTATTCTACAGAACTGGTAACTGAACACTATCACAGCTGGTGGCTTTTTTACGTAGTATTAGAGCTAAATCCTTAACTGGGTGTGAACCATCCATGAAGCTGGGAAGGTTTGTCTGAATAAAGACCAAGTGAAGATGCTCAAACTGTTTCCACTTTCAATCCGAACACTGTCACATAACAGGGCTCTAAACAGTTCTTCAATGTATTGCTGGTCATGCTAAACTGGAGGATTAAATCTCATGCCTAGGTGGCAAAAATGGGGCTCTGTACCAGTTTCAGGACCTATAATAGGATGAAGTGTGTTGTGGAAAAGTGCTGAACAATGCAGAAGAGCAATTGCTGGATATTTTCATATTTTGTGCAAACGAAAACTGACCATGCTACCATGGGGAGGACAGTAGCTCTAAACTTCTGTCAACAGCTGTAGCTGTGAGTAGAAACTTGCTTCTTTGCTGCTGTTCTAATGCTCAGGTTAAAGCCCATTTCTTAGACTTTACATATTAATGTCTGATGCCAAATGATGTTTTTTTAATCTCTGAGAATAAAGTACCGCTCACGAGGGTAACAGATGTATTACTGATGTTAAATGTGACTGCATCTGGTTATACTTAAATGGCAACCAAGATTAATGAATTTGAGCTACTTGAGGTTTTTGTCTTCTAAGGTGTGAATTAAAGTCCTGTTTTATCCCAGCTAGAACTCCTCTAATCAAAACAAATTAGAAAGAATGTCTTTTGGGGAAAGACAACTTATGATGCTGTCATTTTGTCCTCATCTTGTGGTCTGTACTTAGGTGTATGCTGGGGATATGTGCTCTGTAGCTGGAGAAAATGTGCTATAGAAATACAGCTGTGGTACTAATAATGCTATTATGATTTTAATAATGGTTCCTTTTAGTTAATGACTTTTTGCTTAGCAGAACTGGAGGCTGGCTGACTCTTGAGTGTTGGTTCTTTTGGCAGCTGGCTCACTTCTTATTTAACTTTAAAAGCATAGTTGATACTTTAAAAGACTAAGATTGTATTAATAAAATAGTATGCTTTAGATACTACTTGGTTTTATTTATACAGGTTTTTTACATGCTTGAGGAAGACAGCAATATGAAGCTTCTGTTGAAAATGCATTCCTAATGTCAGGGCTTCCTTCCACAGAAAGGGTAGGATTTTAACTGTGCATTTTGCCCTATTCTTCAGAGAGAAAATGTGCACGTTGACTCCAATGGGAAGCTAGGAAGGATTTTTGGTGATTTCAAGAGGAGAAACAAATTGCTATCTCTGGTTATCTGGTAGTGTTACTGTTAGTTAAAATCTACCCAAGCCAAAACCAAACAAATAAGAAAATATGCATCAAGAATACAATGAAAACCACTATTTGGATCCCAGCTCCCTGCATCTCAGGAGTTAAGCTCCCATTGTTTGAGTAAGCTGCAGCTCTGTTTTCTCTTGTCTTTTTTAGTTACCTGAGCAAATATTTCCGATCTGGCACTTCCACCACAGAGACCCTTCTGCCCAGCTGCTGGAGGTACCGAGTATCTGTGCTGGGCCCCTTGAGCATTTCCATAGCTTAAGCATGAGCAGTTACAGCTTATTTGTGAAAGCAGGCTTGCCTTGTGCTTGGAGTCCTTACAGAACCCTTCACTTTTGATAACAGACGATTAATGAGTCTAGGCAGCCTCTTTGTTGCCTTAAAATCACAGTACATTTTTGGGCTCAGGTGGAGCTTTTAAAATTATCTGGAGTCTTCGTGTGCTTTGTCTTCCAGGCAATTCCTCACCTTCTGCTTTTTTTTTCCACTGTCCCCTTAGTCCGACTGGTGAGAGAATTTCCTTGTAATCTTCAGTCAGATGAACAGTTGAGCTATTGCACAGTTCCCCTCCTTCCCTTCCCTGGTGCCCCCAGTCCTAGACTTGTGTCTGATAGATTGCTTTGCCTTGGGCAGCAGCCCATATGGGAGAGCTTCCCTGTGAAAGAGATCCAATGGGATTTTTAACAGTAATCCAGCTATCTGAGAGATATAGGTATTTTTAAATTGGTTTTCAACTTTTCACATTTCTCTCCTGTGCCAGGGGATATTGGCAGTCCTTGGAAGAGCTAAACCATAACATCACAGAGGTTGAGGCTGCAGGCTTCTCTCCAAATCCCAACTTGAAATGGGGGAAAGATGCTAAGTGTTGGGTGGGAAAGTTCAAGCATACACCCATTTGTGGTGTCAGACTGGGCTCTCCAGGGCTTGCCCAAATCTACTGGGACCTAATTTGTTCCAAAACCTTTACTGTACGGAGGAAGTAAGGATGATTCTTCATGTGGTTTATAGCAGTAATACAGGGCCTGCTGTCACTGCTCCTGAAAAATCAGCTTTTAAATAGAAGGGAGATGTTTATTAATATAGTTGTCTAACACCTAGTCAGCCTGTGAGGTTCTGATGCCTTTTGTTGCCACTTTCTCTTAAAATCACTTAAAATCGGGAGTCGTTCAAATTACTCACAAGACCATTAACATTGTTTGCTTATGAATTTCATCTCTGTGCTTCACTGCCTCTAGGACAAAACTTCAACTTTTCATTGTCCTTAACATATCCCCTAGTTTGTCCAATGCAATTCACCGTTGCATCATGACAGCAAGAGTATGTTAAAGTTGGAGGTGGGTGAGTGTGAGCGGACAGGCAGCAGTGTCAGCACTTTCTCAGCTTGATTTCATCCTCATCTTCCCTTCCATCACTGAGCCAGCACCTAATAGTCAACAGAACTGGAGCAGATGTGTGGTGAAATATCTCTCTTTTCTAATGAGATCTCACAATACCATCAGTGATGCTCGAGCTGCTGGAAGAGACAGATACAGAACATGATGCAAACTACCCAGATCCATATGGGAAGTGCTCCTGCTTTCCCCCTGGCCAGCTGTTTGGCAAATAACAGTGGCTGCAGGAGGAATAAAATAAAACTGGGAGTGTCTGTATTTTTCATCTCTGGATAGGTGGCTTCTATTATCTCTCCAGCCAGCTTTGTTCTATTACAAGTCAGCAGTTAGGAACAAACTAATCTTCCCCATGTGTTCCCAGGAAAAAAAATCCTCAACAAAACATCAATGAATTACATTGTTTAAAGCTGGTATTTTATCTATAGTAACTGTATTAGCCCTAGTTGCTTACGTGGGTTTTAAAGCTAGCTTTGTAAGAAGATTAGCATGTTACTAATAGTCTCAGGGCACAGTAATGTTAGGTAGGATGACACTTTAAAGTCCTACAGGAGTATGAAATGCTGTATGAACATAGAGAAATGGGAAGTCTGATCCTTGAATTGTCTCTTCTGTTTGAGACCTGGTGGAGATGGGTAGCACAAGCCATTGAGAAGGTATTTCTATTACAGCTCTCTACTTTGCTTCCTCTTGGTGCAGTCTTTCAAGGCTCAAAGTAAATCTTCAATGCAGCGTCCAAGTGTGGTTGGTTTCTGGGTTTTGTTTTGTTTTTTCATTCAGATGAGTACAAATGTTTGGATGGCTCTGAGTACACATTTATTTTACTTTATGAAGGAATTAGAGGTTGCAGGGAATGTGTTCTCAGCGCTTTGAGAAATGTTTCCAGCATGATTATACCAGAAAGTTGTGGACTCCAGTTTTTACCTATTCTGTTGGTAAAGTACTGTAGTGTAAATGAACAAAGCTAAACTTAATCCAAGCATATGATAGATTAAGTAAATAGCAACTGACAGAAAATGCTGTCCTGAGCAGATCAGGATCTAAGTGCTTCTTAAAAAAACATCCATACAGTGTTTCCCAGATATCACTTGTCCTGCTTAGAGATTTGTCACAGGTTTTGTGTTGAAGGTTTTATGTTTTGTCCTCAGGGAGACTTTGTATGTGCTTGAATCAGGAGGAGTGCTCCTAGGACCCCTGGTATGTCATAGCCTGGATTCCTAGCTGCTGAGTTTCCAGCTCCTGTATTTTGAGCCCTGTATTCAGTTGATTTCTAGTTCATCCACACTGGTTATGAAGATCCTCTTTCTACCAACAGAAGGTAGTTTCCACCTTTCTTACCAGCGCTGAGAAAGGGATAAGTTAAGATACAGAGATAGAGAAGTACCTTCTGTAGACTTCACCCGTGTTGAAAAAAAGCTAGTTTTGATCCTGTGCTGAAATATCCCATCAAGAAACATGAAGGCTCTAGTTAAATATATGAACCAATCTAAGATGAATACTTAAATTAGATGTACCCATTATTCTGTAATACAGAGCTTCTGTACATAGGCTATTCTGTGACCCTTCCTGTGAATCCAGCTAAAAATACGTTGGTTTTTCATCCTCGTTGTCAACAACATTCATGTTTACCAGGTTTTAGACACTTATGACCCATCAGCTGACTGAATGCTCTCAGGAGTCAGTTGGTATCTTGAGGGGCACAATTGAAGGCAGAGAGGTTTTACATATGTGACAATTGCTGTGGTTTGGTTTGCTGGATCTCTGATGTGAGAGGGAGAAATCCTTATTTCTGAGAATCCAGTTTTCATCTGAAAGACTGTCAGGAGAATTAGTTTGTGTCATTTAGAAGTGGGAGCTGTTGAGATAAAAGCAATGGGAGTTCTTAAATTGCTCTATCTGGAGGATCTCTTTCCAGAACAGAACCACATTTTTATTCTTAATACCTGGTGTTAGGGACTGGGCCAAATACTTAGAAATCCTGGTTAGCAGGCTGGCTGCCCTTCCTCATGGGGTAAAGAAACATGCAAAGCAAATTACTCTGCATTTCTGTTTCTAACCTTTTGGCACTTTTGTCTGATATCCTCCAGAACTCCAACACCACCTCAAAGCCAACTGACAAATTAAAGTAGTGATTTAACTGTCTGGCTCACAATAATAAGCCAAGATTTGTGTTCTTGCCTTGAGGGTTGTTGTAGGAGTGGTGAAAAGAAGGTATAAGCTATGGCAAGGTAGTAACTACTCCAGAGGCTGAAGAAACATCTTTCTGCTTTCATTGCACTCTCTCCCCCTGATAATCCCATCCAAGAAAAGCTCAGAGGAAATATTTGGAATCGATTAAAAAGAACTTCTTCCATCACACAAAATGACATTTTAGTCTGTTCTGGTCCATGTATTTTAAAATCAAAACTATTGTTCAGACAGGAAGATTTCTCTTAGAAAAAGCACTAAAATTTTGGGATACTATACTTTGTATCATAAGCTTTGACCCTGAGGGAAAAATAGCAACATGAATAATGCCTTTAGGGTGTGAGGTTTGCTGCTCTTGATGTATGAAACAAAACACCGCACGCTGTATGCAGTTCCAGGGAGTAATTTATATCTGAACGTGGTATGAGGGGTTTATTTACAGTTGTGGCTTTTCCCAGAAATTGTTGGGCTAAGTCATAATGCTATTTTCAAAGTTGCTTCTCCCTAAAACACAGCAGCTTAAAGGTTAATGGAAGTGGTTGAGCTGGTTTAAGAAGCTGAGTTCACTGATTGATTTTGAATTGTGAAGAAAAAATAATTTCAGTTTAAATTAAGACTTCTAAAGCCTGCTTTTTAGAAAGTTGCAGAGGGATAGATTATTTTTTTTAAGCTGTGTAGACAAACCAGCAAAAATCAAGCTCAGTACCCTCCTACTTCATAAAGTTAACATAACAGGAATTGCTGTTAGGATCTGTGATATTAGTTCCTGCCTGGAGAAGTACATCCATAAATACCTTTCACTGGAAAGCACCCAGCACCAGTGAGTTCCTGCTGTCTGGTAGATATTTCTGGAGCACCTGCAACTTGTGCTGCAGCCCAAGATCTGTCAGCACTCACCACTTTAGTTAAACAGGTTGGGAAGCATTTTTATTGCCATTGAAGTTTGCTTTCAAACACTGAGCTCTAATTAGATGTTCAAGTACTCCAATTAGGCCTGTCATGTGCCTTTTTTTAAAGTACTTGGACATCTTTTTGGTTGCTTAAGAAGGATGATCTTCAACTCCCTATCTCCGATCTACTTTGGTGTAGTCTGTGCATTTCAGTTGCTTGTTTTCATTTGTTGTGTTGGATTCTGACCAGTCAAGAGTCAGTGTCAGCCAGCCATCCCCTTCTGGAGAGTTGTTCAAGTTAAGCTCACTGAAAATCCTTCTTGACATTAATTTCTTCTGTATGCCATGATAAATTGAATTTAAATCTTGAAATCTTGCTGCAAGCTAATGGAATAAACCTGTAGAGCTATGTTTGTGAGCAAATGTGCCAGGGCTTGTCCCCCTGCTATTCCCTTATCAGCTGAGACACTGGTTTTGCCTGTTTGAGTTGAAGATTCTGCCAGTGTCTACTGGACAATGTTTAGCTTTGTAAAGGTGGATCTCTGCTTTTGAGCTGTTTACAGTTTTCCTTCCCAGATGCTCATTCCTTCTGTCATGGCTGTTTCTACAGACCTGTTCCATTCCCCCACCTGATGCTGTGTTCTTGGTCTCTGCATACCCTATTCAATCCCCAACTTTATTCTCACTCACAGTTCTTTCCAGTGTGATGCCCTCTTATCCTGAAGGTCTCATTAGTGAAGCAGAAACATTTCCAGTTTGGAAGTAACCTTACAGATCTAAAAACTGACACTACTATTTTAAAATGGAATTATTTCTAATTCCTCGTATAACTGGTTTGACTTTGAAGGTGGGCATTAGGATTGTGTGGAAACTCCTTTAAAGGATGCTCTGTCTAGGATTTTTGGGTTTTTTTTTTTTAGTCTGTTTAACCTGGCTATTGTATTTACTGTAAGGTTTGATAGTTTTTTCAGTTTCTTTCCATCTCTAACCATTCAAATCCTGCCACAGGTTACTTGCCAAACAGCATTCACGCGGTGGAAGCGATGCTGGCTGCTGCAAGTATTGGTGCTATCTGGAGTTCAACATCACCAGACTTTGGCATTAACGTGAGTAGCCTAATTCTTGCCTGTTGCAGAAAAGCTGTGGTGGCAGATTGTGTTTGCTTTGGTCTTACTGCCACCTCCTGGCACAGACAATACAAGATTTTTTTTTCCTAGCTAACACAAACAGAATGAAAACCCCATGGTTTCAGTTGTCAATAATGACTTGACTTTCACTATAGTAATTTGAGTCTCTTTAGCTCACTCACAGTTGGGATGTTTTCAGGCAGAATCCATAGTCCTGGTGAGTTTTTATTATATTGTGTGCAAATGAACAGCAATGCAACAGAGCTGTCCAGGGCTTGGCCCTTCCTTCCCAGATCTTCCTCCAGGCTGCTTAGCCATGTTCCAGCTTCTTTGCCTAAGTAGTTCCTTCCTCTGCTTCCTGTGTGGGTCAACTGAGCAACACCCCAGTTGGCCTTCTCCTGAAGGCTTTGTTTGCCAAGCAGGTGAGGAATTTCAGGTTTATATCACTAATCCATTTAAATCTTAGCATGGGAATAAATAGTGTGTGTAAAATATGGTGAAAACTATCATGCTATCTAAACAGATGTTAGTGTGCCCTGGGAAGCTTTGGGAATATATTCTGCATTCTTTGAGAAGTCTTTAGCATGCACCATAAGCAGCAACATATAAAATCCCTTCTAAAATGAAGCATTGAGCCCTTCTTCTATCTAAAAGTTTGCATGAAAGTATTTGGAGTATATATGTTTGTGCACTGCAGAACACATTAAATACCAACATTTTTAGGTACTAAATACCCTCAGTCTGTGTCTAACCCCAGGAGCCAGTTCAATGTATGGAACTGTCATCTTGGGATTAGCAGTAGAGGGCAGCAGGACTCCACTTTCCTACACTTGAAGCTGTATTATTGTGGGAAAAAAATGATTAAAAATCATTACAGCATGTAATGATCAATGTGTTCTACAAATATTTTCTGCTTGCTCAGAAAATGACAGTATGGAGTATTTGCAGTGTGATTTGATCTCTCATCTGGGGGAAGACTGTTCATTTTGCTTGCCTTCCAGAGCACTGGTCTGGTTTCTGTCCGTGTTGATGTGCTGTTATTTTCAGTTCTCAGCGTTCGTTCTTGTGATAGGATTTTTTTCTTTAATGAGACTGCCTTGGAGCAGCAGTGCTATCAATACTGTTTATTCTCCTTTGGCTTGGCAGCACGTGTTGGCATGAATTCAAACCCTAGAATCTTAAGGGAGATCAGCAGAAGTCCTTGGAGATACTGGCTTCCACCCTAAGGAAAAGATTTGCATTAGTCCTGTTAACATAAATGAATATTTTGTTTGTGTTTTCGGAAATTTTCAACACTTCAAATCCAATTGTGTGTATCTGTTTTGTGAAGCTTAGAAATGTCACTGTTTCAGAAGTGCCTCCGCGTTGCAGGCTCTGAATGCAGCACACCCAAAGGCTTTGCAGGCATCCAGGAAGTCTGCTGTGGGAGAACCAGTGAGCTCCTTCCCACGCAGAGTACCGTTCTTGGCAGCCTCTACTTCATTTCTCTTGTCCCTGTTATCTGCCTATGTATATTAATAGGAAAGTGGTTCTTTGTGGCCTGTGTATAAGAAATTGTCGGATATGTGAGTTTAAAAAGAGGCTCTGCTCATGGAACTATGTGAAAAACCTTTGGTGAGCCCTGGCAAAGTCAGTGCAGCTCCATTTGTGTGGGCCTGCCTGATTTTTTAGTACTGGATTTAGTACTGGCTCATGGAGTAGGAGGCATATCTGGTATACCTGAGCTTTTCATAAAAGCAATTCCTTGCTAAGCCATCTGGTTGGATTAAAGTTCCAGTGTAGCAATTACATGTTCCATCTGTTTGTATTGCCTTCGTATCATGCCAGGCTGCCCTGTGGGATTTGATCCTGCCAGTGCTAATGAATCCAACTGGGTGTGTTAGCAGGATTAGTAAAACCCTGAGAATTGTAGTCATCTCTGCTTCTGATTCACACTTCAGATTTGATTCCTCTTAGAGTAGCCATAGTCCTCTCATTGGTCTTCGTTTTTAACCATCAGGAAGCATGGATGTGGGGTAGGTATGCTCTGTGCTCAGCACATGGAGATGTGTGGGGGTGTGTGTGTGTATATATATATAGATAGGTACACACATGCACATGCTGTGTATAATTTGCCTGCTTGGTCCATTCTTTGAAAATGGTACCAAGTAGAAGATACAATGACATACCTAAGCAAGCAAGAAATTTGATTTCATACTCCCTTAGAGAGTAACTTTAATGTATTAATTACATCTACATTTCATGCTAGCTAATGCATTAGGGGCATCTTGAAAACTACTTCTGTCACCTAAACACTCTGGTGATTTTATTTGTTTATTCATTTTTCCTTCAAAACTAATTGTTAAAGTTAGGTGTCGATGCATTGTCACTGTTTTCATATAAGGTGAACAAGAAAAAGGAAATTCATCTTTGGGTGATGGGAGAGAAAGCTGTTTGGTGCCATATTCAGCAGGGACAGTTGCCTGTTTCCATTCAGTTCTATCCCTGAACGTCACCTGGGGTGTTCAGTGAGCTGTCATAAAACCACAACACAGAAGTTGTCAGGACAGGACCTCTGTACTTCTGCACTGGGCTTTCTTGCAACCCTGACCAGCCCAGCTTGGAAAGGAGGAGTTTAATAGACATTAGACATTAAATAGACATTTACTGTGCTGGTTTTCTGTTGGGTTTTTTGTTTTGTTTTTTTATTTGGTAATTTGTCTCATTTTTGGCTGCAAAGGAGAGGACAAAGCAGGAGAAGAAGAATAAAGAATGGTGGGAAGAATAAGCAAGTGACTGAAGACTGATTTTTGCAACATGATTTAGAGGATGGTTCTTGAACAGTTAGCTGACAATCTCACAGTACTGAATAATCTTGTGGTTCTTAATGTTTCAAGTAACGTAGCTAGAAAGGCCTGAACATTACTGTGTGCTGAGAGCTTTCACTAAAAGGGTTTGCTGCCTGCTGTTGAATACAAAAAGATCCATTTCTGGTAGGCTGCTGCATGCAGTGTGCCTGGGAGGGGGGGGGGGGGGGAAATGCCAGAGGGTTTTTTCTCTCAGATGTGATAAGAGCTGTGGCAAATTCCTGCAAACAGTGTAAGCTGGAAGACACCAGAAAGCTTAGCATTGCAATGTGTTTTGCTCCAGAGGTTCTAAAGGAGCTGGGGTAGTTTTTTGTTGCTAGCATATACGTGTGTTTTCAACATCTAGTTGTTCTGGTAAAAATCAGTGGTTCAGTTTCCTTGAATTATAGCACTACAAAGTTGCTGTGAATTGACACCTTGCCATATATAACAACTGCAGTTTTTCCCCAGTACAGACTGTCAGATTACTGGAACATTGTCAGAGCAGCACTGGGACCAGTTTACAAGGTCACATAGAGCACCTGCCTGAGGATGCAGGCTGGAGTCTTGTGGACTTTAAAGTAAATGAAGTGCCTAACTCCTGCTCACATCACTCACCGATGGGTTTGTCAGTCTGATTCTCAGGATGAGTTTTTAACTGCTTAGATTTGTGAACCTGATCCTTCAGTAAATTATGTTCTGGGATCTGTGGTGATTTTACCTTTGTTAGTGGCTGATATATTTGAGACTCATGAAATTGATTTACAAACCTGTTGTTCCTTAAAGATCTTAGGTGAGTGAAAGACAAGCAGGCAGTCATTTAACAGTTCTGCTAATTCCTGTCTGTATTGGTTGCTTGAATTGAGACTTGCTTTGAGCATCCAGTGGCTTTTCCTACTGTAACAGTTAATTTCGTTTTTATTAACTTGGTTTTTTCTTTCTCCCTAGGGTGTACTGGACAGATTTTCCCAAATTCAGCCTAAGCTCATCTTCTCTGTCGAGGCTGTTGTATACAATGGCAAAGAACATAACCATTTGGAAAAGCTGCTTAGTGTGGTAAAAGGTATTTCACTGCATACCATTTACTCTGAGTTAGACTCTAGTTCTGTGAGCACTCAAAGCCTGAACAGCGCCTGCTTTTCACTGTCCTGCCTCCTTTACAATATCTCTGTGGCCACTTAAAATTTCAGAACTGATTTGAGTAAAAACTAACCAGTCTTTTGTGTAATTCTAGCAGTCTTTTGCTAGCTTTGTTTAAATACATCATCATAAGTTAGTCAGCAGTATAAATGGAGGAACAAGAACTGATGATTCTGTTTAAGTCCAAGTGAAGTGCTTCTGAAGACCAAGTATTAGAGCACTAAAGGTTGCAAATTTACACATGTATTTTTAAAAGGTTGGCAATATTGAGGAAACTGAATTTTAGGTAACAGTTTAGTTTTTTAGGGTTTCTTAACATTTAAAACTCTATCCAGTACTCAGTGCATCAGAATTATTTCTGTTACTTTGTGCATTACACTGTACAATCCAATCAGACAGTAAAGACATTCAGTTTATGTAACAATGTAGGAAGTAATTTTTTTCTTCCTTCTTCCAGGGCTTCCAGATCTAAAAAAAGTGGTGGTGATTCCCTATGTCTCCTCCAGAGAATCCATCGATATTTCTAAGATTCCAAACAGGTAATGGGAGCTTGAGCTGTGATTTCCTTATCTAGGAGTGAGATGGATGCTGATAGCTATTGAAACTGTCTGACCTCCTGAACTTGCAAACGCTGGGATTTAGCCAGATTTCTTAATGTAGGTCCAGCTTCCTACTGACCACACAAGCCGTGTGTTGCTGCAGATGTTCTGCTTTTATAAAACCGCTGTTGGTGTTAACAGTTGTCAAATGAAGACAGAATTCAATAGGATATAGCTGGGAGTGGCTTCCAGAAATGAATTATTAATAATTTAAGTGGCATTTTTAGAGATTGCTGGTTTTGCTTATTTACTGGTCTGGATTCCTTATGTTGGATATCTTTTGGAACTGGTGGAGTTCCAGACTTCGAGGGCCACATTGTTTCAGGCTGTTTTGAGCTCTGAAGACAGGCAGTTGGATCATAGGTGCAAATTTCTAGGCTTGATTTTTGTTGTGGTACATCTCAATATTATACTAATGTTTTAGTTTAAAACAGAAGAGGGAGACAAAATAATTAGGAATTCAAAATGCAGAAAGACTAGTAATGGAAATAATATACATAGTTTGAGTGTATAGTTTATTGTTAAAGAGCTATTGGATACCCTGGTAAAATCCTATATATGGGCCAGGGTAATGCTTTCAAAATTTTTTGAAATATTCTCCTTTTTTTTTCCCTCCTCTTATGCAGTGTCTTTTTAGAAGACTTCCTTGCTACTGGGAAAGGAGACCAGGCCCCACAGCTGGAGTTTGAACAGCTGCCTTTCAGTCATCCTCTCTTCATCATGTATTCGTCAGGCACAACAGGGGCACCGAAATGCATGGTTCATTCAGCAGGGGTATGTCTCCCCTCCTCGAGCTGCACTTTCTGTATTTAACTACCTGGGTTACGTTTGTCCTTTAACAGTATCATCCCATAATGTACTTGGAGGAAGAATTGTTTGCTGAGAACTTTTCAGTAACTTGCAGTTAAACTTTCTATTTGTAAGTGACTATATGAAAGCAGATATGGATTAATAAGGATATAAAATATCCTTGGTTTAGAGATTGGTGTGGAGACCTTTAGGATTTCATCTGTTTTCTGGGAGCAAGTGTCAGTCAGAAAAGTGCTAGTAGAACTGGCCTGACTGACACTTGTAGGAGAAAGGCCAGAGAACTTGAACTGGGTGCTTGGGACTGATTTTTGGACACTGTCAAGCTGAGGCCTGTAGAGCTTGCAGTTTTTACTATCTAGATTTATTTTTCTTTTGACCTTAAACTTTATTCCCTTTATCAGTTCAGTGCATGTCATCCTCATCAGCCTGTTTTTAGGGCAGGAAGGCAGAAGGTTAGCTGTCTGGGTGTAGGCTTGGCTTTCTAAGGAAGTTTTGCTGTAGGCAGTGTCTTGTGACTAAAGGTATATACGATGCTACTGCCAAAATCACCTGTGCTCACATGCTTTCCATTTACTATTCATGCTCTAAAAGTTGCTCAGTAAATGCCTCCAGCAGTCAGGCAGTGTGTTGAAACTTTGCCATTAGTATAGTCCTTCATAAAAGGCAGGGCTTTTTCCTTCTAAGCCAGGCTAAATGTGGTGTTTAGCACATTTATACCAACTTGTACAAATCAAACTGTGGAACTGTGAGCCAGTGTCCAAATTTTCTGCTATTTGCTCTGAAAGTTGGGATCAGCGTCTTGTGGGATTTGTTGTTGAGGTGTCTTGGCAGCCTGAGGGGAGGGATCATGCTGATGTTATGCCCATAGTGTGTTTGTTCTCTCCTCCCTTTGGTGGCAAAGACTGGAGGGTTTGCCCACAGATAAATCCCATGCTGCCTGTAAACACTCTGCTTTATGTGTTATCACCAGGAGATAATACCAGGCAGCATGTGTCGTAACGGTCCCTTTGGGACACCAATCCTGTGTTTATGAAGAAAGGAGGTGTGTTAGCTGTGCTGGCTTTAGGCTGGTCAAGTACTTGCAGAGATGGATTAGCAAAACCAGGATGGGTGTTTTGTTTAGCGATGCATGATAAACAGTAGGGAGATAAAAACATGGGTGTAAATTAGACAACATGACCTTTCTGTGTTGCAGAGTTCTTTCTCTTCCCATGTTATCTGTATGGCTGCTTAACTTGCCCTTGATCATGCCTCTGCTCTCCTTCAGAATCAGATTTTTGGTTCATACAGAGTTGCCTTGGAGTTGAGGTACAGACTGCTTGACCTTGGGTTGGTTTGTTGAATAAGATATGTTATTTATGAGGATTCTGTGTGCCCACTGAGCAGGTCTGTAGTTCCTTTATTGCACAGCAATTTCTGTTTATTATTTTTTCCTTAAGTCCTGGTGCTAACACCTCTGTGGCTTGCCCTAAAAGCAAACTGTTGCATCAGAGGCTTCCTTGTTTTGCTCGCTTTGTATGTGTCAGGTTTGAACAGGGCCACAAATAAAATCTGTGCAAAGAAATTCTAACATGTCTTCTGCACGCTTGATTGGGTTTCTCTGTTTGTTCTTGGCTTAATCTTGTTTCCACTGCAATTAATAGGAGGATTCTTGCTGATTTCAGCAAAAGCAGAATTAGCCCATGGCCTTTGTCTCATTTTCCAGCCTCAGATTAATCAAAATTTAGTTGTGAGAATTAAAAACTCAAGAAGATAGGAGATTTCAGTAAAAGCATTTCAGTTACTGCTTATTTGCAGTGTGCTGCAACGCTGTTTTGTTGTTCTGGTCTTACAGATGCTAACAGCTTGCTTTAAATTCATAACTAGTTTATCTAATTCAGCAGTATGCTTCTGGTCTGTTTTCTCTGCACATATTCTGTTTTCTTGACACAGAGTGAAATAACAGCTGTAAATAATGAAAATGAAACCAGGTGATGGGAGATGATTTAAAAGCAGTGCCTCAGAGGGAGTAAGATTTTTCTGGTCTTGGAAGCAAAGCTGTATCATACTGAGCAATCGGGTGTGCTACAGAAAGACATTTGGAGGGTTCTTTCTAATACTTGAAAAACATTACTGAGTAATTGTTATTTTTAAGTCCTAAAAACATTGGTTCTGCTTCTTGCCTCGCTCATACAGGCCCCTTTTCAGTTCTTCCGTATTCCCAAGTATCTAAGGAGAGAATTTTCTGAGAAAATCCTAATCAATTCACTTCTACCCATCTTAAGGACTCCAAGGACCTGGGCTGCTACTGATTTCTTGTAGGCAAATCACCCTGAGGATTTTTCGTGCTTGAACTCTTTCCGAACACTGTCTAGAGAACGCTGCAGGTTTGAGACCAGGGTCAGCAGCCACGAGTAGCTGCTTGCTCTCATCTACCTAACTGCTTAGCCCTGGTCCCCTGCGTGCTGGCAGCGTGGCTCAGGAGCCTCAGTGCCTGCTGGGTTTGTGACACTCCAGATGCTCGGCACTTTATCAGCCGTATGTTAAGCCCAATGAAGACAAGCAAACCAGTAAGTTTTTATCAGCTGCCAGATCCGTGTCATGAAATGCAACGCACTTAGGATTTATTTTGAGGGTCAAGTCCTATAAATAAACAAGCCTATAAATAAACTTGAGAGAGCATCTTGGGCCACTAGGCTCTGCCTTCTACCACAGTATCTTTGTTTCCAGACTGAATTACCACTTGTTGGGTTTTTTGTGGTTGGTTTTTTTTTGTAGCCTCTACTTAAAGTCATTGTTAAAACATTTCCTTCTCATGCCCAAACAAGAACAGCAACAACTAAATGAAGGAAAAAGGAAAGCCAGTACTTGTTAATGGAATTTGACTATTAATTTCACTACTTCTTGTGTTTCTTGCAGATTCTTCTGCAGAGGGAATGTGCTTACTTTTATAAATGGAGTAATTATGTTAACACTTGCAATTCTTTTGGCAACTGTAGCAGTTAAGTTAGACATGGTGTTTCTAAACCCCGAATTCCTTGTTTGTTTAATTTTTATGTGTCAATAACAGTAGCTGTAGCCAGGTGGCAGCATTGTGACAGCTTTGTGTAGTCAAATAGCAGGTGAATTCAGACACTGGTTGCTTTGAGCTGCAAAAGGAAAATAAGATTTACTCCTTTATTTGTATTTAATGTTTTCTGCCTTTTCTCCCAAAGCGTGTGCCAGTTTTGACTCTCCTTTTTCATTTCAAATGTTTATCTGTAATGTATTTTCTTTCAGCATAAATCTTGTTTCATGCTTATGAGGCTTAGTAGTTCCACTATAACTCCTTGGACAAATGCAGGACCCATCTTTAGTTTGAAATCAGACACATTAATTTGTCACTGCAGTGAAGCAACTTAGCAAAATAGTTAATAAATTTATTTATCTTAATGAGTTATGTTGTAATGATGACCAGAAAGGTACTTTGGTGGCATTTCCAACCAAACAGAAAAGGAAGAAATGCATTTAAATTATTGTTGATGCTTTGAGCAGTGAGGTTTTTTTTCACATTGCTGGTCACCTCAGCTGTTCACAAGAGATGTGCAGAGTTAGGGCTTTTGCCTTTTATATGCTAATAAATAAGATAGTTTGGATACCTAGTGCTTATGTATAACAAATGCTGCAGTTTACAGCAGCTCTAGGTCCTTCATTCCTCCCAGTTGCCTAAATATACTGAAAATGAAACTGTCAAAGGGCTTATCTTGGAAAATCTGACTGGTAAAAGCATGCTGTTAAAATTATAGCCTGCATGGAGTACTCAACAACTCTGGCTGGGCAGAGCTGGGAGTGAAGGAAGTTAGTTATTCTGTGGATTACAAGTGATGTGCAGCAGGCATTGGTGAGGTCTAATGAGAGCGTCTGAAAAGTTATGTGAGAAAATGGAGAATGCAATTGCTGCTGCTGCAGATAGGCCCTGGGATTTACTTCAGCTGTAGTTAAAAGGCAATACTTGCCTGTAATGCTGAGTACATCCTACGAAGGATTGACAGCATTAGGGTTTTGTTGAAGTCTTAATGTGCTGTCAGTTTTGTTTCTCATTTACCTGAGCTCATCATTTTCTTTCACTGTTTTTTCAGGGTACGTTAATACAGCACCTGAAGGAGCACATTCTTCATGGCAACATGACCAGCAATGACATTATTATGTACTATACAACGGTAAGTGTGGCTTATTAAGGCATTCTAAAAACACTTTAATGTATTTTTCTTACAAAGATGGGAGTGTTTTTCCTACAACTAGTACACTTTTATGTATTTTTAATTCTTGTTCTGAGGGATTGTCCTACTTAACTGAGTTTTAAAAAAAAATCAGGTGGAACAATAAAATGCAACAGAGACCTTTCTGATGAAAGGTCAAGCCCATGTTAAATGTTTCTGATCTAATTAGTGAGGAAAATGGATTGATTTTTACAGTCTCGGGTTTATTGATCCAACTGCCTCATCAATATCACCTACGAAACAGGCTCCACCATCACGCAAGGCTTGACCATGCTGGAGATGAGAATTTCTGTTCTGTCTCTCTGGTTTGATGGGGAGGAAACAAGTTGTACAACTCTAAGCTTGGTAAAGGAAAGGGAATAAGACTGGCTTGTGTAGCAAGTTCAGTTATGTGGTGGCAAATTTTTTTCTTTTTCTAATTCTGTGGTGAAGAAAACTATTCCAAAGTCTTCTGTTGCTGTAATTGTTTGAGAAGACTGAAGTCTTTCCTTGGGAGTTCCTTTCTGAACTCTAACACTACTATTCAGTTTGAAAGAGCTCCATGGAGGAGTCACTATAATTACCTTGTCCCAGAGCTGTTCTGTCTTAGCTCATCCTTTCAAGGCATGTATAGGGAGGTATGGAATCCCCATCTCATGATGTATTTCTAAGGACAAGTTAGATGAACATTCACCAGGTATGTGTAGCTGATCCAGTGGTGGGACAGATGAGTGGATAAAGAGTACTCCAGTCTTGTTTTCTGAGTCCTAAGAATCCAATTAGATGTAATTAGCAGAGATGGGCTTAGTTTCTGTTTCTGATTCTTAAGCAGGAAAACTTTAAGCAAGTAAAGCAGAAGGAACGATGGCACCTCTTGTATAAGGGCAGGGAGCATGCTTTGGGCCACGTGGTTCTGCCAAGAGCTATGCCAGTCCATTTTCTAGTTGCCTGTAGGTCCTCTACCAGCACATGAGAGCAAGCAGACTCTGGGGCCTGTGACAGCTGGCAGGGAAGCGGACGGCTCGCTGACACAGGCAGAAACTCACTGGGCATTTTCTGTTTTCCAGACTGGCTGGATGATGTGGAATTGGTTAGTGACAGCACTTGCTACAGGAGCTTCAGTGGTCCTGTATGATGGATCTCCTCTCATTCCATCACCAAATGTGCTCTGGGACTTGACTGACAGACTTGGGTATGTAAACAGCATTAAATGGAAGGACAATGGTCTTTGATCCCCTTATGCTGACCACATACAAGCAACCTCATGGAAGGTGTCTTTCCCTTGGTCAGAAACTGTCATGCTACATAGGAGCTCATCTTCTGGCTTAGCCCTGAGTGGAACTATGTTTTAAAATTTTGCACTGAAACAGTCTTTGAGGGAGAGAAGAGACAAAGAGCTGATTGTTTAAAATTTGCGTCAAGTATTTGGATTCCAGGCAAACAAAGGATTTTGGTTCAATAGTCAGATTTCAAGAGCAGCCTTTTCAAAGGGCAGTAATTGGGAGCAATCTGAAGAGTAATTTCTCAGCGCACTCGGAACGTAGAAAAGAAAAATGCTTTATTTCAAGCAGCTCAGTATAGTACTTTGACAAACACATGAATTGACTGGAAAGGCTCAGTAGGGTTGATATTTTGCTTTTTAATTTATAATGCCTAATTCTCCTTGTCAAGCTGTTTGTTAATTGTTTTACACTGTGCTTTGTCCCTAAAAAGGCTCACAGTGGCCTCTCTTGAAGCCACTTGTGATGGTGTTTAGCTTCATACACTGGTTAAACTTTAGAACAAGTTGCTCCTTTCTACAGTTGCAGATGTCCCTGCTCACTGCAGGTGGATTGGACTAGATGAGCTTTAAAGGTCCCTCCCCACCCAAACCAGTCTAGGACTTTTTTTTTCCTGTAACTTTCCTGTTTTTGCCAGCTGGATGTAAAGAGTGGATCTGAATGATATTACTGCTGAAATGGGTGTCTAATTGATAATTAAAATTCATTCATTTGTGGTGGAAAGTGGATGCCAAAAGGTTTACTTTCTGATTCTTGATAATTAATAATTTAAACCTCACTCTGTCTTTTGTGACATGTAATATTTAAAGACTGACATTTTGTCTCTGGCTACTCTAACTGAAAGTTAATGCCTGGTCAGAATGTTTCCAATAAGAAAACCAACACAAAAGCACAAACTTCAGACACCCCCTACCCCTCAAAAAAAGCCCCAGTAGAACAACAGGTAAAAATTTAGACTCAAGAAATAACACTGCTTATTTTTAAGCATTGTTTCTACATGCCAAAAGTAAGTGAAGATAACTGAAATGTGTCTGCATGTCTCACTTTTATAATCTGGTGCTAAAAGTGGTGGCCATCTGTGTGGTACTTCATAATGCAGTCTGTTCCCAACTCAGTCATATGTTACATATTTAAAAAAAAAGCTTCAACATGTTAAGACTACCTTACTGCTCTGAAGATGTTCCAAACTTTCCTGCAGACAGCACAGTCTCATAGTATCATCAAGATATCTCATCCTGCATGGCGAGAATGACTCAAGTGGACATCAATTGAAGATCTGTTCAAGTAAACTCTATTTAGTCACCATCCACTGATTATTTAGCATTTGGAAGGAAATAATAGCAGACTGGGCTCTACATGTGCTGTAGAGGAAGTGTCAAAGTTTAAAAATAGAGAAGCATTACATATTCTAACTGTAAAATAAGCAGCAACTTGAAGCATGAAAGGAAAGTAAGATATTACACAAGAGTAAAAGTAGTTTTGTGGTACATAACTGGAGGAACAGTAGGCTCTCATGGCTGTTCCACCTTCCATCTTGCCTCTGAACTAAAAGCAAAGATAGCAGAATCTTATTTTAAGTTCTCATGATGTATGTATTGCCCGTGTTCTGTGCACCCGGACTGTATCCCTTATCCTTATCTCTGTGTTTTTCTTGAGTGAGTTTATTGCTGTAATATAGAATGAATTAGCAGAAGACTGGGAAGATCATCTCCTGAAAGTCAGCAGAAATGTTAAACTAGCACTTCCAGCCACAGAGTAGGGAAGGGCTGCAGCCTTCATTTCAAGGTTTAATTATGTTGTGTTGCAAAGCTCCAAATGTGCCCTTTGCAAGGATGGAATTGAATTGTTCAGTTAGCCAGGCCAAATTTCGTGTTTAGTTAAGCACCTTCAACTCTCTTCCACCAGTGGAAACTGAACAGGTATTTAAGAGAAAACCACTGTCTACTGTCTTCAGAGTGAAGTGTTCTGTGTTACACGGTGCCCTGAAATGTCAAAACTTTTATGTGTAGGAGTGTAACAGGGCAGCAGTGCTGTGTTAAACAGCTTAGTGACAATTATGGCCCGTTACTGAAGTACACATTGCAGTGTTTTGTGATGTCTTTGGAGTGTTCTGCAGTTAAGAATTCCTGTAAATGAAAGTGAATGTTTTCTATGAGGTGGGAGAGCTTTGCTTAATATTTAAAGATAGAATTAAAAGTTTCGAAGCTGCAGAAATGACATGTGATCTGACTAATTTTGATGGCTCAAAAGGATGTGCTTTGCACTTAAAGATTTCTAAGAGACAGCATTGCCTGACTAATCAATGTAGGGAGCATCTAACAGCCTCTGCTTACTGCAGTGGGAATTGCAGGTTGTTAGAATGGTAGCATATTTAGATATGCAAAACATTTACACTTTTTTCCCTCTAGGATCACCATCCTTGGAACGGGTGCCAAGTGGCTGGCTGTGCTAGAAGAGAAAAACTTAAAACCATGTAAGCCTCAAAAAGCCATTGAATCCCTTCTATCCTCCCTCCTACCCTCCCTCCTACCTTTCCTCTCCAAGTTCTGTCCCCGTATCTTGTCACAAACTCCTTTATGTAATTATTCTGGATTGTAGTGACAAACAGTTACAACCCCCTGTAAAAATTCTTTAACCTGTTTTGTTGTTTTCCTCCTTTAAGGTGAGACCCACAATCTCCAAACACTCCACACTATACTCTCTACAGGATCACCGCTCAAATCCCAAAGCTATGAGTATGTCTACAAACACATAAAAAGCAGTGTCCTCCTGGGATCCATTTCAGGTGATGCTTTTATCCTGCATATGTCCTACTAATTCTGTTCATTGCCTGCACGTTTTCTTCTTGCTTGCTTGCTGATGGATAATTGGGGAGCTTAAGCCTTGGCTCATTCAGGCTTCGTTATAGTTAAACTAGAATTGTCTTGTTGGTGCAGAGATTTTCTGCATAATTCAGTGTGTCATAACGAAGCTCGTACACTCAAAGGCTTTTAGGTGGAGTGTTTCTGACATGGTGGATGTTTTGGGTTTTAGCTTTTTTTTTTTGTGAAGTATGATTATTTATTTTGACTGGCTGTCCTTAGGGGTAGCAGGGTGAGATCAAGGAAAGAGTCTATTAACCTGCAGAACATACTGTTCTGCAAATAGCTGACTTTAGCAGAAAATACCTCTTGGACAGGTTTTTCCATGTTCCCATTTCAATTCTTTTGTGCCAAGTAATTGGAACTGCAGACAGATTTTTTTTTATGTGAATTATATCATTAGAAAAAGTATCAAGCCCACCTACTGTGTAGCTTGTTGTGAGGAGAACAAGCAGAAGAAACTTCCCTACAAATAAGATCTGCCACAGAACTCCTCATTCTGCTTTGTAACTAGGACTGACTTTTTTCAAAGGGCTTTTAGCTTGATTTTTAAAGTCTGACTAGTCTGCTACTGGCAGAAGTTGCTTCTCACTCTGGTCTTAAGAACAGTAGTGCTGAATCTTGAACTTGCTACTATAGGCATTTACAGTCTCAAATGCAGAAGAGTGTTTCTGAGTAAAGCTAACATTGATTTGTGTCTTATAATTCTACTTCCTTAAAGTCCTAGAAAGACCATAAATATTCCAGTTAATAAAAATAGATACTGTTGAAGTGCTTGCTTGAGGTAACTGTTCATCCTGCAGGCATGACCTCCTCTGGGCTAATAAGAACTAGATACAAAAGCTAAGTAAATAATTGAGTGGAATAGCTTGACTGGTTACTTTAAGGAGGACAAACAAGAAAACATTTCTAAGTGATCTTAAATATCTAAACCTACAAACTAGGGTCTGTTTATTTTCTCACTCATATAAGCAGAAATTTCCTTAAATGAAACTAAAGAAACTGTTGGAAGAAAAGTTATGCCTTAAGGAGTACTTCTGCATGAAGGGCATACACATTTAAGAAGACATGTAAAGAAAAGAAACCTTTTATTCAAAGTCCCATAACATCCCAGATAACACTGTCTGTTCTGTGCTGCTTAATGTGGAATAGAGCATTTGGCAAAGGTGACAGTTTTCTGTTCTAGAGTTCTTATGTAGCTTTCAGTTCTGCTTTTTCCAAACAGTACTGTGTGTATTCTAAATGGACTTCTTTTATTGTAGGTGGGACAGATATCATTTCATGTTTCATGGGTCATAATGTTACAATTCCTGTTTACAAAGGAGAAATTCAGGCTAGAAATCTTGGAATGGCTGTGGAAGCATGGAATGATGAAGGTAATTTATCCAAAGTGTTATGCACTCTTATGAAATACAGCAGTTACATCACCTTAAGTTTCATTTATCAGATGTGTAAATGGTCAGCTGTTAAATGGGTGATTTCACTTTGGAAACATGTTCCACAAAACCCACATCTGGATCCATCTGATCTGGATCGTACAGGACTCCAGTGAAGAGAATCAGTGTGTAGAATGGTTCTCCTTTTCCATAACTCTGCTAAAGCACATCCAGGCCAAAGTCTAGCCTCTGGTCTGAGTGCTAATTAGCATCCTCTGCTGTAGATGCTTAGGTTGGCTTCCACTCTGTGGTTTAACTCTTCTGAAGCTACTGAGGTCAAGATAGGGATGAGTCTAGGACTTGAACACATGCAGTTAGGACTCCCCGTCACAGTTCACCTCACATCTACATCAGCATCTGGCATGTAACTAGTAACTGTAGGTGCTCTTTGCTTTAGTCCTTTATTGTTTACAAAAGAGAAACACAAAAAAATCCCTCTTTCTTTGTGAACAGGAAAACCAGTTTGGGGTGAAAGTGGAGAGCTGGTTTGTACTAAGCCTATTCCCTGTCAGCCTACCTACTTCTGGAATGATGAGAATGGAAACAAATACAGGAAGGCTTATTTTTCAAGATTCCCAGGTATTTAATGGAGGGGTTTGGGTGTTGCTCAAACTGACACAGGATATAGATGGCATTGCTGCTCCTAGGAAGGTACAGGTTTATTCCTGCCTGGTGATAGGCAGGTGCAGCTTTAGATCTAGATCTCTGGGGTGAGAACTCTAGGGCATGTTTCATAATCTGTCAGCCTGTTTTGTAGTGCTTCGTTTTGAATACGGGTCCGAATCGGTTTAAGAAAGTCTGAAAAACTCCAGTCCCATTTTGCTCCTGCTCTCATGAGGCAGCTATGACTGTAAAGGCCTCATAATCTGCAGTGCAGACACAGGCTGCTTGACATGAGTGTGAAATCCAAGTGCTGGCTAGGTCAGGGAGCAATCCTCCTGTAATGAGTGCTACTGCACCCTGGCCAGACCCCTCCTACCCAGCTGGAGGAGCGAATCCCAAGACATAAGTGCTAACCTACTACCTCATTAGCACGAGGTTTAAGTACGTGCTACCTCAGACGTGCATGTTCTGCGTTCAATCTGCTGCTATGAGTAAAGGAACAGGTACTGTGGGCCAGAGGCTTTCTTCTGAATAATTGTGGAGGACTCTGCTCATGTAGAGCTTTTGCTCATGTGGTGCAGCAGTGCTGAATTCCCTGCTGCCTACTGGGCAGGGGCTTTTATAGGAGCAGGACCTCAAACTGCTGCTTTTTTGGAGAGGAAAGCTTTTTTATAAATAGCAGCAATACTGAGTGGATTCACAAGAGAAGTCAGGGCATGCAGCAGGGGATAATCATGTAGGAAAATTGAGGGAGCATGGATGCTGCAGTCTGTGTGGAAACCTGACAACAATAAAGAGGAAAAAAGAAATAAAGATCCTGGCAGTTAGGCTGAAATCATGGTGCTCCAGAGTTTTTGTCAAACCCTTCTTCTCTCTTTCCTTGTAGATGGGCTTAAGCTTGTAATAGTTAAGTTAGAAAATGGTCTTATGTGCACATGCATGTGCAAATAATTGAGGTTTGTTTTTTCTTTAGAAAAGTTTGAGTAGAATTGGCTTGTATTTCTGTTTGTGGCAGGCTGCTATAGCAGTATCTGTCTTAAAAATAATACCAAAGTTATTCCAGCTCTGGAAAGTCAAATCTGATTTTACTTTAGAACAAATCAAGAACATTAACCATGTAAGCTCCCCAGGGAATTGCGAGACCTATTGTGCAAGCCCAGAAAGCTTCTTGCACCGAGTTGTATGTCACAGAAGTGAATCTAGAAAGCCCAGAGGGAATATTACTGCCTCTGTGGGAGATGCTTCCAATTTCCTCAAAATATGGTGTTCAGAGCAGCTATTCATGTTTTCTAAAGGATGCTGTGTAGTCACACAAACAAGCAATCCGAAGAGAACTTGGGGTTTGACCCTAACGTGAGCTACTCTTGTGTGCTAGCTCTTTGTAGTAAACGCAGCGTGGATTGTTTGCGTAGTTAAGTACTGCTATGCTTGCTGTCAGGAGTGCTCAAACTGTATCTGATAGGTTACATTTTGGTATGTATTTTCCTAAGTCAGTGTGAGTTGAGTTACAGAAATGTCTGCCATGACTGGATGAATAAAAAATCAGCTGCTTAACCTCTGTCATTCTGATAGGTGTTTGGGCCCACGGCGATTACTGCAAAATCAATCCCAAAACAGGAGGAATTGTCATGCTGGGTCGCAGGTATAGTACTTTGGTGAAAGTCTTCTGAGTAAACAAGTGTTAAAATTTGCAAACTTCCCCTTAGAGCATAATGTACTCGACTCTGTCATGCCTGTCAGTGTTACATTTGTTTTGTTAAATCCAGTACTGTGGATTTCAACCTTTAAATTAATCAGAGCAGCTGGATTAGGGGGAAGGGAGCCTGTTTCAAAGTTCTACTCCTGTATATTTCAACACAAGGCAGTATTGGACTTGGTTTTGTGTTCCGTGGCTTATAATGATCATTTGTAAGAGATTTTCAATCGAGTGCAGCATGTTCAAGGTGGTGAATCTGAAAACTTGTGGTCTTGGCTTTGCCTTTGACTCGCTTTACAGCGGAACTTCAATGGTCAGGTATTAAGTTGTGCTTGTGTTGGTGATCATAGACATTCAGGATCACCCTTGTGGCTAAGTTTTCTGCTGAAGTTGAAAAATTGCTGTTCAAAAGAAAGCTGAGCAAATGCCTTGGATCTCTGTCTGGCATTGTCACAGACCTACTTGACAAACATATGATGTGAGGCTGCTATATATCAAACAAGTTCCAGCTATAAGAGACTGGAAAGTAATGATAGATGACTGCAATATGATGGGAGTACTAAGATTCTTGGTCTGTCTTGTCATCAGTGGTCTGTGTGTGTGTATTTGTAGTCTCCTGGAAAGGGGAGGGACCAGGAAAGGTGCATCAATAATGTTGAGCCTCTCCATTCAACTTCACTCTAATGAGCAACGTACCTTTTTAAATCAAGTTCTTTTAAAATTCTGTTTCTAATGTGGCTGCTCATTCACTGCATGAAATGTAGAGAGACTTGGTTAATTGCATCAATTTTTCTTCTTTCATCAAACTCTAATCACATTTTAATGCTTTTTTGTTTCTTCTGGTGCTTTTCAGTGATGGTACATTAAATCCAAACGGAGTAAGGTTCGGAAGTTCTGAAATCTATAACATAGGTATGAAATTAACTTTCCACATCTTTCAACTATGGCATTGTTTCCTGAAATATGAAATGTAAACATTATAAAGGTGTTTGGAAGGAATAAGTAATAGAAGTTGCTGGTTTTCAAATTAAAGACAGTATGGAGCATAATAGCGTTAATGGTAAAGTTCGGTTTTGTAGACTTGAGGTTGATTGCTTTCCTCAAGTATCTGTAGGGCTGGAGATGATTAAGTGAGACGTGTGCTCCCTAAGATGTTGGCTTCATATAATAAGGACTTGCAAACTAATCATATCATGCAGATTTGTAAGAGAATACTTCTGAGGCTTTACTTCTTTTCCCCCAAGACAAACTCTTGCCACCGTTTTTATTGTATCTTTCCTAATAATTAGAAGAAGTTCTTGTGCTTAAAGTTTCAAAGAAGGTCTGTCTTGGGAAATGTGATGAAACCGTGGGCCTGCAAAGATGCTAATCTGAGAGTTAGGGACCTGTTGCCTCTCCTTGTTCTGGTGTGATCAGACACATTAGTTTTCTGTCTGTGCAGCAATGGGGATTGTGAGGAAACTCAAAGAAAATAGCTTAGTGCAAAGGCTTGTTTTCTGTCACAAAAGTTATAGTAATTTTTTTGGTTGTTCTGGACCAAAATATATATGGTCCTTAAACCTGGTTTTTCACCTGAGCAGGAGTTAAAATTCCCAAGCACCCAGCAGGGAAGCTTGTTGTAGAAGAACTGAACCAGGGTGTCTGTTTTGCTGTTGCAGCTCCGGGGGAGGTGATAGATCTTTTGGTGCGACCACAAACAGTATGCATCCAGAATGACCCACAAACTCAAATGCTAATAAGGACTCTGCCTTTATTTTCAGTTGAAGCCTTTGAGGAGGTTTCAGACAGCCTCTGTGTCCCTCAGTACAACAAAGACGGGGAGGAGAGGGTGATCCTCTTCCTGAAGATGGCATTAAACCACGTGTTCAGCGAGGATCTGGTGAAAAGGATTCGAGATGCGATCCGTGTAGCGCTTTCTGCCAGGCATGTTCCCAGCCTCATTCTAGAAACCAAAGGCATTCCGGTATGTCATGAAAAATGCTGCCTCCTTTTTTTTTTTTTTTCGTTGTCACCTTGAATAGTAATTAAGGAGCAGTTGTCATTGCTCTTCAAACCCACATGCGTGGAAGTTTTAGCATCTCAAAAGTGTATTTGAGCTTTATAAATAGTTTGTGTATGTTGCCTAGCAACATCATTTCATCTCCTTTTCAGCTAAGCATATTTTTGTTTTTTAACAATGCCTAAAAATGCCCATTCTCAGTTTATAAATGTGTTGTGCTTTGTCAGTAATATATACTTAAATATTTTCTTTTAACAAGCTTAAGAAGTAATTTAACTTCAGCTTTTCTGGCTACCCATAAGCTTCTCTTGGCTTTGTTTTCCTGTTCAAGTGACATTCTTACAAAAGCTGAGAGCACTGAGCAAATTCATAAAACCATTTTGTAAAGCGTTTCACTTTTACATCTGTTTAGTCCCTTAAATGTTAAGACAGCCACTATTGCTGTCTTAACTGTAGCAGTAACTAAAATAAAATCTTCGTGCTTATGAGAGAGAGGGAGAGAAATTCATGTAGCTAAAGGTTCTGTGTGCTGAGTCTTCTGGAGCTGTGTTGCTCTGCAGTGCTTTTCCTTGCTGTATGAACTCCAGTTGAAATTCCTGGTTTTTATAGTCCTCTCTGATGCCAGTGTCTCCTCAACAGCCTGTGAGGAGGAGAATGGGAGTGCAGAGCATAGTTGTCTAAAGTCTCTTTGCATGTAGACTTGAGTCTTTTCTCCAGGCACACTCAAGAACCAGTTGTCCAATATTCTGAGACCTATTTAGTACCAATTTGTGTGAAAGTGGCCTAGGGTTCAGGGTTGCCAGCCTCCATCAGGAACACAGTCATTGGTTTTGCTCTGCTGAGTTACTTCTGTTTCAAGTCACTGTTGGCAGATAAGACTTGGCTCCAAATGTCCTCTTTGCATGAGTTAAATAGTGAAGTCTAAATTTTCTGGGCTGCAGCTTAGCTTCTGCATGAAGTGTTGAACTTGTAAACCATCACCTGAATGTACAGCATGAAATTGATGTGATGGGCTGCCCCTCAGGAAAGGCTGCTTAGATCATTAATTAGTTCACACTTTGACTGAAGCTACAACCGAGTGAATTAATTTAATAAATTTAATTACCTTTCAGATAAATATGCCAGTGGTAAAGTGATCAAAGCTGTCTCCCATCTTTGAAAGTTTTGTTTGGAAGGGAAACCTTTCTCTTTTCTGCTACTTTTAGGAATTTTTTGAATCCTTATCTGAAAATCCAGTCTAAGCCTGGCTGCATACTATGCTCTATATGGGTAGAAATAGTATAGCTGTGTTGAAGTGATGAGGACTACAGTAATACAGAGCATAGTTTTTAATGAGCTACCCAGGTGTTAAAAAACATACTGCAGACTCTTTGTGCACATCTTTCTAGTCCTGTCCTGAGCAGATAAGCACTCTGGTCAACAGCCACAAGATGTTTCCTGATTAAAGCAAACACATGGGCTTTGCTGAACAGTCTGTCCAGTCTCCTTTTAAAAAGGGAGCTGTTGTCTGGCAAGCCACTGAGGTGTTCTGCTTTCTGAGCACTGCTGAAAATTAGCTTGCTAATCATTGAAGAGGAAGAGTGGCTGATGAGGGTGGTTCAGTAGGACAGGGTTACATGTGACTCCAGTAGTTTAAGTATGGAAAAGTTTGCTTTAGTATCAAGATCAATACTGCAGGAGTGTATTGAGATGAGGATGATTTAGCCTGGCTCTGAAGGTTCCCTATGAAAAATGGTGGTGCCTGGAATTTCAGTGGAGCTTTGGAAGCTGGGAGCAACCTGCATGCCTGGATCAGCAGATTGAGTAGTAAAGCAAGTGTGATTTCTGTTCCCAGAGCAGACAGATGAGACTAAGGAAGTATTTGGAGGTCAGCTCTTTGGAGTTGCCATCCCCCAAAACCTCTCAGTAGTACCAGCCTAAGGAAGGTGGCGTTGGAGCCTTGGTGCCTATGAAAGCAGAGATCATCTAAAATGGGCCTTCACAGTTCCTGTCAACACTGGAGTTCTTCCTTACAGTTTCAAATGTTTTAAAACATTTAAATTTAGTGGACATTTTAAGTGCAGTGTTTCAGTTTACCCTATTAGAAAAAGTTTATTTAAGATACAGAAGTCATGGGTTTCTTCTCTCAAAGCCCAGTGGAGCCGGGCTGTGGTTTTTGAGACCACTCTTAACAAATTGTCTGAAAATTGGATGTGTCAGAACATAAAACATTCAAGATTTTCAGTTCCTATACCATGGTTCTAATCTGGTTTCATTAGTTTAAGTTGCAACTTGATCGAGTTCTCACAGTATTGCCCAATAGGAGTAATAAACTAAAATCACATATAAACTCTTCTTTGAATTACGCTTAACTCATCAAGTGATTCTTCAGAAGGAAGATTCTAGTGCCTCGAGTATTAGAGAAGGGAAGACATTGTGCTAAATGATGATTGAGTTCTGGGATTGGTGGAGACTTTCATTTCCATAAAGCTACTGCATGAAAAGTGTAATTCTATCACTGCTGGTTTTGTTTTTCAGTATACAATAAATGGGAAAAAAGTGGAAGTAGCTGTGAAGCAAATAATTGCAGGGAAAGAAGTCGAGCAGCGGGGAGCTTTCTCAAACCCAGAGACTTTGGACCTCTACCAAAACATCCCTGAGCTTCAAAACTTCTGAAGTCACGTGTTTGGGGGTTGTTGGGTTTTTTTTGCATCTGTCTTTGTTCTGTGTTTGTTTTGTATATACCAATACTGTATGTAAAGAAAAAGCTCTATTTAATACCAGTGGTTCTTTTAAAAGAGAAAATATTTCATGAAGTGCATTATGAAAGGCTTGAGTAAAGCTTAGCTCCCTTTTATTGGTTAAATATGCCATACATCTTGGAGTTTTTTCCAGCCTGGAAGGAGAAATCTGCCTGTTTTGATATTTATATACGAGTGCATCTTTCTCGTTAGATTTACATCAGCAGCCCTTCAAACGGGAGCACCAATACCATATGTTACGGTTGCAAATAGAATATTTCTTTCATAAAATGTTTGCTTTTTTTAACTGGATTTTTTAGCAACATTTTTTTTTCAATCCATGTGTTTGAGTCACCTGTAAGGAACATAAGAGGGATTTTAACTACCTGACCACGAAATGTGGAAGTGTTCTGTACGTAGTGTGCATTTAAATGTTTTTATAAAGTGAAATCATAATGCACTGAACCTGTTTGACTTGACTCAGAGTAATTTCAGTCTTGAGATCTCTCACGGTACCCTTGAAGGTAATTGCTGCTTCGTTTTGTGATGTAAACTTCCTATTGTTTTAAGCTTTTAATTGATGGACTTCTGGGGGTTCAGAAGGTGAGGGAGCAATTGCCTCCTCCTTAATCCTGGTGCAACTGTGGATTATTTCCATGGAATTTACTGCCTTTACTCTGGATTAACATCTCTGCAGGTGAAGGCAGCGTTTTGCTTCCTTGTTCTGAAGTTCTGTATGGGCTGTAAGGCCACAATCCTGTGTAAGTTAGCTGGAGAATTCCAGTGTGTTCATTTATTAAAAGCTGATGGGTTTTGTAATGTTTTTTTACTAAATGTCATGTTGAAAGCAAAAAGGCTACAATGTTTTCTAGCTCTGTATCCTTCCAGTTTATAAAGGGAAAAATACTGTAACGAGCATACTAAAACAGTAAAATGGAAGCACTGAAACACTGTTCTGTTTTTCATCAAGTCCAGTGGCAGTAGTTGTACCGAACCTCTGGCATTCAGTATCTCCTGCACTATTTGGGTTTTGTGGGTTAAATATTTAATGCGTTGAAATCATGGATGTACTTGCAATTATGTTGAATGCATTCAGCACTGATAAAGAATTAATTAAAAGAAATTGATTCTTTATATATATTACATATTACATATTAGATTTGTTTCAACTTTCAGATATCGCCTTATTTTTTATTTGCCTTTTGGGTGTCATGGAGTCACTTTTAGCTTAATTTGTTACTGATGTTAATGGTTTTAACCCAAGCTCACCACATCTACAAAATTCCTGTTGTCTAAAGTTTTTTTATCCTCTTTTCTTATGCAGAGCCCATGATGAGTAAAACGTTGCTGCTAGTTCTGTATGCTTGGCTGGCTCACTCAGAAGGTCTCAGGTGGACAGGAGCAGAAGGAAGTCTGAGGAAAACGTGTCCTCATGTCAGTACGCTGGGAAGTTTTAGATTGGTAATGTTGCTAAAAAGGAAACATCTGTGCACTGAAAGGTGCATGTACTCTGTTAGGGTAGAGTAAAAAACCGACTGTGTATTTCTCCCACCCTGTGCAGAGCTCAGCTCTCTGGCTCCAGCAAGCTGAAGGCTGTTGTGGAATATGTCAAATATTGCTGCTGACACTTTGGTAGGAGGGAAGCTGCCTGTCAAGGCAGAGGAGTGGCTGCCCCTCTTAGGCACTCCGGCTGAATCAAGAGGATGCAGTTGTTGTGGACACCAGCTCCACATTCACTGCATGATGCAGAAAGGCCTTCATGAGCAAACAAGGTGTTAAATGAGCTGGTCCCCAGCTGACTTTCTGAGCTGTACCAAGGCAGACAATACACTTTGTTGGATGATGAGTGCAGTAATATAAATACCAAGCACCTGTTAGAAAACTATAAAAATGAGCCATCCAGCTGCCAATAACCTATGATTAAAAGTACTTCTAAATTCCTTCCCCTCTGGCATGCTATATATAAATTTTACATTAACCATGACTTTGTATTCATTAAAACTTCATTATATTGTTCTTTAATTCATGCAAAATGTCTGGAGTTTACAAAGCCCACAGATCCTTATTAATAAATAATTTTGGGATATTTCATTAATTAAAGATAGTTTAGAAGCACAGATACATTAAGAACGTATACAATGCCTAGAGGCTGGGTTTTTTAATCCATTATCCTGCTGGAAACACTGTAGAAAGTTGTGTTAATGGATATAATTTGATCTCTTGCAAATGTCAGATGTTGCAAAGCTTTTCCCAGACTCTAGCTACAAAAAAAAAAATAGATATATTTATATATTGATCTGTGTACTGACAGTGACTTTATGGCAGTAAGCTCTTGATGAGTGGTACAGATGGTGCTGTGCAGACAAATGACCTTTCTCTACCTCGCTGAGTTTCCAGGGTCTGAGTTTCAGCAGTGCTGGATGCTGGTGGCTCAGGGGAGTCCAGGGAGGAGGAGAGTAAGTGGGTACTTGCATCAGGCTGGGGAGTGATTTGCACACGAGAGGAGGCTGTGGTGGAGCTGGGACACTGTCCAGGCTTCCTGAGTGCAGCTCCTTCCATTCCAAATCCTCTCCTCCAGGCACTCAGCATGCATTGACCCATGGTTACCTGTAGTAGAAGTGACCCCTTTCTTTGGATGCTGCTCTTAAGGTGGCTGTACTCCATCCACTTGGGCATAGTTCAGAATATCACTGGCACTAAAGCAGGGAGCTGAAGTCATTGCAGCTTGCAAAGGAAAAGCAGAGAACAGCTTTTTTTTTCCTTACTAATGCTTATAGAAACCTAAAGGATGGGTGTTGGGAGGGTGGGGTACAACTCTTGGTGCTTAGTGGTAGGACAAGGGATAATGAGCACAAATTGGAACATGCAAAGTTCCATCTGAAAATAAGGAAAAACTTCTTTATGAGGGTGCCAGAGCCTGGAGGCTGCTCAGAGAGGTTGTGGAGGCTTCCTCTCTGAAGAGATTCAAAACTCACCTGGATGTGATCCTGCAACCCTGCTTTAGCAGGAGGCTTAGATGAGATGATCTCCAGAGGTCCATTCCACCCCCCACCACACTGATTCCCATCCCCACTAGCTGGGTTCATTCCAGATGAGCTGTGGTTAAAGGTGGTTTCAAGGGGGTCCTTGCAAACTGGTGGCACCCAGAGGCTTGGCCACAAAGGTAAGGTCTGGCATGGTGGAGGTGCAGCTCCTGATACCATGGCAGTAGCAACACAACCCCCTGGGAGAGCTATGGCCTGGGGTGCTCTGAAGGGCTGTGCTGGCTGACCCTGGCACAGTGTATCTGTGCCCACGGGGTGCTGACCCCTCCAGAAAGCCCCGCTGCCTCAGGGTTGCCAGTGTGGGGCTAGCTGTACCTGGAAGGTGTAGCCCCCCTGCATTTTTGCTGTTGCCTATTTGGGGCTCGCAGTGTTTTGCTGCAAAGTTGGAGGCAGATTTTAGCAGCATCTGTGGCGTGCAAACTGAGCTCGCTCGCTTTGAGCTCTGACAGAAACGTTCGCAGGGAGGAGAGGCAGAGCAGGGGGACTTCAGGTGCTTTTTCTCACTCAGTCCTGCAAATTTGAGAGCGACTGTTGAATTATGGGATGAAATCAGCTCATTTGCCCTTGACTCACTGAGAGGCGTAGTTTTATCACTCCCCTTTTAGAAATGTGCTTTTGTCAGCTCCTGTTAGAGCAGGTACTTCCCCCTCCCACTACCTTATGATTTCAATTAATTTCCCAGGTTAGCAGTGGTTCTCAAAGAAATAAAATGAGCTGGTACACAACAGACCAAGCAGGGCATAGCTGATAAAATTGTTTATTGTTATGTGCGACAGAGATTGGTTGTGCGAATTACTTATTCGGTGATTTTAAAAACACAGGTAATTGCCTGATGGAATGCAACTTCCCCGGGGCCATTATTGTCTTTCAGTTTAATGCATACATATTTAAAAGGATATCACTTCCAAGGCAGAGCAGTCACTCACACAGGTAAATGGGTGTTAAAATAATATTTAAAATGCATTAATGAGGAGTACCAAGGAATCGGTTTGTTCTTGAGACAAAACTCTAGGGTTTGGGGTTTAGACAAACTGGTGTCTGTGGGGAGTGCTCTGGCAGGGAGATGGTGTCCAGGGGATGGATGGGTGGGCGTCCAAGTGAATCTTGGTGGAAGATGTTTGGGAATGATTTTTTTTTTTCCCCGTGTCCCATCCCTGGATGCAAGTGCTGCCCTAGTCCTTGTGTTGTAAGTGCAGCTCCAGCTGGCATGCCCTGGGTCTCTGGTGTGGCTGAGGATTGTGGCTGAGTTGTTCAGTACCCTCCTAGATAGCAGGTGAATCGGTTACTCTCTTAAGTGCTGTTTTGAGGAATGCTTCCTTTGTTTCTGCACTTCTCTTTCTTCTAGTGGGTCACTTTTTTAAGCACTTAACCTCTGTCCGCCTTTGAGACTCTGATCAGAGATGTTTCAATACCCATGAAGGCTTTGGTCCTCTTACAGGTGATCTCTGGAGCTCTACACTGAGCAATTTCTCCACTCAAATCTTTTAGCTCATTACTGGTTTCCTGAGGTGTCTGTCCACAGGCTGGATCTCGTGTCCTACAGAGCTGCGATGATAAATCCAAGAATGCTTGGTTCATCTTTCTCCCTTTGTGAGGAGGATATTTTTAGCTCATAAATAATTGGGTCTTAGACAGCAACAAGATGCAACTTAATTTTCTTCTACCTCTTTTGTAGAGAGAGGAAGCAGCACGCTGCACGTCATATTCCTCCAGCAATAAAGGTGGGGTGTGAGTTGCTGTGCAGCATGGCCACGGTCCAGCACGGCAGCCTCGGAGCTGATGAGAGCACACACATTTTCCTTGCTGGGAATTAGGGGCCTTTTTAGATTCAAATAATGAGATAATCAACATCAGCTTGAGCATCTTGCTCTACATGATCTGTGTGCAAAGTGGGAGTGAATCCGTTAGGCAGAGGAGAGGGAAGCAGTCTCTGAAATGCTATTAGTGAGTCAAAGAGTGTCTCAGAACAATTTCAGTTGCAGAACAATAAGACGTCCCAGAGTATTAATGTAGCAGGCTGCAGCTGTCCACACGATTTCTCAGCGTGGCTTCTGATGGCCGGAGAAATTCTTCCAAGCCACCGGCCGGAGATGAACTCCAGTGATAAAACAGCATTGGTGGGGGTGGGAAATCCTTGGGATGCCATTGTTTAACTGGGTTATGTAGCACATTAGTGAAAGCTTAATTGGACCTTGTACTTCTTAATTAGCAGACCTTAACGAATTCTCATCTTGCTGTTTTTGACAAGTGGTTTTGCAAAGTTCAAGAGTCTTATCAGCATTCAGCCTGAGATTCCAGCTGAAAGGATAATGTGCCTTGGAAAAAAACCATCATCTCTGGGATCGTTAATTGGTTTACAATAGCATATTAAAGGCACATGTAGCAGCTCACATCACTAATGAGTAGTCTGCTAAAGAAAAATATATCCCTTTTTCAGTTCTGTTCCCTCTCTGTAGCAAGTTAGGAATTGGTTGTTGCAAGGTAACAGTCCCACTGATGGGTATGTTCCTGTGTGTTTTCTATTTTAGTTTTACAAAGAGATTGGTTCCTAGCCTGTTGGGGCTGTAGCCTGTGTTCTGCCAAGGAACAGGGGAGTATTTCTTCTCAGTGTGTGGTCTGCAGGCTGTTAGAAACATGGCTTGGTTACATGGTGGTATTCTCCGAAGCCATGGATGCAGCATCATGGAAAACAGCTCAGACAGCCCCCTGTGAAGGAGGGCTCTGTTTGTGAGACCAAGCTCTAAGCTGGGTAGTAAGAGTTGGCCAAGAGGTGAGCAGAATTTGGTAGCAATGAGAAGGTTTGAGTGGCTGGATGGGGATGTGTCTGGGGCAGGGGGAGGAGGTCACAACAGTGCTCCTCATGCTGCAGTCCTTGCACTCTGGGGTCTGGGAGCCTGTAGTTCAACACCCAGCCCTGGGAGATGCCTCTTCACTTTGGCTTTGGTACTTTGAAAAACACATTTTGGAAGCTATATGCAAAACCTAATCTCACTTAACTGATATATTTATTTTGAATGGGGACAAAAGTTCTATGGTCATGTTAAAACAATCTAGTTTTAGTGAAGCTCCGTCTTGGTGGGATGAGCTGTTTTCCTTTCTAAAATCAGGGTTTATCTCAGGCACTTCCTTCTAGAGCAGCCAGAGAAGGAGAGTCCCAGTCTGTTTGTAAACACTGTTGCCTCTCCCAATCTCTGCCTGTATCTGCAGCACTTTTTTTTTCTGTCCAGGAAAAGTTGTTTGTTAGGAGCTCACCAACATGTGGAGTTGTTCCCTTCCTTTGTGGTGCATTTTAAACTGACGGGACTTACGTGGTGCAGCTGGTTCTTTGGGTGCCTGGGTGAGGGGACGGGGACAGGCATGGGCTGTGGCCATCCAGCAAGTGAGTGGCTGTACCACAAGAACTCATTTGTAATTAACTTCTCTGGCAGGGCATTTATTTTCCCTTTAAATGAGATGTATTTCTCTTTCAGCTCATATTAGCTACAAAGCAGTTAAAGCTAAATTGAAATAAATCGTGAAGAAAACTAAGAGAATTTGGGCTGTTTTAACCACCTTGGTTTAAAAGGTGAGCTGAGTTTAAACAGGTGTGACTTCTAAGCCTCGGTGGGGCCTGAGGAGGTGGCCTTGGCTGTGCAAATGTGATGCTCAGATGAGAATTTTAATTTGCCTGGTTCTCATGTATAATAAAATATGCCAGATACATGACACTTCATGAATTAATGCAGGAGTAGAGATCAGGAGGAGAGATTCTTGTACAGGATTTGTTCTTATGATGCAAATGCCAAGCAAGGCATTAAATGGACCTGGCTATCTGGAATCATGGAGCCCATTTCATGCTTCACTTCAGGGTTTGTTCCTGTTTCCTGAACCGTTTTGTTGTTAGAGTGTGTGCCTGCATGTGGGGAGGGAAACTGGGAAGGAAATGCCCAGACCAGCACAAGGCCATGTAACCCCCTACACGAGTATGGAGCTTTCAGCACACGGGGGCCCTCGTGGTTGTTACTGAGTGATGAAATTGTTGGGAGGAAGCAGAGAGATCAGCCTGTCAGCCCTCTGTCCTCCACGTGTGTGGTGGTGAAAGGTGTTATTAAACTCCACTGGTGTGAACTGGATTACCTGGGGTGGTGGTGGGGGAAAAAGCCTGAGTGTTTTTATCCAGGGGTTTTGCCTAAGAGGGAAAGGGCAGGGAGGGATTTCTCTTTAATTTCGTGCAATGAACAGAAAGTACAGGTATGGCCAGGGCTGGTGTGATGAGAATGCTGCAGGTCTGTCAGCTGGGGGGGTTACAGGGGCTGCTGGCAGGCAAAGCATCGCTGCCCTGCCTGGGATGAGTGGGGATGCTCTGGGTGTCCTGGAGAGAGCTTGGCTCATCCCTTCTCCAGGTGCCCTGATGGTTGCTCCATCTTTGTGCTGTGGCTGTCCACAGGGGCTGACGATAGGTACATCCTTCCTCCACCTGCCCTGGTTAGACAGCAGTGTCCTGGAGACACCAGCCATCTCACCTGGCTCTGCACAATGCTGGCCCCCTCTGAGCTTCCAGGGGCCAGCCTAAGGAAGAGATGGCAAGGTCAGAAGTGGTGCAGCAGCAATAAACTCTGCATCTCGGCAGGGAGGGATGTGGGGCTGGGGGCCACGGCACGCTGCACCCTCCTCACCAGAACTCTCTCCTGCCAGAGCTGATGTGGGACTGGACCCTGCTCCGAGCAGCACAAGCGAGGGCAGCCTTGGCCCCGGCGTGTTTGTGCCAGCATCTGCAGGATGCCAGATGAAAAAACACCTTCAGGGAAAAAAAAATAACCCAAACCAAAGCTGCTGGTAAGGTGATGAAACATGGAGGGTGCCAAAGACAGCTACAAACCCAAACTGCTACCAGGATGTTATCGCTCCCCGGGTGAAACCTGTAATTAGATTGAGAAGCTGACAGCTGGTTCTGATGGCAGAAAAATATTGAGACACGGCTGCAAAACCAGGAATTTTCTCCTAGTGTAGCTGGAATTTAAACTGGGAGGGGGGAATAGAGATGTTGATAGCTCCTAAAAACAGAACTTTTTTTTTTTCCTCCTGAATCAGTTCATTATCTTAATCTTTGGGAAAGTAAAGCAGCAATGTCAATAGGAAGAAGAAAATTGTCACTGGGGTTATGGTGGTTATGGGTAGCAAGTGTGCTCAGTGCCATGCTGTTTAACACCTCCAGTGATGATTCTCCTCATCTCCCACCCTTTGGTCCATCTGGATCACGTGTGCTTTGTCCCTGCCCTGTGAATAGGGCACTTGGCACCATGGCTCCTGCTGAAAAACTGACATGATTTTGGAGCGCGTGAAGTACTGGAAACCTCTGGACATCTGAGAGAAAAGGTTGAACGCATTTCCACCTTAGTTTAAAGAGTTTCTGCCTTTATTCTCAGATGCAAAACCTCAGTTCCCACAGAGTTCTATATGAAAGAATTATTCTCCTGTACAAACTAGAGGAAAAGGGTTTTTTAAGCTGTGCGGAGTCTGATGTGACAATTCTATTAGGTTTCAGTGGGTACCTGCTTGACCCTATAAATTGAAACTCCAAAAGGTCTCTCTCTGTGTCTTATCATGGTATTTAATTTTCTGTGCTTCAGCAGCAGGGGGTGAAGGGAAGCTGGAATGGGTTTATTCAAATCTGTGTAGGAATGGAATGTGACAAAATTAACTCTATTTTTAAAAATGGCTCTAATCATGCAGAGAGTGATGCTCTTTCTGTTCTTGCCCGGTTCTGCCTCCCTGGCTCCTGAACTGGGAAGGCAGGTTTGTGTACTGACAGCACAGATCAGCTCGTCTGGATTGTGTGAGCTCCCCTGTCTGCATCGTGTGCTTGTTTTTTGCTTTCAGCATTAGAAACCCACCCTGAGTAGAGACTTCGATTTGTATTGCAAAGATGGAGTTGGGGAGAGCCGTAACAAAGTCCAGCTCCGAGTTTGCTTCACTCAACAGACTAACTCCCCAGTTTAGGATCACTGTCAATGCCTTGTGTGTACATTAAAGGCATTAATGTAATTAATCATTAAGAAAATGCCAGGTTGCTATAATTTGGGAATAATACACTAAGACCTTCAGCTGCTGTGGAGAAGAGTTTTGGTGGGAGCAAGTGGCATGATTTACTGGCACCTCCTGTTCCCCCCCCTAAAACCTCCCCAACATTCATTATGCCTTAAATATTCTCACACTGACTTTTTTCCAATGGTCTAATTATAAACTTCATTATAATTGTTCATTAGTTTTATTTTGTTCAATTAGCTTAACAAGTTGCCAAATGAAATACAAGACTGGCAATTAACTTGATCTAATTGTAATGAGCCACTCAAATTGGGTCACCAAATATGTTCGTTTATAGCGCTTCTATTTTTTTTTTCCCCACTGGTGAACAATAACATAAATATTCAGAGCCTCTCCGGGTCTAAGTAGTGGAAATTTCCCACTCATTTATTAAAGTAAAAAGAAAAAGCGATTGTTTAGCTCTTGGAAGCTGAGAACTGTGCAGTCCCAGGCACCTGGGTTGCCCTGGCTGAACAAGGCGCTGCCAGCAGCCGAGCGGGGCCACCAGCCTTGTCCTGCAGAATCAAACGCGCCACCGACGCTGCCAGGAGGGAGGTTGGCTCTGGCCTAATGTCTGTTTATCTCCTCTGAATTCCAGAGAAATCTGGGTTTAAGACAAGGCACTTAAGCAGTAAATCCTGCTGTGCCGTCTGTGGCACGCAGGAGAAGAGCTGCTGAGCAGGTGCTGAAGGCTGTGGAAAGCAGGAGCAGTCCTTGCTGCCGTGGGCTGCTCTTAAATGCTAGCAGATCCTGGATGCAGAGGGCAGTGCCTCACCTGAGTTCTTCTGGTCTTAGAATGACCTGCAGAGGCTTTGCCCACCACCCCCAGAGCTGCCAGCTCAGTAACGTTGGATCCGGAGGTGAGGCTGATGTGGTGTTAGCCCAGCAAGGCTCCCGGGGGAAACTCCTTGGAAAAAGGATCTCCAATTCCAGTTGCTGTGACGCTTGCAGCAGTAACCTACACGGTACAATCATAGGGTGGTTTGTGCTGGAAGGGACCTTCAAGGATTATCTAGATCCACTCTGGCCAGTGCTCCAAGGGATAACCACAATGGTGCCATGTCCTGGTGAAAGCTGCTGAACGAGAGCAAAGCCGTGTGACAGCTGAGCCAACTCCCTTTGGCTAAGGGTGGTGGGAGGCTTTGAGCAGCTGAAGACCAGTTTGGGCTATTCTGGTAGAAAAAAGGTTTGGCCATGTTCAGCCCTGCACAGCAGCTGCTTGTGCTATTTCTTTTTTTTTGTTGTTTTTTTTAATAACCCTGAGCTTTCTTTTTTGCCTGACTTCCCTTTTGCCACGCAGCTCTCAAATCTGCCCCTGTTCTGTAGCTGCTTAGCAGAAGCTCGTGGCTCGTATGGTCCAGTGGATTTGCTGCAACTTCTCCCAGAAGCTAATACGGGCAGGAGGAATCATTTGACATGAATAATTCCTCCTGCATGTCATGTGCATCACATCTAAAGTGCAGGGCCGAGCAGCACGCTCGCAGCTCCTTAGCAAACTTAAGTGGTGACATTAACTGGACTCAACCCCGGACTTCGATTTCTCTGGGATCTTGTCCTGCGTCTGAGTGATGAATATACGATAAAATATTAAAGCAAGGCCGAGACTACAACTACCTCTAAGTAATTCATAAAACATCACTGGGCTGGCAAGCTTGGCGGGCTGGGGAAGCCCAAATCCTTACTACTTCCCAGCAAAATGGTGCCTACCAACCTTCCCTGCCCCACGGAGGGGTTTGGTGAGCTGGTGATGTGAGCTTTTATTCAGCCAGGGGCCTCGTTTGATGTCAGAAGGGGAAAGGAGGGACTTGTCCTCTCAGAAAGGCAAACCCCCACCGGAGATAGTGCTCCCACAGTCGCGTTTTGCTCAGCAAACCCCCTTTGATGTGGCACTGTTTCTAATGAGCTGCTCGCCAGGCGGGACGCAGCCGGTGTCAGAGCCTTCACATTAAAGAGGCCGATGGTGCAGAACGGGAGAAAATTCACACCTCTGCCTTTCCTGCCACAGGCAGCTACATCAGCTCTTCAAATATCATCCGAAGGCATTGTTCGGCTTAATGAACACGCCCGGCGTGCCCGGCTGCAGCGGGGGCTGCTGCGGAAACACAGCTCTACTTCAGGCACATCCCCGGGGGGTTTTTCACTCCAGTCTCTATGCCCCGGCCTGACCCTGGCAGAGCTCAGGAGGCAGCGGCACGGGGCCCTGCGGTGGGATGTCCTCTGCCTGCGTAGCACGGGTGACACTGAGCATAAAGGAACAAGGTCTGGGGTTCTGCTGTTGGGCTTCCCCCGGTACCTGCTGGCCTTTGAGCCACCAAGCACCAGCAGGACCCACCTGCCCAGGGCTGGCCGATGGCTGCTCTTGGACAAGTTGGGTTGAGAGCATCTCTGCTCCTAATCCACTTTGATTGCTCTATATTAGTTTTATTCCTGCTGGACTTAAATTGGGCAGGGACAGATGTAAACAGGCTTGTAATAAGCTGCTGAAATTGCAAAAGGGCTGTGTGACACGTGGCTTTGCATTTGATTCAAGTAGTTACAGTCATAATATCCATTAATTTTGGTAGTGTTCCTGGGGGCAAAAGCCTCTTCTTTTCATTAGAGGGACCTGAATTTCTAAAGATCCTGGTGTTAGATACAGCCTGCTCGGTGCACACACTGTGACAAAAATCCCTTTATTTATAGAGATGAGGGCCTGGGCTGGGGAAGGTCCTGGCACCGGGGCCAGCTCCCCTGCATTTTAGTTAAGGGCTCTGAAATGCTCTTGCTCAGAGCTCCCAGAGCTGTGCTGAGAGGCGAAAGGTGGGCGGACTGGTTAAAAAACAAACAAGAAAAAGAAAATATTCTAGGCAAACATTTCTCAGTATAAACGTTGAAGCAAAACAGCACCGCAGATGACGGGTCTTCAAAGCCGAAGCACGAGCTGCGCTCGGGGAGGGAGGAAACCAGGCGGATCCCTCTCCCTTGATTAGCGAGGCTTTCCAGGCGCGGGCTCGCTCCCTTTCTGTCTCCAGGCTGCCTTTGAAACAGCCCCTTTGACAGCTTCAGGCATTTCTTAGTTTAGCTGAGAATGAGCAAACATAAGAGAAGGAATCTGTAAGAATGACAGGTCCCGTGTGCGTCTTTTTCTCTGTGTTTCTGAAGCACAAAGACTATTTCAATGAGCCGGCAGGCAGCGGAGCTTTGTGTGACTCCTGTTTTTAGTGGCTCTTTGGTGATGGAGATGCCTGAGAATTTTCCCAGCTGTGACCTCTGTGGAAAAACACTCAAGTGTTTTGGGTTGGTTTTGCTCTCCATGGAATACTAACTCTTGAATGCTTGAGGACCGCAGGAGTCGTTGCCTGCACGTGCTGTCGAGGACTGAGCTCCTCCTCCCAGGGTGGCTCTTCCAGGCGTGTCTGTGACCCTCCTGTCCCCATGGCCATGGTGTCTGCCCTGTGCCCTGCAGTGGGGTGCAATGTGCCCCCCCCATGCTTTTAAGCATCACTGCTTTGCTTTGCAGGAAAACTCAAAATAGGGGTGGGTGTCCAGGCTGAGCTGGGAGGAAGCCTGAATGGCACCAGCCATTCTATGCTGCCTCCGTGGGTGCGGATGGGCCCAAGAGTATTAACAAAGACCTATCTCCTCTTTATAATGTTTCCAGGCAGCACAGCTCCGAGCAGGAGAGCCAAGACATCCATGCTATCTGGGGTTTGGTGGCTGCTGGGAGGAGAGCAGAAGTCTTCTTAGGAAATCTCAGGCAGAATCAGAGTTTACCTTTGGCCACGGGCCTGAGCAGTGAATGAAATAGAGCTGATGGACCAGCCACAGGCCCCAGGTTCCCCAGAGATACAAGGCTGGGTGTTTTGATCGGTTCAAAGGCATCAGAAAATGATGCAACCAAAACATGGTACAAGATCATTTCTCTTCATTTTGATAAAGTGAAGAGATAAAATCAGGTTCCTTGTAATTATGCAGAGTCTACATAGCACACGGCTGATTTTCTTTGTACACAATTATTTCCTTAAAGAATGACTTTTATGAGCGGCTATTAGGAAAATTAAAGGAAGAATAATCAAGGGGTGCTTTATGATACAAATTTCCAACCTTGGCCTTGGGCTCCTGTTGTTTTCTTAAAGATATTAAGTTGGTTTGTGAGCAGTAAATCACACGCTTAGAAAAGCCCATGCTGCCTGGAGAAGTGTGTTGCAAACTGCTGCCAGCACGTGCTGCACATTCCACTTAATTTTTCTTCCTTCCCACCCTGGTGTGTCACAGCTGGGACTCCTGTGCTCACAGCATCCGAATACGAGCTTGGTCCTTTAGTTGAGCAAGAGCTGGCAGGGGGCTGCGGGCTGCCTCCCCGCGTCAGCCGGAGCTAGTCCCAGGCTCCCGACAGCAGGAGCAAAATGCTTCAGCAGCAGTAGGTTCCTGTCCTCGTACAGCAGCATCTCTGGGCATTGGGGGGATGTATAGCATGGGGGGATGGTTTTTGGGAAGGCTGGGGTGTGAGCTGGGCTGGTGCAGCCCAAGGGCAGCACTGAAACCCCCCAGCTGCACCAGTGGGTGAGAGCCCCAGGCTGCTGGGGGAAGCGCAGCGCGTGCGTGCAGCGCACGCTCTCCCTCGGGTTAGTTTTCTAGAAGTTTTGTTATGTTTTTTTTTTTTCCCCGGGGCTGAGCAGCTCCCAAGCTCTTCATGGCTGTGTGAGCTTGACTTGGTGGAGCTGGGGGTTTCATGTGCCATCCTCTTAGCTTCTCTGGCTGGAGCCTGAGGGAGGATGAACACGTGTCCCATGGCCCTTTTGTGCTCCCCACGACTTGGGGCACGTGATAGCCCATGGTCCCTCTCCCCTTGAAAACCTCCTGGCCCCTGGCAAAAACTCAGCTACACTCGAACCTCTCCCCAGCACTCTGAGCTTGCAGAGCTGTGGGAACAAAGCCCCTTCCTTGCCATAAATAAGCCATTTTTTCTGGTTCCGATCCTGCCTTTGCCCTCTCTGGTGCTTCCTCGACCAGAGAAAGAGAGGAGAGATTATGATGGGGCAGAGCCTGGGTGCCCAAGCCCCATCTCTTTTGCTGGTGTTGCTGGCTGGGGTGGGATGGGGGGGGGGTCTCAGCTGGCACTCACAGCTGCAGGCAGCTGCCAGACACGGGGCATTTCTGCCCAGCACCCCCCACTTCCACCCCCAGACAGGTGCCTTAAATTACAGAGCAAAGCAGCCAGTCCCCTGCTCAGCCTTGTCTTAAACCCATTTAATTAATCACAGGTGAAAGAGGGAGCAGAAATTAGGGCAATTCATCACCTTTTAGTCTCGGCAGGTGCTCGGCTGCAGCCGGGCACTGCAATTCCCACTGCTCTGCGCTTTGCCTCCAGGGAGTGATCACCCCCCCCCCCTCCACCTTTGGGAAGAGGCTTTAAGGATAATGAGAGAGAGAAGATGATTAAAAGGGGAAAAAAACCCACCCTGATTCAGTTCCTGCCTGGCTCACAGGTTCCCTGCGTGACGCTGGGTGAATCACTCACCTCCGTGACTCACGCCGGCCCCACGCTGCCGGGAGAACAGGGGCTCCTTCTCCTCAGCTCAGCCCTTTGGTTTGCTCCTCTGTGGATAATCCCGGGGACCAGAGAGGGGCAGATGCCCAGAGGAGCCCATTTTGTACCCATGGGGTGTCACGTCACAAGCTGCGGGGCAGGAGAGCTCCTGGGGCTGTGGTGCTGATGGGCTTCCTCCCCTGCTCTCAGGTTAAAATGTGGAGAGTAGCAGGAGTGAATGCCCCCTGGCCAGGCTCTCCAGCCCAGAGCAGGTGTCACCCACGGGTTTCACCCCAGTAGGGTGACAGTGCCACCCACTATGCCAGGTGTTCCAATGAGACAGGGCAGGATAGAATCATAGAATTGTTTAGGTTAGAAAAGACCTTTCATGTCATTGAGTCCAACCATTAACCAACACTACCAGGTAACCACTAAACCTTGTTCCTCAGCACCACGTCTCCACATCTTTTAAATCCCTCCAGGGATGGGGACTCCACTACTTCCTTGGGCAGCCTGTTCCAGGGAGAAATTTTTCCTAATATCCAACCTAAACCTCCCATGGTGCAACTTGAGGCTGTTTTCTCTCATCCTGTCACTTTTTCCTTGGGAAAGAAGACCAACCCCACCTGGCTCCAACCTCCTGTCAGGTAGGTGTCAAGAGCAGGAAGGTCTCCCCTGAGCCTCCTTTTCTCCAGGAACAACCCCAGGTCCCTCAACTGCTTCTCACCAGACTTGTGCTCAGATCCTTCCTCACCTTTGTTTCCCTTCTCCGGACACGCTCCAGCCCCTCAATGTCCTTTTGGGAGTGAGGGGCCCAAAACAGAACCCAGGCTTCAAGGGGTGGCCTCGCCAGCTCTGAGTACAGTGGAACGATCCCTGCCCTACTCCTGCTGCTCATGCTGTTTCTTATACTAGACTGGTTCCCACTGGTTCCCCCTAAACACAGCTCAGGATCTGGTCTCCATCCCACCTCCCCTTAACTCCCAGCTCGGTTTTTGCCTTCTAATAAGCTAAGATGTCATTAAAATTCCTGTCCTTACGGGTAACCAAGGGGCGCTCCCAGAACCTTCAGGCTTTTGACATTTGAGTGATGTAAAAAACCAACAGCTTTCCGTAAATGCTGCCAAGTCTTTCAAAACACAGGTTGCCTCTGTGTGCAAAACCACGGCGGCACAGAGAAAGTATAGCGACATCCTACAGGAATAAAGAAAACCTCCTTTGGGAAAAGGATTATTTTGAGGATCACATATGGGACACCCAGATTATGGCACCGAGGGGTAGCTCGGCTCTCTCGGCAGCATCTCCTCACTTAGCTGCTCTCGCGCCAGAAGAAGGTGGGAAAAGACAAGCCATGCTGGGAGCCATCTAAGGAGCTTGGGAACGGCTCAGCAGCTGATGCAGAGACCGGGAGCTCTGGTGAATTGTGCAAACTCAGTCAATGAGCATTTGTCGTCCTGTGGCGTTGACGAGGAAGCTGCGCTTCGTCAGCTGGAGCTACTGGTTCTGTCGGGCCATCGCTAATTCTTCCTTACGCTTTTTGTATCCCCCAATAACCCCCCTTCTGTTTTCTCACACCTCCTCTTTTAAACTCAGCCAGGGAAATAAAGCCCAGTTGCCTTTACAGTTAGCGATCAGATGGATTCTCTGCGGGGTCCGTCCCCAGTGGCCCCTATTAGGGGATCGACTCCTTTGCTGCAGGCTCAGCGAATTGTGATGCCCTTTCTCTGTGATAATTTCTGTTTTCCCCTGTTTATTTGTACACAGTCCCTAGCATTCAGTGGCAAAAGCTTTGACCGAGTTTATTATTGTTTGCATGTTATTTTGTGGTGGTTTGTTTCTTGCAACAGGAGCAAGCTGACCTGCGGGAAGAGGAGGGAGGGCAGTGCCAGGGCAACCATCTTCTGTGGACATCACTTGTTTCCACTTCGTTTTCACCTGAATGATATCAGCCTTCAGTAAAAGACAATAAAGGCATCATAGCATCTTGCAGAGGAGGGAGAAGATCCCGCTGCTTTATTTGGCTGAGAGAGGCACCTGTCGAATCAGCACAGCTTTCCAATCCATCCTCAGCACAAGTTTGGGAAGGTATTAACCAGGCGAGGACTGTACGGAGCTAACGGGATGGGGGCTGAGCACCTCCCAGCCAACGCACCTGGGTCCATGTGAGTAGGAGCAGTTCCCTCTCAGCACTTTTCAGCCTGCCAAATTTCCCACTTTGGATTTCCTTTCAAGGGTTGGTTATAAAATCACACTTTAAAATGTGTGGCAGTGCTGGAAGAAAGGCTAAGTGCTTTCCAGTGCTGCTGTAGAGGTGAGGTTGAGGTCAAAGCCCCCGACTGTGTGCAGGACTCACAGGTGAGATGAGGAGGACCGGAGAAGGTGCTGGGCCAGTGCCCTCCAGCTGGGGCTTCTCTCTGGTTTTGAGTTGCAAGAGAGAGTTGTTTCCTACCAACCTGTGCCCTGCGCACAGACCCGGGTACCTGTAACCCCCCCACCCCTCCTGCTGCCCCCAGGAACACAACCGAGCCACGGGGCAAAGCTCAGGGACAGCTTTTGGGTGCTCTTTGCAATCTCCTGTGCCCATCCTCGGGATGCCCTTGGCACACCCCTTCGCACGCTCCTTTCCTAGCGGCACAAGCACCCCAGCAACCCGACCGGGGTGAGGACGGTGCCTGTACCTCCCTGGCCTGCCCCCAGCAAATCCAACATTCCCCCTACCCGCCCCAAGAAAGAAACAGGGGTGTGCAAAGTAGCTGCTTAACTTACTGTGGGTCACCCACCACGTTTCCACCAGCAGCAAAGTGCTCCTGTTGTGTTTTATTGTATCACGTACCACGAGCAGACAGACTGACAGACCATCTTCATTACTGCAGCTTTTTTATTTACTTAGTTGTTTTACCTTTGAGGAAACTAAATCTTTAGGTTCTCTTGGGGCTGTTTTTTTTTCCCCCCACCTGTATGGGCCCAGTTCCTCCAGCCCGAGTTTGATTTCTGTGGGTGTGCCTCTCGTGCCACCACACGAGACAGGCATTTATTCACGTTTCTGGTTGTGTGGAGTGGTAAAATATTAGACTTAAATTTTTCATGACATTCATAGGAGTGGTTACGGAGGCAAACAAGATTACAGCAAGTACTACATAAGAGCTTGTTTACGCAGGGAGGGAAAAGAAGTCAAACTCGGAGACATGTTTGCAAAACTGCAGGAGAACCCAAGGGATGTTTTTTTAGTTTTTCCTCTCCTTTTGTTTTCCTGCCTCGCTGTTTTTATTGCTATCACAGTAACAACTCCCAGCTCTTAGACGGATGAGTTTATTTTCAGTGAAATACCGGCTCCAGCAGGAGGTTATTTTTGGATTCAAGGGTAGAGGTCTGTAGCAGACAGGCAGCACTTGGCTTCGTCATGAAAGCCCCGTTTAATGCCATCCACGCCTGGGGTGGTGGGCCAGCAGCTCACCTGGGCCGGTGCTGCTGCCAGGAAGCATCCGTGCCCGCACACCTCTGTGCACCCCTCTCTGCTCCCCCTGCACCCCTCCCTAGATGCCCTCTGCAAACTCCTGCCCCCGTTCCTTTGCGTGCCCCTTCTAGAGCCCCAGGCTTGTGAGGAGCAGCTGATGGCCCAGAGGGTGTTTAGCCTGAAGAAAAGGGGGCTTGGGGGAGACCTTCTCACTCTCAACAGTTCCCTGACAGAAGGTTGGAGTGAGGTGGGGTCAGTCTCTTCTCCCAAGGAACTAGCCATGGGACTAAAGGAAACGGCCTCGAGTTGCAGCAGGAGAGGGTTCGGTTGGACACGAGGAAAAACATCTTCCCCGAAAGGATTGTCGAGGCCTGGAGCAGGCTGCCCAAGGAGCCGGTGGAGTCCCCAGCCCTGGAGGTGCTGAAAAGCTGTGGAGCTTGGTGAGGAGGTTGAGTGGTGGGCTTGGCAGCGCTGGGTTCACGCTTGGGCTCCATCTGAAACGTTGTTCCCAACCAAACCCGTTCTGTGATTCAGGCCCTCTGCAGACCCCTTCGGAAGCCGCTTGCAGGGCTCTTTGCAAGCAGCTCTGCACCCCCGTTGCACGCCCTCATGTTCACCTTTACACACCTGCTGCACACCCCCGTGCTCACCTTTGCACACCCCCGTGCTCACCTTTGCACGCCTGCTGCACACCCC
>JANVCC010000060.1:4506225-4582720 GCA_025345505.1 Todiramphus chloris collaris
CCCCGTTAAGCCGCCCCTCTCCAAATAAATCAGCACCATGACTACTTCTGGGCATGGAACAAAGAGGATGCTCTCCCGGGGCCCCGCGCTGCTCCTGGCGCCGCTGCTGCTCCTGTGCCGAGGTAACCCCCGCTTCCGCCGCCGCGACCCCGACCCCGTGTTTGCTTTGGGTTTTTAGGCTCTTTTTTATCTGTTTTAGTTCATCTCTGGTTTTATTTACGGCTGATTCCTCTCTTCCCAGTCCTCCCACCGACGTGGCCGTGGATGATGGCCAGGATCCCCCCCCCCCTCTCCGCGCCGCTCTGCGCGCCCGCGGATGGGACATACGCAGATCCCTATTTCTTGGGCACACAAAGTTGTCCTGGTCCATCTTCCACCGCCGCAGACCCCCCGCGGTGCCCGCACTCTCCTCCCCGTCCTGTGTCCCCCGCCTCGGCCCCTTGCGCGGGGGCTGCCCCGCGGCTCCGGCCGCTGCCTGCGGGTTGTTGCGGGGCCGGGGCGGAAACAGAAAGTTTGGGTTTCCCGGAGTGTTGGGGACCGAGGAAGGGGCTTGGGGCTTCCCGGGGGGCTCCCGACCCCCCGCTGCTCCTCGCCGCCCCTGGCTATCCTCGGGGGGGGGGGGGGGTGGTGGATGGAAGGATGTGCAGGAATTAAGTCTCTTCGGCAAAATAAGACTTGTGCCGCCGTTCCTGCCGTTAATTTTAGAGGACAGGGGGTTTACACGAGCTGGAGGGAGCGGGATCAGGCCCTTAGGTGAGCGAAGGTGGGATTCCCTAACTGCGGGCAGCTGCGAGGCAGCAGCCTGGGGCTCGGGAGAGCGCGGCTGGGAGCGTCTCTTGGTTTTTTTTTCTTCTGTTTTTGTTTCCAGCTGAACTCGGGAGAAGCCTTTCGGGTCCCGGCTGCGGGTGTTTAGCGGGCAAAGGCAGCCCCCCGGGCGGGCAAGCCGAGGCGCTGCCCCCGGGAGAGTCTTCTGCAGGACTTCTCTCCTGGCACGTTCCCCTCCGCTTGCTCCCTGGCAGATGTTGTTCTTAATAAATAGGGGTTGTTAAAAGCAAATTAATTAAGGTGCAGCAGTGCTGAAGTTGCTCAGCGATTCGTTTGCCTTTGCCGCTGCTTGGGACGGTGCTCGCGTTTGGCTGGAGCGCAGAGCCTGGGCTGCCGGGGAAACTTCACCGGGGCTTCGGGAATACGCGGAAATCCAGGGATTTTAGGTGAAAAAGGAATGATCCGGGGGAGGGGCAATAGCAGGAGCTGTTGTTCCTGGGGCTGGCACAGGGAACGCGCTGTGGCAGGGAAGTGTTTTAGGGAAGGGGACAGTAAGAACAGTTTGCCAGGAGGGAGGCATCAGTCCTGGGGACACACACGGATGATGAGGGTTCTTGCTCTGCTTACCTTCAAAAGCACTGCCAGCCCCTGCCCTCCCGCTCCCTCCTCCGCCGGCACGGTGAGCAGCCACGGAGGCACTCGGAAACCCTGTTGAGCAGGACCTGGGGACTGGGGTGCAGAGCGTGGGGCACAAGGGGTGCAGGGCACAGAAAGTGGGGTGCAGGTTGTAGGGAACCAGGCATGGGATGCAGGGCTGGAGCTGCCCGCAGGTCGGTACTGCCCCAGCAGACCCATGGCATTCTGTTCCCAGTGTGATGCCCTGTGCTCCTCGAAGCTCTCCTTTTATTCGAGGAGTTACGAGCAGCAAAGGAGCAGGCTTTCTCTTTTTATTTTGGGTGGTGGGTTTTTTTTTTAATTGCATTGACACATTAATGATAATCTTTCCTCTGATATTCCCCCCTCCCGTCTCCTCCTGTGTGGGTAGCTACCATGGTGAGATTGGGCTGTGGGTGTAATTCTTCCAGCGCTCTGAGTGCTTAAACATATGGAAACCCACTTTGAAGCAGTTTGTGGCTGCAAACCTGCCGATGTACCCATCGCTCTCCCGTGCTCTCTGAATGCCTCCCCGCATGATGTGCGTGTTAGAAACTCAAAGTGAGCTTTCAGCTCCAGCTGTGGGTAGCGAATGCGTGCCTCTGGTTCCTCTCTAGGCTGTAGCATCCCTTTGCTTTTGTAGCAGAGTGCTGCCCCTGTCCCGTCCCAGCCCTGGTGTGGCCCACACCAACGTCTGTGTGCGGACAGGGGGTTTGGGATCTGGGGAAACCTCTTCCAAAAGAAGTGAGCGGCAGCACTGCCCGGGAACGCCTCCCTCCGGGGCTGTGCTGACCTCCCTGCTCGTTGTGCTCCAAGTTGCCTTTTTTCCTCTGGATTACAGGGGTTAACGAACCACATCTTGGTTTGGGTTGTTACAAGCGGGAGAGACACCTGCATGAGTCACGCCGTGGTGCTGCCATCTCTGCAAAGCTCCCAGCTCACACAGACGGTCGTGTTGGGCACTTGCCATTTTTCTCTATTTATTTGCCTTTCCTCCTTTTCCTCCTTGCTGGGGCTGGCTCTGTGCAGGCTGCGTTTTAGGGACCAGAGATGCGCCAGGCTGAGTTCCTCCAGCCTCTTCAAAGCGGGTGGCCTTTGTTCGCCTGTCAGGCAGGTCCCCTAAATGGCTTTGTGAAGGTCCAATTAAGAGATCACTCTCCTGTCCCCGGGTCTCTGGCGGCCCGGCTGCTGGCGTGCGTGCGGCTGCGAGCAGAGGGTGTGCGTGTGTGTTTGGCAGCTGAAGGCCGCTCACGCCGAGCTCGAGGATGTCTCTTGCTGGCAGCAGGCCCCCGTTTGTTGCTGGCATCTAGGCAGGGTTTTTGGCCGCCTTCCTTGCTGGCAGCATCAGAGCTGTCTCTGAGGTTATATGAATAGGTATCCTGTGAGAATGACCTGGATGAATTACCTGAACGTTTTGTTTTGCTGCCTGATGCTGTCTCAGTGGCTCGCTCGCTCCCCTGCAGCGCCGGGCACCCTGGAGCAGGCGTGGGAACGCGGAGCCGGCTGCTGCTGGCGAGGGGCACGGCACCGCGGGGACGAGGCGTGCGAAGCCTGTTGAGCAAACCTCCTGCCTCAGCCCCTGTAAGATGCGATCTGTGCTGGAGGAAGGACCCGTGAATTGCTTTTAGACTCTGGCTCCAGGCAGGTGTGGGTGGAGAGACATTATGCTTATTTTATTATGTGTCCCTGTATCACTCTACAGAATATGGAGGCACTTTTTATGCAGCAGCTCTTCAGGAGCAAAAAGGAAAGACTTGTATTGTCTGTTGCACAATGGATTTGCAGAATGAGATCATACAAACTGTTGAAATGTAGGTAATTTTCCCCACATTAGTGCAGATCTCCACATTTTATGCGATGACTGTCCAAACTGATGTGATTTGGGGGATAGTGGGGTGGGAGGAGAAGTCTGAAATTATTATACTGCCTCTTGCTCCAGCACCCATTAGAGCAATATATTTCAGATATTCTGATTTTACTTCCCATCAGTATAAATCTAGAGCAGCTCCTCTGAAGTCAGTGAAGCTGCTCTGGATTTATGTATCACTGCTGCGATCGGCATCGGGCTCCCTGGGAATGCAGGAGGCAACTGTGTGACTGGCCCTGTGCAGCATTTTTCACTTCAGAAATCTCCTGTCACCAATGCTGCAGCCTCCTCTGTATATTTGAGACAGAGAAGTCTGTGTCGCTCGTTGTTCTTGGGTTTTGATTGTTTTCTTCAATTTGCTGGGCTTGGTTACAAAGCTCCGTTCACTGACACCTGACTCCTTGGCTGATCAATAGAGTCTCTTGAGGTTTGAATGCCAAAATAGTTACATTAAAAAAAAATAAAAATCAATGAAGTGCAATTAGGTTGCTGTATTTTATTACTGGGAGTGATAAGCGCTCCAAGACTCTTGCTCCAAGCCTTATTATCTCCATGTTTAAAGCTGCTTAGCATGGCGAGGATGGTACAAGCCCAGGAGCAGCTGTAGGAGGTCATAGCTGAGGGTTACTGAGACTGGGACACTGTGTCTCGGGAAGGATTTTTGGATGAGGGAAGCCTTCCCGAGCCAGAGATGGCATCCAGTTAGTTAATTGCTGTGATGGGTTTGTTATCATGAAATTGGTCACCCTTTGAGCTCAGACAGGTGTCTGGTGTGCACAGCCCCTCTCTTGTTTCAGGGAGCCTGAAGAGTCTGTGCACCACAGAGGATGGCGGTGGTTTGGGCTACGGAGGGTGTTACGCCATGTGGGGTTTAGCCCTTGGTGCCAATGGGATGGAGATTTCCACCCTGGTGACCCCGCACTGAGTCTGGGTCCTCCTGCCCTTCTCTCAGAAACACAATTTGAAGGCAGGGTTGCTCAGGAGACCTATGCTGGCTGCTGTCCCAGCAGAGTACCTTTGTGGAATGGTGGAGGAAGCCAAGGGTATCGTTACTCCTAGTGCTGGGTTACGTCCGCTCATGGTGCTGCTCTCCCAGCCGCAGTGGTTGATGCTGATGAGAACCACGTGTTTTGCCATGATGGAGAGGTGGCTTCACCAAGCCATGTGTCTCACTCATGCAGGTGGCTGTAAATTGTCCCATTTTGGGGGTGTGACCGGGAAGCAAAGGAGAGGTGACAATATCCTGCCTCCTGCAGGAACCGGGAGTGAAATTAAAATTTGGCCTTAATAAATACTGCACTGAAGGAGAAGCCGTCCCACTGAAGTAAACACAGCCAGCTCGCCAAATTAAATTCCCCCCCCACCCAAACAGAACTAATGTTTGCTCATGGCAAGGGGTGATGTGCTGGCACGTAGTGGTGACGGAGACGCTTTCCCGACGCTGGCTGTCAAACCCTCTTGCATGGAGTGCGAGTTACCATGTGGTGCTCTAGATGTCGTGGAAGACGCTTCGATTTCATGCCGTTGGGAGTTTCCCAGCTGGCATTTCAGAGGAAGCCGTTCCCACGTGAGGATAGGCAGGCAGAAATGACAAGCAAATAGGTCCTCTGAGATAACTTAAAGGGCTGGATGGGGGATTGCTCGTTGCCTGGCTTTCCCCGCCTGTCGCCGTTCGGCTCCGCGAGGCAGAGAGCTGCACTGGGAAGTACCGCGCGTGCCGCTTGGAGCGGCTGCGGTGGGGAAATTCATCGTGGAAGGACCTCGCTTGTTTGTACCTTGCACGATGGACTTGAGTCTCAGGTGTGATGTAAATATTAACGTTTCTTCCACGCTGTCTAGAAATTCTCTTTGAGCACACTTTCAGCTTTTCTTTGTTTACATAAACATGTTTGTTTCTGACAGCATTCAGAAAGCTTCATGAATTTATGATGCGCTCCAGATTTGAGCACGCTGCTTTTTTTTTCCTTGATCTTTTTTTTTTTTCCCCCTGAACTGATCTTTCTTCCCAAATTTTGGTGATGAAATGGCAAGAGGTGTGCATATTTCAGCAGGCTATTGAGATATTGAGAGGCAATGTAAACACCATCTTTCATGGAAAATCAGTTTGTTCAAGCTCAGAGGCAGCCCAGCCTCCTCACTTGATCAATTTGCCTGTCACAGGAGATGATTTTAAAAGTGGCGACTACGTCCGATCTTGTCTTTCGCAACTTCAGGCAAGGAGAGAAAAATGAAGTGTAGCATTTGATTTTAACTCTGGGTTGTTTTTTTTTTTTCTCCATTGTTTGGTTTTTTTCTGCTGTTTTTTTTGTTGTTGTTTGTTTGTGGTACTGCTAGTCAGGGGTGAAGCAGAGGGGTGCCCTGAGGGGTGAAGGATAGCCAGGAGCAGCGGGGCTTCCGCGAAGCTGCCGTCTGCTGAGTTGACTAATTGGAAACTGCACGTAAACCAACCCTGCTCATCTCACCGTGCCTTCACCAACTGGCCCTCTGAGCTGCTCTGCCTCGTCGCTTCCCTTGCGGTGGAGGAGGAGACCTGCAAGGGCACGGAGATGGGCTTCGAGTGACAAAATCTTGGGGAGAGGCTGCTCTGGGCTCTGCTGTCGCAGGGCCGGGTCCTCCTGCCGCGAGGCGTTGTGCTGCCCTCGGGTTAAAGGCTGTCCAGGGATGGGAGGGGTGGTTACAGGGAGGGATGGTGGAAAACCACCTGTCTTAGGTGGTGTGCCATTGATGCAGTTTAAACTGGGGCTAAATGGAGAAGCAGGGACCAAAATACTTATTCTGGAGAAGTGAATGGACTCGGGAGGCTCCAAAGATGGTGTTCCCACTGGGACCAGCTCATGGGTGGTATGGGAGATGGTGCCTCTGGCCAAGCAGCTGTCCCCATCCTGAGCCCATTTGTCTGCACAGGGGTGACGTGCCCTAAATACACAAGGCTGGGAGGGTTTGGGCACCAGCTGAGAGAGCTCTGGTGGGAGTCGTCCTGGAGGGGAAGAGCGTTTCTGCTAGAGAGGAGAAATGTCATCCTCATTACCCAAGAAATAAAATCCTTCAGAAGATTAAATTAGAGGTACAGATATCTTTGGGGTTTTTTTTGTTTTGCTTGTATGGGAACATTTCAAAAGCAGATGGCAGAGAAGAGATTTATTTCCCATTGAGTGCAGAGGACTGGTGCACAGGACCTTATCTGCTTGTGGGCCCTGTAATAAACCTGCCAGCAGGTGATTTAAATCCAGTTTTTCTGATTAGGAGAGAAGGGAAAGGAACAGAGTTTATGTTACTTACAAATTTTATGGGCAATGTTAGATTTTTAAGATGCAGGAATGATCAGGGCATGGCTCTGTAGCACCAGAGACGTCCCTTTCGTGAAGGATCTTCCCTGCCTCAGAAAAATGAACTGGTTTACATTATTTAGCAGTTGGGCTGCCGAAGCCAGCTGTTTGCAGGAGCACAGACACAACCGGTTTACATCTCAATTTTGGAGTCCTTGTCAATTAGCTACAGCTTTTGCTTAGCAGCAAGACCTTGGCCATGATGGGCGAGGAGGGCTGTTGTAATGGACCCTGCAGCTCTTGAAATAAACCTTTATGCTGCAGCTCAAAATAAGTGATGAAACTTGCACCATAAAAAGAGAGTCCATGCACCCTAAAAAGGAACCCTTGAGCAGATGGAGCAGGTTTCTATGCAACGAGCAGCAATTAGAAACTCAACAAAGAGTTGGTAGCTGCTGACTATCTTTGGTACCCAGATTTTTGATTGAAAAAGGAGCAAGTCTGCGATGAGTTCTGGAAGGAGCTTGTCTGGATGTGCGTGTGGGGCAAGTCCCTGGCCAGTGTGAGTGCCCAGGGTGGTGAGAGACAACAGATGTCAGCCCTTGGTGCTCCTGTCCCTGACTCCGTGGGGCTATTGCAGTCTGAAATGTCACTGGTGGTTTTGAAAGGCACTTAGAGAGCTGGTGATAGAGGACTGATAAACACAGAGTCTGGTTGTCTTTCACTGAGTGCAAAAAGGACAGAACACAGACCCGTACAATGAAACAGGCTTTTAAAGTGCTGCAGCTGAAGCATCTAGAGAGGATGGTAAAAGCTCTCTGGAAGCAGCGGAGCTCTGTCAGGGCAAGCTTGAAGGCAAGTGTGCCTCAGCCATCCCCGTATCACAGGAATGAGAGCTGGAAAAGCTGGCGAATAAGCCGCCTTTCCCGTCTCTGATGGCTGTTCGGTACAGTCTGTTCCTGAGCGTGGCTGGTTTTCAGTGATGCAGGCAGCAGGACTTCTGCTGCTTCCTTTGGCAGAGCGTTTCCAGCCTATTGGACCTCTCCCATATTCCGCCTACATTTTTTTTTTTTTCCCTTCTCTGCTTTGTTCCGTCATTTCTTGGATGACCTGAATCCACAACTTTCCATCGTTCTTGCCCATCCAAAACTGAACCCAGGCAAATCTTCAAATCAGGGGCAAGTAGTTAAATGGCGAGCGGGAAACGCTCAAAAGAAGCCAAGCCTGGAATGTAAATACATTTACAGTTGGAGGTTATTTGGAAAATAAAGGGCAAGGACTTGAAATGCACACGGTGATGAGCCATAGATTATGCTCTGAAAATACTCAGAAGGCAGTTACAGTCGCACTATCTAATTCATCTCCCACTAAGACATTCTCCTCCAAGGTGTTTGGAAATAATGGAGTAGCTTAGTTACTAACATTATTAAATCCTCATCTCTGACAGCTATGAGAATTAATATACATAGGTTTCCTCCTTTTTTTTTTTTAATGCGGCTCAGTTACTCATTTCCTGTCTTTTGCTTAGGAGTGGCCCACTGAAAGTGATTAGCATGAGTATTGGTGCAAAAAGGCTCAACTCTGTTAAAGAAAAGAACCAAGCAAGAGAGAAAACAGAAGATAGCATTAATTTTATTACAGCTGAGGCATTTTCTTTTTCTTCTCAAGTATCAATCATTCACCTTTCTTCCATCTGTAGATCTCAAAGGGCTTTAGAGAAGAGAGTGGGCACCACCTGTGCTCTCCCAGTATCCCCATGATGGGCCCCAGGGCAGCAGTTCCATGCCTAAAGCCGTGCTGGCAGGGAGAGCAGAGGTGCTGGGTGAGGCTGGGCTCTGGGCTTATTTTATTTGAAGACAGTTGGTTATTTGTTGGGGTTTTTGGTTCGTTTGTTTGTTTTGTTGTGGTTTTTTTCTTTAAGTTCATCGTTGCTCTTTGAGGAGTGAGGCTCACCTTGGATGGGAGGCTGCTGAGGTGGCATGGCCAGTCTGTTGGCCCTGATCCGCCAAGCGCTGCTTGGTCACCATCTTCTCTTCCATGTCTCAGACCTGGCTTGTTTCAATGGCTGACATGCTTGGCATCTCCAAGTGCTATCCTGGGCACTGCTGAGGCACGCAGCTGGGTGTTGGGGCTCTCTCAGGTTGCTCCAGAGTTGGCATCGCAAGGCTGAGTGCCATGGGTTTTGTTAGGGAAGGGCTGAATTAACACATTTCTTTTGCTGAGTTTGATTTGCATCTGCCCACTAAAACTGTTATCAGAGGTCTTAAGCAGAAATGAAGAGATGGAGTTAATGTTCTCTGTTGTAAAAATCAAAGATTGCCCTGCAGAGCAGAGCCCAGCCTGTGGTGCCCACCCCATCGCATCCCTGGGGATCAGGGACATCTCTTCAGGGACTGCACTAAGGACATGTTCTTCAGATGTGCCCTTTAAAAACCCAAATGTCCGTGTTGTGCACCTTATTTCACCACAAACCCCTCCATATTTGCAATGCTGTTGGTGTTGTAAGGAGATTACCAGTGTCTGCTGCAAGCCCTGGGGGACGCGGATCTTTGAGGAGTATCAGCTCCTGGGCGCAGCTTCAGCTTTATCTTATCAAAGCATCCTGCACATCCAGAGTTAAAATATCTTCCTCCCTTTCACTGAGCATATTGCAGCCCAACACATTAAATGCGCTAGGAGGCTTTATTGCATTTAGCCAATTAACAAAAAGGGAAAGTCAAAGAGAAGTCACTGCTTTGGTTCCTACACCAACCAGCAAACTTTTAGATGTCTTCCTAAACTTCCCTAGGCTTTCTGTCCCCACAGCTTGCTCTCTGCACGGCAGTCCCCACTAGCCCTCCCGAGGCCAGCGGTGCCAATAAAGCCAGGTCCAAGTGCATGTGAGCAGCTGGGCTCCTGGTGTGCCCTGGCTGGATGCCCCATGTGAGCGTTGCCTGCAGGCTGCAGAGCCCTTGCGAAGCTGCGCGCGCTGCAGCAGCGAGCCCTGTCCGACGCGAGCAGTTTGCTTTGGCGTGGGGGAAAAGCCCTCAGCCCTCCCACGAGCCCGTGGGCTCGTGCAGTTAAAGCTGCTGATAAATTGCAGCTCTCTTGGCCGCTCTGGATGCGTGGCCGATGCTCAGCCCCAGCTGAAGGTGATGTGGGGAGGGGGGCTGCAGCCAGCCGGGCTGAATCAACCCCATAGTGCTGCCGTTTCATCTGGCTACACAGATCTGTGTCCGAGGCAATGATCACCCTGGGACCCCGGCTGTTGTGAGCAAAGGGCTGAGAGCAGGAGCGACACCAGTTCTAATGAGGATCTGCCAAAATGCTCAGCCCTGGCTAGGTGTGTGGGGTCTGGGAACTGCTGCATCAGACTCCGGTCGGTGGGACTTCATCGTCTGGGTTGTTATCTCCAAAACACAGTTATCTCCTTGAATGGCAGGCTCCTATTGAAAACGATCTCTTTCAGCAGGGCACTTGCATTTATTTACTGCACAGCTTCTCCCATTAGTATAATCATTACTCCTTGGACTGGGTTTGAATTCAGAGCATCCCACTGTGGTACTTAAAGAATTAATTACAGCGATGAAAGAATTCCTCTAAAGACTTCTATGAATTGGTCTGGTTGAAGTGTTTTAGCTCTGCTTCAATTGGTGCAGCTCTTGTCAAAGGATTGTGAGAAAATGCATGGGTCAGTGGTTTAGATTAGGCAAATTACGTTAGAAAAATTGATTTGATTTAGAAAGTGAGCTTTCGGATCACAGGGAATTGCCTGCTTCTTTCTCTGTTGTGCTGCTTCTCCCTGAAGATGAGCAGAGGCAGATAATTCAGGGTTAAAGTAAGTGGCTATTGAGAAAGGTTTGTCTGAGAGCGGACGAGAGATGGGTTGACACATCTTTAGATAAACGATTATTGACCCCTATATTGCTATCTGGTCATCAGCTGGAGATGGGGATGGATGGGGTTGCTTATAAACAGCACTCAGGCACTTAGGGTGGCTTGCTAAAGAATCGGATCCTTATTTTTAGGTTTGGGTTTGTTGCTGGTTTTTTTTCCCAGAAATGGCATTTCTGTACAGCATACCTTCCGAGCTGGCACGGAGCTGGGAACGTGCGCTCTGCGCTGCTGTCACCAGCCTGGTGCCTGCCTTGCCTGGCTCTGTGCTTAGTCATTCCTAGGGCTGGAAGTTTGCTTTTCTTGGTTGTGTTTTCTGTTTCTTTTCTTTTTATTTTTTTATTTTTTTTATTTTACTTTCTTGGATCAAACTGAGTGTTTCCTTTTTCTGTCCCTTGTCCTCACCTTAAAAGGACTGCAGTCCCTGGGCTGCAGCAGGATGATGCCCAGCAGCGGGACAGTGTTCAGTGTCTGCTCAGAGGACAGGTACTTAAAAAAGCACCTTCTGAATGAGCAGTTCCCTTCCCTGCACACTGAGGGGTTTCTTCCAAGTTCTTCTCCTGACCAGCCGTGTTTTGCCTGTGAGAAAGGTGGGTTGTGGAAGGCAATGGCTTCTGGCCGGAGACCCAAAATGTTGGCGACCATTCACGAGTCACTGCTGCGAATGGGCTTGCTATGTTTCTCAGGGTAGCAGGGACAAAGTTGGGCAGCAGGAGTTTAATTTCTCACTTTGTAAAATTTCCCTTTGACAAACTGGCTAAGGAGACGGGTTGTGTCTAGCAGTGCTTTTTGTTTCCTTGTCACCTTGCAGAACCCTTGAAATTCCAGCTTGCTTACTGGGATGCTGGAGAAAGTTCTTTTTTGGTCTGACCAGCCCTGGTGGCATTTCTCTCTGTAGCATCACCACCATCTCCTTGGGACACAAATCCAGCTGTGGAGCTCTGGTGTGCCGGTGCCCTTCCCTCTCCCCCAGTGTGAGCACAAGAGGCGTGCAGGGCTCTGGCGGTACCGACACGGCCGAGAGCATCCTTTGGCTCAGCGGGTGCACGTGCATCCCTGTGCCGTGCAGGGAGCCTCTTCCACACCCCAGCCTTGGGCTGGGAACTGAGATGGTGAGTGCAAGGAGAGAAATGATCCTGGGGAGTACTAGGCTGGGGGCTTCACCAGCAACTGATTTCAGCACCGCGAAAATGTAGTTGCAAAAAGTAGCAATCCATCTGTCCACTTAGTGGGAGAAACCTAAGATCGTTTCACAGTAATCAGCCCCCTGGTGTTTATAAAAAACAAAAATACTGCAGGTTTTTGCTTTAATGTGGGTAACTGGCAGAATCTAAAGCACACTAATGTGCTCTGAGTCTGTGGGGCTCTTTTTTTTTTTTTTTTTTCTTCCTTTAGACAAATAGAAGCTGTATCAAATTAAAAAAATAATATAAGAAAGAATAGATTGTGTTTGCTTTTTAGATACCATGTATCTGCCATAACATTTCAGAGGTTTTCTTCTCTCCCTGAAACTCTGTAGTTAATTATCAGCAGAGTTATTGGCAAGTGGATGTTTTTCTTTGCCGCGGGTACAGTCGGCCGGTGAACATTGTCATCGCCACGTATCTCACAGGAAGACATTATCAAGGTGATGCCTTCTGAGATGCATTTCTATGCCATATATCAGCGTCTCTGTTAAAACCCACAAATATTCAGGGGTTTCAATTTGGTTGTAAAAACCTGCTCCAGGCACTACCTCGGATTGCGAAGTCCTTGAGTGGGGTGTGTGTTTTGTTTTGGTTAGTTTGTTTGGTTTAGTCTCATTTTATTTCCCATTTTTCCTTTCCTCTTATCTGTAAGGACATAGAGGGAACAGGCTCCAAAGGCACTGCTTGTTTCTTGCTTATGTGTATTGACAGGCGTTGAGTCAGGGGAAGATGGTAAAGATTTCTGCCTCCGTGGGTTGGAATGGTCGTTCAGATTAGAAGAAGGGTCAGAGACAGTGGGGTTTGAACATGGCAAGCTCAGAGGTGTCCATAAGGAGCCCTTGTTGCAAGAAGTTGCTGGGGAGAATTGTTTGAGGTGGGCATTTCTGTGAGTCGGGGTAGGTGGCACGTCCCCTCTGCCCCTGGAGGGATGCACCCGCTGCCCCTGCCCAAAGCTGCAGCTGCCTGGGCCCGTGGTGAGCAGAGCTGGATGCTGAGCACGTGAGTGAAACGCAGTGGGGCTTTGCTTTGGGACCAGAGTCGTCGAATTGCAGCAGATGCTTTGCTGCTACACAACAGTTTGTAATTAAAACACAACTTGCCATCCTGATTAGATTAAGCAGTTAAATTCATTTGCAATATTTTTTTTTTTCCCCTTGCATTGTGTAATTAGCAACATATGATGCTTACATTAGCTCAATTAAAAGTTATAATGATTAATTTGCACATCAAAGCCTCCCCATGAATCAACTGATACAGTGCACCAGAGCGAGCTCAATTATGGGGAGGTTGTGTGAAGTGCCCGCATGAAGATGTCCCCTGCCTGCTGCCAGGCACAATGGTAGCGGTGTGATGGATGCTGCAGCGTGGTGGCTCCTGGTGTTTTGGTCCTTCTGGAAGGCAGCAGTGTCTGTGTGCCTCAACTCAGTCGATAAATGATAGGATGATGCTTGCCAGGCCTGGCAGTTCCTTCCTTGCATCTGAGTCCGGGTGATGCATCCCAAAGCACCCAACTGACCATGCACCTGGGAGGATTTAAAAGAAATAATGTTAAAACTCCTGATGGTTCTTGTTGCTTTGGGAATATAAATGTTGTTCTAAAGTGTTTTGTCCAAATTCTGACTGTTTTCCCCTTTGTCTGAAGGCTTTGTAAGTCAGATTGGGGCTTTAATTAGTAAAGCACCTCATTTAAGCAAGTCAAAGCCAACAAGAAACTACTATAAATGAATTATAATGAATTATTTTTTTCTTTCTCATGTAGTCATAATATTGTCTTTCTTTCCACCTTCTGCTGAGCTGTGAAAATATTCTGCAAAATGCTATTTTTGAGTTGATGGAAAAGTACATCCCTGTCAACAATATTTTTCTATTGTTCATCAGAGACAGGCTTCATAACAAAAGGGATCCGTGTTGGAAAAGTACATCAGCTGCAAACAGTTTATTCAAAGTCTTCTCAAATAGCAGGGATGGTTTATGAGTTCCTGCGCCGGCCGAAGATGAAATGCAGAATGTGGCTTCTAATCTTTCCGAGAGGTGGATGGGGCTTGGTCGTAATAATGTATTGCCATTTTCACAAAAGATGGATTTTTATATTAAAGGTTCCAGTGGAAAAAGGTCTGGAGGTGTTAAAATATTTATACAGTTTAAGTTACTGTATGAGGGTGCCATCTCCTACCTGAGGGCCCTGTGGGGGTCACGGGCACGTCTGTACCTTCTGTGGTCCATGTGCATGTCTGTACGTGCAGATGCGTGCGCCGGTGTTAAATAGGTGGGGTGTTAAATGGTTCACTTTTCCAACCATCAATTTCAATTGAATTTCATAAGCCATTAGAGTTCTTCACTGCTTCCCTTGCTGTTCCAGTTACGTGAGCTCCAGCCATTTAGCTGCACGTCCTGGGGCATGATTGCTCTGTGGAGCAGCAGAAGTAAATTGGTTCCTGATGTAGAATCTTTTATATATATTTATATATATGTATTAATATTCCTAACTCTCTGCGAGTAATGATGTTGGGCTGATGATGCAAATCTTAATCTTGGCTTTTTCTGGTCCAGTTCTGGATCCCCCCGACAGCATCTTTTTTAAAGTGCTTTTGTGCCTGGCTTGAATGGCAAAGTGTTATAGGTAGAGGAAGAGGATTTATCTTTTTTGCTTATATATTTATCTTTAGAATCATGGTGGAATGATTTGACTGGGGTTTTGGGTTTTCTCCCTGTAGATTTGAAATGTTTATGAGAATGATACTTACTTAGATCAAAGGAGGTCTTCTGGCAGCCCTCTGACTTTGTTTCAGTACTGACAATGTGGCAAATCATGAAAAAGAAATCATTTCCTCTTCTCCCACTTTTATTCTCAGGATAAATGAGTGGTTAAGATCTCTGTGCTCAAAAATAATTGCTCATGGGCCTTACGAAAAAAAAAATCCATAGCACTTACCCTTCAACAAGATGATTTGATCTTTCCTCATGCTTTGTGTTTTGCACTGGTGTCTTTGCTGCCGGTCTGAGACTAAACTTGACAAAGTTTTTATGGAGGCTGAGAAGGTTAAGTCTGTCGGAAGGGAAACTGGATAAATAATTTTATCACTTTAGAAAGCAGTTCCTGTGGTGGGAGCTGAGCACTGGGGATGCAGCAGGGCCGTGCTGCCATGGTCCACTGGTAGAACTGTTTTGCATAGCACAAAGCTAAAGAGTTTGCCAAAATAGAGAATGAATGGAAAAAAGAGAGTAATTTAAAATAGTTGAGCATCTTCTAAATTGGCTATGAGTGGCTGCTGAGACCTGCTGGGTGTGAGTTTATGGCTGCCTGTTCCTTCCCTGACTGCCCCTTGAGGTTGATGAACAAGGGGAGGTGTTCCCCAGGATTTGTCTTTTGCCTTTGTTTCCTTACTTTTGTGGCAGTGGATGTGAGGATGAAGTGCCATGTTTTACATCTCCCCTCCCCTGGCAGCCAAAGGGCGCTGTGCAAGCGGCCGGGTTGGGACCAAGGTGGGTGCCCGACCCAAGTACTCTGCACTCTGCCTTCCCGGAGCAGTAACCTGCCATCATTTCCAGCAAAGCCAGGCTTAAAAGATTAGGCTGAGCCTGTAATCCTTGTTTGGGAATTACTGTAGTGGTTTCATTCCTTTTTTTTTAATGCTGCTAATTGGTGCTCCTGGCCTCAGCTCCAGCTTAGTGAGGTCTGCTGCCTGAGAATCATTGCAGACAGTTACAGAAATGTGTTTAAACTCTGAGATCTGCTGGACTTTTCTCTTTATGGGCTGATTCCTTCAAAAAGGGTAAATGTGCCCCTAGTCCTCACCCACCTGGGACAAATGCTTTCCATGAAGCCTGCAGCAGGACTCTGGGCACTTCTGCAGCAGAGAGGGTGGATGGGGGGTTAGTGCTGATGCCAGAGGGGCCCCTTGTGCTGAGGAAGCACTGTTTCTGGGCTGTTTGCTCCATACTCCAGATGGGGCCTTTGGATGCTGAGGATGGGGATTGATAGAGCGCCCAACTTGCCTCCCACCCAAGGGAGGAGAGCATCACTCCTCCTCTGACCTGCCTGTCACAAGCAGCACTTACTCAAGCCACTTTTTTCTTCATGGCTGTAGCCATACATTGCCCAGGTTGGGAGATACACGAGCCATTCCTGGTGGTCCTGGGGAGGTTTGGACAAGAGCTTGTGGTTTCTCCCAAGACAGAGAAGCACCATCCAGTTGGATGTACGCTCTCACAAGCCAGGCCAATTAATTCTGCTCTGGGCGTTGAGCCAGCAATGGTAGGAAGCAATGATGAATAGCCAGGCTGTTGCTTCCTCCTTCGAGAGAGCATTTTGGGAGGTCAGGAGCCACCGTGGTGGGTGTGTTTCCGGAACAATTTGCATCTTGTTTCTGTTGGTGAGACATGGAGCTGGCAAAGGTGCTGCTTCCATGAAGCATCCCCTGGTGATACTGTGTCAAGTTGGTTGGTTTTAAGTGTGTCTTTAAAAGCTGGATCTCCACCAAGTTTACTCTTGTGTTACTAAGTTTTGAGACCCCAGGGTGGTGACTCTGTGCCCTTGGGATGGCATGGTTTGGGATTTTGGTTTGGGTTTTTGTTGTTTTGTTGAGGTTTTTTTTTTTTAAAAGCTTTATCTGGTGCTTGCTCAGGGATCACTGATGGGAACCCTGTGCTAGCCACTGGTGTCCAGAGGTTGTCACCCTGTGCTGGCTTTACCTTGGCTCATCCAGAATGAGCTGCAGGTCCTGAAGCAGGCATGTGGATCTCTGTTAGTTGTTAGCAGTTTTAGTCAGAAAAAAATGAATCGAGCATGAGCTTATCCTCTTATCTCAGGAGGTGGTCACTTCAGGCTGATGATGAGGGACAGGACCTATATTGTCCCTCACCCTTTATCTACAGCCTTTCACTGTCAGGAAATGCAAAATACTTTCCACTGTTATTGGGGGGACCTTTGGGGCTCATGGATTTCTGCCACACTCCCCCCCCATTTTAAGTACGTGGCATTTCAAGAGAGTGCCCAGGGCCTCCTGAACATGACTACGGAAGTAAAACAACTGCTTGTGTTTAAAGAACAACATGGGGTAGTATTTATTTTTGCTCCTAATTAGAAGGTGGTGCAAGTGGTCTAATTCCCATATTTTGAAGAGCAACATTCAACGAAAAAAGATGGACAGGGAAGATGAGAAGAGACTGCTACAAGCCAAAAGCAGCAAACCCATGAAGCAGAGCTAGAGACTGCTTTAAAGCTATGAACGTAATTGCCTGAAGAGTCTGCCAAGGAACCTGGTGCTATAAATGAAAGAATAACTTCTAGAGCTTGGCATCTGCCTGCAATCCGGGGAGGGGAGGAGCAGGGGAATTGCAGGGAGGGCTGGGGAGCAGTTATTCCAGCTGCAGTACAAGTACCTTCAGAAATATTTGGTCCGTACTGGTATTTTTGTATGGAGGAGAACAAACCTGTGGGGAAAGAGGAAAAGCGTAGGTCCACGTGCCTGTCTTCTGGATTGTTTGACCCTACTCTGCATGTTTGGTGTCAGCATTAGGCGGTTCTTTGGCTTCTGGGAAATTCCAGGTGTTGTGGCAGCTTAAGCAGGTGGTGGAAAATGAGGAAGATGTGACTGGGATGAATTCTGAACCCTTTGGGACCCGTTTCTGCCCAGAACCCTCTAGAGTGGTCTGTTTTCCATGCATGGACAAGCTTGGTTGGTTTTTAAAATAAGTGGCTACAGGTAACTTGTCTGTGGTCAAATCAAGCTTGGCAGTGCTCTCGTTTTGAAAACCAAACTGGAAAGTTCCTGTTGTTTTTCTCCCCAATTTATTTCTACAATTACAGTTAAAATAGTTGCAGTCCTAGCGAAGCTAAACAGCTGGGTTTGACATAAACCCAAACAATATCCATCACTTCCATGGTGTGAAACCTCTGCGACACAACGTGTCACCGAGGCTGCATCTTAAGGATAAAATAGAAAACCTTTATGGGGAGGGGAGCGGGAAACCAGCTGGAGTTCTCCTGTACCGGGTACAGCAGGATAATGACATCGGTGTTTGCAGCAGCGATGCAGTCTCCATTCTGCTCGTGCTTGAACCAAACACTCTAGAAAAAAAAAAGTGATAATAACAGCAGTGTGCATGGGGCATCTTCCTAAAGCCATGCAGGCTGTGCTGCCTGGTGGGCATAAACATAACCTGCCTTTCCCAGCTGGGGAAATCCGTGCGGGGAGCGGTAATTGGAGGTAATAGGGGAAGTTCAGGCAATTTCAGGCAAGGACAAGGAGGATAGTGCTGGTTTCCAAGCCAGGCAAGGATACTTTTGTTCATAGGTTAGGGTTTGTTGTTTATTGTTTTGGGGCTTTTAAAACTATTTTAATAGCCTTTTGTTTTCTCCTCTTGTTTGACTTTATTCGGTGGAGAAGAGGTTCGTCGTGGTCCTTGGGTGCACAGGGATGAGACGGGGATGGGAGTGGGATGGAGGGCTTGGGGCTGAGGGGCATCCCGGCATCCTGAGGAGTCTGACAGGGAGCAGGGGAAAGTGGAGAAAGGTGGCTGGGGGGTGGAATTCAGCCCCTGCCTTCACATGCTCATGGCAACCTGCTGCATCTGCATCCGTGTAAGCAGTTGTGGATGTTTTGCCTCGAAATAACTGTTTTTTTGCAAGGAGGGGCAGGGGGAGGCCTCTGGATTCCCACAGCTTGGGGACACACTTGTGTGCAAGTCAAATAGCCACATCATGTTGAGTGCTGAATGACTCTGCTTATTAATATAATAAAGCAGAGGAACACTCTGTCATGACAGTCTCTGCAGCGAGAATCCAGGGGGTTATTTTAACCACGGCGGCATTACATCTTTCTGTCTCCTGAAAATTGCACCCTGGAGGCCTGAGCTGGAGGGTAGGAGGGTAGGAACATTTAACAAGGGCTTGCAGGAGTTTTTATGCATATTGTGGTCTCCAGAACAGTGCTTTGCTGTCTGAGGTTTTTATAGTTAAGTTCCTCGGGCATAAGGAGCAAAGAGTGCACTCTCACTTTTTTTTTTTTTTGTTAATACTTTATTTTTTTCCTTCTTTCAGTAGTTTCAGGATGAAATTCTTGCTGCTCTAGCACTGATACAAGACCTTTTCTTCGGATGTACTATGAGAAAACATGCTGTCATCCTCTGCTTTGGAAGCTGGGAAGCATGTGCATATATATATTTATATATTTATATATTCTATATATATGCATACACGCTACAGAGATACGTGTGTGTATACATAGATTTTTTTTCTCTCTCTCTTTCTGACAAAATAGGCCTTTCTTATCTCTTTAAAAAAACCTGAGTGTTAGGTGATGGAAGATCAAACCTGCCCCGGTGTCCTGTGGTGGGCTCACAGCCCTGACCTGCTGTGGTCGATTCAAGGGCAATAGCACTCCTCTCCCACACCCTGGGCTTTGGTCACTGTGTGCATGGGAAGGCTCACCAAACCCTTGGAGAAGACCTGATGTGAGGTCAGTTAATGCTGACAGCCCAGCTGCCTCCAAGTCTCTGAGCCCACAGAGAGACCTTTGTGGTTCCAGATGGCCCCATCCGTGGGAGCTGCCTGCTTGTGGACAGGGCTTTCCAGGAGGCTCCAGTCCCTGCTAGGAAGGGAGATGAAAATGAAAAAGGCAGATCTCTCAGGGACTAGGTTCCTTCCAAGTATTTTGCATCATCCATGTGCTGACTTCTGAGCGCATCGGGCTGGTCTGTGTTAGTTTATTCCAAAGTGGAGCTGGAGCACCTTGGAGCAGAGGGTGTGATGGTCTGACCTTTGCCAGCCACTGCTGAAAAATGCAGTGTTCTGTATTTCCTAGGTGTGGGCTTGACACAGAGGCAGCTTTCTCTTCTGTTTCTGATCATGGAGAGTTCAATGCATTGTCTGAAATAACTTTTTTTGGTTGCCTCAGCAGGGAGGTTCCTTGAGGCTGTAATTGACTCTCAAGCCATGGTGTTGTACCTGGGAGAGCAGCCAGTCGGTATTTTCAGTACAGTAGAATTCAGCCTTGCCTTAAACCTGAGGGGGTTCCAGATCTTACTTTGTGTTGCTTTTCCCTCTCATGACAATCTCATTTCACTTTGTATCTTCTCTCCCATCCTGTGCAGGGTCTTTCCACCTCCTTCTTAGAAACAATCCCATCGGACAGGCAGTTCTTTAGTTTCATTGAAACAGCACCTGCAGGACCAGCAGATGAATAACCTGGAGTCCTTAGCTGGGTGTGATGGGAAGCTGAAATCTCCTTTGAGTGACCGTAAGATAAGGGCTGAATTATTACTAGGTTTTTGGGTTTTTTTTTCTCTTTACAATGAGCATGTGTGATAGCAATGAAGGTATATTGAAAGTGAAGAAGATGCTGGATACTGGCAAGAAGTCAGAGACCAGGAGAGGAGAATTTCCAAAGCAGAAACAAACTGTTCTTCATTTATAGCTTTTCATGCCAGTTTAATGTATTCATGAAAATTGCTTCAATTTACCTTCAGGGGAGAAGAGAAACTACAGGGTTGGTGTATCTGAAAAGCTATGTCCTGTTTTAGGAAGTTTGTTATACTTTAGATTTTCATCTATAGGTTTGAGGGTTTTTTTTTAATGACACTTTCCACACCTGGTTTTTTGTGTTTTTTTTTTTTACAAAGCACTCTTCAATCTGCAGGAAGAAGATGGTAGTCACAGTTATCCCTGTTTTGGAGGTAGAGGGAACTGGCAGAGATGTGCAGTAACTCTGATCCCTGCCAGAGCCAGGAATAGAGACGGGTCTTTGGCTCCCACATCCCGTGCGGTGCAAGCCCACACACTCCTGCCCAGGAGTCATCCCAGCTCCGTGCGACTGGAGCGGGCAGGGGGTGTGGGGCTGAGCTGGTCATCCTGCACAGCTCAACCTCAATTTATGTGCCTGCCCTTAGGGACTGTGAATTACTCTCTGTGTGACAAGCAGTGAAAGCAGTGGTGAATATTTCACATCATATATACCTTATACAGCTACAGGCACAGAGCCTTGATTGGCTTGTCTACTTGTCTGGCCTCTCTTGCCAGTTAAATAGGGTTGAATATCTCCACCCTTCTGGGCACTGGTTTTCCCCTCTAGTGCTCTGCCTCTTCTTCATTTCTCCATTGTTAATCTGCCCACGTTCAGGTGGAATTTAAGAAGTATTTGCTTGGCTTTGCATGATGGAACTGGGAAGTTCTGCTCAGGTCATCGGGGTACAGAGAAATGCACTGGGAGTCTGCAGATGCTGCTTCCTTTGCAAGGTCTGTGCAGCCACCCAGCAAATCAGTGTCAGCCACTGCTCTCTCTCCAGGACACTCTCGCTTGCACCCACAGGGGTGGGAGATCTGTTGGCATCTGGAGTTACTAGGAATTTACTCTGAGCTATCTTCTTAACGTGGCAGCACCCCCTCTGCCTGTCCACCTCCAGCAGCTGCAGAAAGCGAAGGTCTGGGACCACGTGGCCACAAGCCAGGTTTGTTTTCCATGAGTTTTTGATGCTTGAAATGCAGGGGCAGAGTTTTCTGCCTGCTATGTGACAGAAGACAATCCTCTGCAATGAATGAACAACGCTGCCTTGCCTTCTGCTTAGGAAAGGTCTTCTAGGAGTTTTATTGTGCAACTTGTACTGTGTATCTTGTGTGCAAGCTGGAGACTTTAGTTTCCAGGTCTACTATATGCTCCTCTAAATTAAAAAAAAAATATATATAATGGAAAGAGCATAAGAAAAAGAATAATACACTGTCAAATTTTCGTAGCTTCCTTTGTACCAGTGTGGCCTTGTTGGGGTGATGGTGATAGGCACAGGTCCTGCAGCGTGCTGAAGCAGAGGCATAAAAATTGGCAAGATATGGGTTGTGGATTTTAAGGTCTTGCAACCCAAAGGCATTTCTTCCCTGTCTTTGCAAATGTTTCTGATGCTGTATAAATCCTATCTTTGAGGTTTACTGGCAGCTAACATTATCACATGCTTTCATTTAAAACAAAATCAGAGTGCCTATTTTATATCTCTAAGAGAATTATGAAAGCCCTCTTTGCAGCATTGCAAACAAATGGAGATTGACAGTTATTAGTTTACGATCTAACTGCTCTGACAGTGTTTGACGCGGAGGGATTTTCAGTCATTGACCGTAAGGCATCCCTCGGATGTGCTCGGGGGGGATGCTGAATCCATCGTACCATTGCTGACCATTTACTTGCCCCCACTGGGGATCTCTAGGCCCTGGAGGGATTGGAGGTACTGAGCAAACCGGGCAGGTTGCCGAGCAGAAACCTGCTGTTTGCAGCAGATGCTGAAAAGGGATCATAGAAACTGGTTTTTCTTCCACTCCCTTGATTGGGGTATTTGGGAGCAATACAGAAACTGGAGATTGTGACGCGCATTACAGGTCACTTTTAGTAATTATCAGCATGAATTTAGCACCTAGTAAATGTCCAATAAATCTGAATTAAATCTTTAATTGAAGGGCTTAATGTGAAGAGAAAATAAGCAACCTGTTCACTTGCTATTGCTCTGTTGTTCAGTCTCTCCCGTGTGAGGCAATTACTGCAGGTCATGCAGCTCATTTTATCTAAGTATAAGCAGCATCTCTGCTGGAGTAAGGGTCCAGGCAGCAAGGACCCCTCTCTGCCCCGTTTGCAGGCACAGTGCAGGCCACTGCTCGCAGCCCAGAGCACTGCTCTAAAACCCTGCCCGTCATGGCCAGCATCTGGCATTGCAGCCTTTAAATATGTTGGTTTTCATTTGTCATAGCTGTCAGTGACTCGAATCAATCTCCAGTGCTGTTAATTCATCCGGAGTGGAGATCCCAGCAATGCTTTCTGGTAGTGGGGAGAAGTTTACACTCTGCTGATGCTCTGCAACAGAAAAAAGACAGGTATGGTACTGATGGCAAATGGCTGGGGAGGTGGCCAGGGTCTCCAGTTCCCGGTGCCTCAAGCCTTCCTATTCCCAGTGCAGGCTGCTTTTTGGCTCTCTTTCTGAGGACGGTAAGCTTTGCAGCAAAGTCACTGGGTTGCCAGCAGGGAAAGCAGGACATTGCCTTCATCAACCAGCACCAGCCGCCACCTCCCTGCTTCCTGTGATGTTAGGGAGAACTGGGAATTAAATTTTCCTAAATCGCATAGAAAAGGCAGAGCACTTATTATTTATTTCGCATGCAGTTATTCCTCCTGCTTCTCCTTGTCGGTATTTTGATTGCTGTCGAAATCTCTCTCCTCCCTGGGTGTAGGCAGCAGCGTAGGGCTGGGCATGCCTGGGCTGCATTGCTAAGCAACGCTGCCGGAGCGCTGCGTACCCCGGCGCTGCCGTTCCCGCACACCCATCTTGCATCGGCCGCTGGATTTCGATCTCTCGGACCCGCCAATGCCATCGATTGGGGGGCGTTGCAGCGAGCGTAGAGTTAAGCAGAAAATGGCATCGCCTGTTGTTGGTGGGAGGCTGCCGGCACAGGAAGACTGTTCGCAGGGAACTGGTGCTCGTGGCTATCGATTGGCAACTGCTCTGCATTGCATGGAATGGCAGTCTAGTTAGTTCATAAATTTATGGATGTCATTCTGCATTTGGCACCGGCTTTCCTGCTTTCTGTGTCATTTTTATCTGGAGAGTTTTGACTAAAATGGCAACGTGATCTGCTAGGAACAAAATGGAGATAAGGGAATAAAATACTAGCTTTATCATTTGCATTTACATCTTGAAGAGCAGCGTTTAGCATACCTCTCTTTTCTAATTTTACTTTTGAACATGATTTGAAGCCCTGGGAGACTAATTATATGTTGATATAATGATATTGGGACAATATTGGTATTTGGAGATGGTTGTCAGATAACTTTCATTCTCTGTGCACAAGCGCATAGTAAACACACCACATTTATTTAATAGTTTGAGGACAATTTTAAGTCTTTCAAATATATTCTAGGTAATTGAAAACAAATGTTAGCCTCTCTTTAATAGCAATTCACAGTGGCCACAGTGCAGTGTGACTGAGTTTTCATTTCAGTATTCTTTGGAGACATTTGAAGTATGTGGCTTCTTAAATCCAAGCTGACTTGGAGCATGGGGATTGCTCTCTGTAAAATGCATTATTGTAGCATTTAGAGAAGAGTGGGCAGCGAGCAGTGTTTGCCCCTCTGGTTCAAACTGGATGCCCTCCTCGCAGCCGCCCAGCTTTCTGGGTTACGATTTGGTATAAACTTTGGTGAGAGAAGCTTTCCTGTGGCACCCTGCCCCTGGGAGGCAGTTGCTCCAAGTGCCCTCGGGGGCGCTGTGAGCCACGGTGGCACAAGGTCTGATCCTACCCCCTCTTCAGATCCTACCCCTGGCTCTTCAGAGGCCAGATCCAGCCCGTGCCGTGCTGTATTTGTGTTCTACAAGCAGCGAGGCTTGCTCGGAGGTTGCTGACCTGTAATCAGAGCAATGCTTGGTCTGCTGCATCAGCAGTCGTCCCGTACGCTGTGTCCCTGGGGGGACGCTTGGCTCCAGGTGGATGCTGAGCCATTCTGCTGTGGGGACAGGACTCAAGAGGCAGCTTGGTTTGGCTCTGGGGTGAACACCCATCCCTAGATGGCTGCTGTGTGGCTTTTCACAGGTAGCCAAAAGAGAGCGATGCCTTCTGCTCCCCTCAGCATGTTGAATTTGGGCTGGTGAGCGTGCCGCGTGTGGGATGTATCTCGTCTAACAATTAGTCATCTAAAAAGGGCCTTTCGGTTCCTGATTTAATCACTGCAGAGCTGTCAGCTGCTTCAGAGGTAATTTGTCCTGCTTTGACCCCGTGTCTGTGCACAGTAGAGCAGGCAGTGAGGGGCAACTGCAGGTGTAGCCATGGGACTGGTTTATGACTAGATGAGGTTTTCTACCCCGTGTGGGGTGATGCTCAGCCCTGGGGCAGAGAAGTATCCTGGTCCCCCACCATGTCTTCGTGAGAATGTTTCTGAGGTGGGGAAGGGCCCCTCAAGCTCCCTGTGCCACGGTGGGAAGAGAGGCCAGCACGCTCTCCTCTGAGGCACAGCAGTTTTGCTTTTAGCAGAAGAAACCACTGCTGAAGAATGGGACCTAATGAAGAGAATTTGAAGTGCATTTATCCTTTGAAATGTGAGTCTAAATATAGTGCTGTGGAGTTCAATACCTGTCTCTCTGAGACGTTCAGATCAAGTGTACCCATTTTGAGATTTTTGGGGTTTTTTTTCCTCTCCCTTCTGTCATCTCAATGGCCTCTGCTGGGAATTTAAATTCCAGTTGAGCTCCTTTGGACTCATGAATCATTTCCAGATACAAAGCGTCTGCGGTGTGGTCAGGATGTGGATAATTAACTTAGTGTTCAGCAGGGCAGAATAAAGCCCACCTCACCTGCCTCCTATTTTATCAGCTTCTGGTGCAGTCTTTGGAATAATAATAATCATAATAATAGCAGCAATACAAGGGCCACTGTGAAAGCTGGGTGACCTGACCCAGTGTACACAGGTAAGAGAGAAGCTGGGGAAGCATCAGTCCTTCCCAAGGGCACCCCTGGCAAGTCTTTGCTGTCCTCAGACTTTTTTTTTTTTTGGATGAGCTGGGACCATCATCACGCAGCAGCTTCTTTTGCGAGACAGGTATACCCAGAAAGGCCATTCTCATGTTCTGTATAAAAATGGAAATTCATCCCTAAACATCCACATTCATTGGTAAAACAGTTAAGAAATGAGAACTGTCAACACCGGAGACTGAGAGTCCATCTGGCCCCCCTGAAAGAGCTCAATTTTCCCTTTGCTGATCTGGGCTAGGTATATAAATGTGATCAGGAAAACAGCAGCAGAGGTGCCCGGGCTCATTTCTGTTTGCATCCATCCACTAGAGACTTCTTTTTAAGGATTTGCTAGGCTCCTGAATTGTCATCTTATAATAAAAAGGGAAATAAATCCTTTTGTTTGCCCTGTGCAACCATTCTCCCCAGATCTCTACCAGTATTGGAAAATTCTCTGCCTGTCATGGTGAAGTTTGAAAACTGGCTTAACCTGTGCCATGCCGTGCATCCTTTCGAGATGCACTGAAGATTTATTCTGTTTGTTCATTAAATAAAACTATCAGGGGAAAAAAAAATCTCATTCGAACGCGTTATTTTCCAAAAGCGACACACGTTGACTCGCACAGAGATGTCTCCTCTGGAGAGTCCTTTGTGTAAGAAATCTTGGAGCACTTTGTCTTCAGTCATGAATGAGATATTTTAATTTATTCCTTTTTATTAGTAGTAGTATTTTTTTAGCAGAGGTATTAAAAACTCAGATCTTAACTCTCCAAAAATGCAGAAGATGTCAAATTATACAAATCCAATATTTGATATATTAATAAACACATAGGTCATAAGAGGGGGGAATGAAAATATCACCAGAGGAGGTTGCATTGTCTTCTTGGTGGTGGTTTCCCCAGGTTGCTGTTTATTGCCATCCATGTTACCTTGGTAGCAGTTTCCAGTGTGTCCCTGAATAAGAGCATGCAGACAGTAACACAAAGTATGTATGGCATATAGGAGCATGTATAGTACATGTAAATGAAATGAGATATATATTATTTTTTTTTCCTTTTCTTTCTCCATCTGGTATTCTTGAGGACATAAAGTCCTTAGAAGTAATTTGCTGACTTTCCTCATACTGTCATGAAGGTGGTGTTTCTGTACCAGTCCCAGGGATTACCTTCGAGGGCTGTGTCCTGTCTCGGGGAGGCAATAGTTGTGGTCCTGGCTGTAGAACAGAATCTGCATTTTTCCCTTTTATTTCAGTTGACAATTAGCAGCTGTTTGTGGCATGTGGCAATGTCTGAATTATAAGAGTATTCTCTGTATCAAGGAAAAAAAAACCATCTCTGAGGTGCTACATCCTCAAATCTTTGCCTTTCAGGATACGTGACCCGAAAATCTTGAGTTTTGTCCTGCTTTTGGTCAGTCTTTTGAAAGATTCTCTCAGTTGCCAGCTCAGATGTTTTTAATACTGTATTTCAGCAAAAAGTTAACAAGTGTTCCCTCCTTGGATCAGTGTGCAGTACAAGGCCCTGTCTGGAGGGATGGAGCAGGGGTTTGCTAAACTGAATTTATCTTGGTGGTTAGAGGGATTAGTCTAAATGAAGCTGAAGCGTTTCAAATCCCGATTTTTTTTTTTTTTTTTTTTTTTCTTTTTTTCCTTCCCCATGAGATAGTGCCCCTCTCCTAGCAGAGAGAATTACCATTTCAGCCAGGCAATTTAGAGCTATCATAGGTGGTGCTCCACTCAGGGTCAGTTCAGCATCGGGATGATGGTTTTGAAGGTTCCAGTCATATTTATAATGCTGTACCAAATTGAACAGAAAGCAGTTACAGCACATGAATGGCAAAGGGCACAACAAAAGCTAAAACCCATTTCAAGTAGGTATGAAGTTCCAGTGAGGCATTTATTTGTGATCACGTAGGAAATGACATCGCAGTGGTGACAAAACGTCCTCCCAGTCCTCTGTACCCACCATGAGCTGTCCCCTCCTGGCACGGGGAGGTTCCTGAATGTATCTGAGCTGTTTTGTGATGTCATTCGCAAGGACAGTGTTAACTACTGGAGCTGGTGCTTTTCCCTGCAGGAAGGGCTTTCCACATGGTGCATCCAGCCTGACTCGAGTTTCTCTGCTTGCAGCCTGTATCTCTCGGTGTGTTGTCCAGCTTATTTCCATAACAGTGAGCAGGAGTTTGAGTCAAAGAAAAATGCAGACTCGGGTCTGTGCAGTGCAAATGGGCATTGGGTAGATTGCTTTCTGGGAATGGTTGGGAATTAGTGGCTATTTTAGGAGCTTTTAGAATTAGCTTCATTAAAAAGAGAAAAAAAAGGATAAATTTTTTTTTTTTGTGGTGCAAGTTTTACAGAAAGCAGAGAAAATAATAAATCTGCCAGGCTTTGGTCAGGGAAGCCTTTCCCTGAAAAATATGGCAAAGTTTAGCAGCTGGTATCTCATGGGATGGCTGCATAAGGACTGGATCTTCAGAAGCTTCTCTAACTCTTTGGGAGTAAAGCTCAGTCCTGCAGGATGCCGGTTTCTTTTTCTTTGCTACCAGAGGATGCTCGCAATGACTTCACAGATGCTCGAGTGCTCAGCATCTCTGACTTCAACCAGATTTTTTCAGCCTGATGTTTCCCTTTATTGAAGTCTGCTCCCATCGTGTGAAAAAGAGAGCAGGGAAAGTAAAGTGTACCTGTCTTGTGGCTTTGAGTTGTGTTGGTTGATGTACGGGCTTGAGGGCACTACTGTGCTGTGGTGGCCATTTAGGAGAAAGGCAGCTCTTTTTTGCAGGCTGCGATGGATGGGAAGTCTTCAGGCTTTTAATTTCAAGATGCCTTAGTTTGCTGCTCTTCTGGAGTTATGAAATACGGTACCAATGCTGACAAATTAATGACTTGGAAAACAAGCCCTCATAAAGAAAATGTCAGCGTTTGGAGACCTGCTCGGTGGCTAGGGAGAGTCCTGTGTTGTTTGCCATTGATTATGAAGGTGCTGGAATGGCTAATTCTGCCCTTTCCTCTGCAATATTTTATGGCACGTTATATACTTGGCAGAACAAATTGGGTCACTGCCTTTACTATCTGCTTGTGCAACATGTAGCTCCTGGGACTGGAGGGCAATGTTTGAAATTTGCACAGAAATTGGAATTTAGCTGTGAGGATTCAAGACACTTATTTTGCTTGGATTATGTTCCTGTTTATCAGCATTGGGAGGTATTTGAGAGACCTAAAAATTGAATTCTAGGTTTTGCATTAAAAAAAAGTATTCTGTTCGAATGAGTTTTTCTTTGTGAAAGTTGTATATTGAGTATAGATCTGACTCTCCTGTGTCTGCAGAAAGAGGATAAAGGATAAACCAAGCTTATTCTTAAAAGGCACATAATAATAATAAAAAAAGAGTTTAAAAAAAATATTGGAGTTCTTTGACTCGACAGCACTGAACTAGAAGCTTCAGAAACTTTTTAGAACAGATTGTGCTTGCTTTCCATAAAAACTAGAACTTTTTTTTTAAAGTAGCCACTAATGAAAACACTGAGACAACTATTAACTATCATCTTCGATTAAACCATCTAGTGAAGAGCCTGTGGGAGTTGGCTTGAAAAAGGATATTATTATTACATTGCTTTACAGCAATACCAATTTTTAACCACAGAATATGTTCTTTAGGCATTAAGTACTGGGGAGAGCAAAGAAAATGAAGATCCTGAATTATATAAAGCTGATGAAAATACATTTGTGAGATGATCTTTCTCTGCTGGTGAGAGAGTAAATGCTAATTTACTCTTGCTGTCTAAACTGAGCTGGAGTAACAGGCACACCTATGGTGCATGTTATGACCTTTGTGTAGTGCTGCTGTGCTCCCTCTCTCCGAGCTGGTAGCGTTTTGTGGATCAACAAAATACTTTCCATTTACATAAAGACTTTTTAACTCCTCTCTTGAATACATGATTCACTTTAGGGATGTGCAGTTGTCTAACAGAGCAATGGCTGTTGCAGTTAGTAATGTATCTTGAGATCTTTGAGACTGGAAGATGCTATCAAACTCTATGATGTCTGTTATTTTAATTTTATGTTCTGCACTATACAGTCCTGAGGCCCAATATATCTTCTGTTCTGCTAGAGGGAACTGGATTCTTTTTAAAATTTTACAGGCTGTTTCTGTTATGCAGCAGAATTCAAATTAGGATTTATTCTGTTCTATTCAGGAAAGAAAATCTTGTGTCAAAATGGAAAGATAGGCAAGGTTCCGTGGCAATAGACTTGGGGGGGAACTGAGTCCGTGGCAGTCAGACACTTGCTGTAAGGTCCTTTGCTTACAGGTAATAGCTGGGATTTTCTGCCCGGGTCTTAAGGAATGCCAGCTCCTTTCATGTTATTTGGTGTTCCTTCTAAATAAAAAAGTTAATCTTCAGTCTTTGTGCCCCGTTCTCTGGGAACAAACTGATTTAGTCAAACCTTGTCTTGGCTTTGTAAAGAAAAATAAGGGATGGTTCCTGTTATGTGCTCGGGGCAGTGGTGTTCGATCGCAGCCTTTGGGGATGACGGATACGTGCCTGACAGAAATGAATTGATGCATATTGATCTCTGGAAACTGATGAAGGACCCAGACTTGAGTGGGCCATGTACATGGAAGCAGCTGCAGTCTGAGCTCACCATTTAATTGATTATTGAAGGCTTTTCTGGCTCGCAAGTCAGAACGAGGTCTTATTAGATTTGGCCTTTAATGGCAGCAGAGTTACCTGAGGGCAGAACTGGGATGTTATGGCTCCTGAATGTTTACAGACTCCTCCCTTCCCTCCTTGGCACTGCTCAAGGTGACTGTCAGACCCACAGAAAGCTTTCCTAATGAAATGTAGAAGCTGTGGAAATCTATCTACTGCACACAGAAGTGGTTTGTTTTTTGTTTGGGTTTTTTTTTCCCCTCTGTTCTTTTTATCTCCTAGTAATTGTTCCCCCAAGGATTGGCTGCATGATATTAAAGAATCTTTTCTTGTTGTGCAATTAGTTTCATAATGGCATATTCTGCCAGTGCATCAATCTTGTTCTGCAGAGGCAGGAGGCCATGGGCCAGGAAAGACCTTGGCGCTGCTCCTGGAGAGGCTCTTTTTGCCCTTGCAGCCTTGGTGGATTTTTGTGTGCTTGGATGTTTACAGGTGAGTCTTCCATCTCCCATCTTCCCTGGTAGGATGGTGCTGGTGTATTCCTGTGGGGTGAAAGCAGCAGCGTGAAAAAACTGAAGTCCTGTAAGATATTTAAGTGCTTAAGTCCCATTAAGATCTGCAGGGCTTCAGCAAACATGGTTTAGTGAAGCCAAGCTTATAACGTGTGATCAGAGTTGCACAGGAGGCAGTTGGTATCAAAGTTGGATCTTCCAGCCCCAAAGCCAGTTCCTCGCTCTTGCATCCTTGGCCTTTTGCAGCAGCAGGCGATTGTGCTGCTGGAGGAGGAGCAGCCATCAGTAGCTTTGTTGCCTGTGCTGTTACCACAGATCCCTGCATTAGCAGAGATGCTTGGCAGGCTGTTGGCAAATGCCTTTGAGCCTGTGCACGTCCTTGCGTCCCTTGTGCAAATTTCAAAAGGTAGCCTGTGCTACACACACGGGGGACGTGCAGCAGGGTGGGTGCTGGGTGTGAGGCTCATTGGTAGCTTGCTCCTTAAACACCAGAAATAGGTCTGTGCGATTCCTTCGTGGCCACGAACCAACCCGGATATATTGTGCAAGCCATTTGGGGCTTCTGACTTGTCCAGATTTAGTCAGAAATTCAGCATCAATAGACTGAACAGAGAAACAGCTGAATGAGGTTTTGAAGGAGGGTGGCAGCAAGAGGTATCTGCTTGAGTGACAGGTACTAGAGCTGTTCTCTACCATTTTGAATAAGTTTCATATGCCTGCAAGCTCTGGATCCTTTTTTTTGCTTCGTTGAATATATCCTACCTGTTGTAAAGCAACCTGGCCTTGTTTCAGTAACTGCTGCATAGCTCTGTACTGTCGCTCCACAGCAACATTGAGAAAACTGGGAAAAGCATTCTTGGCTTTCGGCGAGCCTGCAGAGCGACGGAGTTGCTATGGGTTGTGTTCTTGTATGCATCGCTCTGAAATTAAAATGCCAGGGATGAAAAAACCTCACTAACAACGGCCCTACCAACCTTCTTATTCCTTTCTCTTCAGCTAAGTTACAGCAGTGATAACTAGAGAAGATCTTTTCAACTGTCTTTCTGTCTCCCATTCAGAAAAGCAAAGCTAATAATGTTGCTTTTCAAAGTGTTTTTACACTGCGGATATTCTCTTGTACTGATTTAGTATTAATCTAACATTTGGACTGGACGCCATGGGAGAGATTATTTGTTTAATGAGCCACCCCGTCATGAAATCCCTTGGGACTTAAGGAAAAGATGTATAGAATAGAAATGAAATGTAGCAGAGGTAAACAGAAATTTAATAAGGTTCTGTAGGAATTCCTGTACAAACCTAAGGAGTTTAATAGAAAAATGAGAGGTTATTTTTAATCATCCTCTGGAACTCCATAGCACGGTTTTAATTAAATTATGTAGGATGGCTAGGAAAAAAAAACAACTAAGGAAAGATGACTAATTTTCTATTAACCTTTATTCAACTTTTTCATAAAATGAATTAAGTTAATGACTCATTTCTGTTTGTGTCGTCTTGGTGAAAGCTCATATTTACAAAGTTTAAACTGTCTCCAGTATTTCCAGTCTGTCCTTGTCCTTCCACTCCTCGTTTGGTTATTCTCTTAGGTTATTTCTACACTCAGTAGGAAGATGAACCTATAGAAAACATGAGACTATAGGATACCAAGCCCTCCCAACCCTTTGATTTATTTTTGGGACCATGGGGTTTATTAGAATTTTTTTTTTCCTTTTATTTGTGTCATTTTCCCTGGAAAGGGAATGGTCCTGAATTCCACATTCCTCCAGGCTGGTTTGAAATTGGTATCTAAAAGAAGCACCTCAGTTCTCTTAGATTCTTCATCAGCAAGTCAGAGTGGAGCCATATGGACTCATTGGTTTGGGGTTTTTTTGTTTGTTTTGCCATGCTGCTGCAAAATGAACTAATTAAGGAAAACTTGAGAAAGTCGTCAACCTTTTGGACACTTGTAATTTTTCGCTAGACCACATCTGAGCCTGGTAATGATTGCACTCACATGGGCCGTTGGTCTCTTAAATGAAATTTCATCCTGTGCTTTGAAAAATGCTTAACGTTTCCTTTAGTATGAGGCAAACCAAATCCATAGATACCCTCTTGAAAACGGCTTTAGTAATTAATCCCACGAGGCTCATCAATGTTGCTGGTGTCTCCATTAGTTACATGCAGAAACAAAGACAAATGGCTCTTGTTAATAGCCCCAGGAATGCATAAATCTTGCTTGTTTATGGGAGAAGGCAACACAAGGAGACATTATGTTATGAGGCTTTTTGTTCGATTTATGGTGCGTTGCCGGCCTCTACGGTCATGGATTTCAGTCAGAAACGTGAAGACGGGTGCAGGGTCCTGGTGTGTGCCCCGCTGTCGCTGCAGCCCTGGGGAGGATGGAGGATGGAGGATGCTGCTGGGTGGTAGGAGGCTCTCTGTGCTGGTCCTCCCCATGGCAGAGGATGCTGAGTCTCTGACCTTGGCGTGAGTGGGCAGGGTACATATGCCAGCCGAGTGCTTCCCCTTTGCTGCAGGTCTCAGCTTGTTGCCCTGTGAGAGATCAGGCTGTGGTCATGGAAAAGCTGTTTTTGTAGAAAGACATGTAGGTCATCCTCAGGGCTTCAGCCTCCTGCTTTTCTTCTTCATGGTGTCTTTCATCCTCCTTCTACCAGATGCATCTTGTTTAACGTTACACAGGTGGTATCTCATGGCACTGTAGAAACATTGGTTGGAAGGATCTTCTGGAGGTTTCTGGCCCAGGCTCCTGCTTGGAGCAGGACTATTGTCCACATGAGGGTCAGAAGAGCAGTGCCTTTGCTGAGCTGAGCCCCCAGCCCCCCATCCTGGATGGGGATTCTTCTCCTCCCTGGGGCTTCTTCCTGTGCTCTCTGAGAGAAGAATTTCCTGACCCCCAGACAAAGTCTTCAAGACTGTGGCTTGTGGCTATTGCCCCCATTTTCCTGAGGCATCCCCTTCTGGGATCACTCCATCTGGTCTTCACTCAATTCAAGCTGACCCATTATCACCTTCCCTCCTGTCTACTCTGGGGCACTAAGAGTGAAAATTACATAATTTCTTGAAATACCTTAGTTTTTCAGCTTTCACAGCTCGCACCTTTCTTTTCCCTTCCCTCGTGGTCCTGCTAATCTTTTATGGCTTGTCTTAGCAGAGCAGCAGTCCCCTCGCTGGGGACAGGCAGCTGGCTGGGGTGCTCACAATGGCCGTGTTCAGCATCTTCCCAGAAAGCTGGATTTTTCTAGAAAGGTGCAGATGGGTACTTTGGAAAAATCAGTTTGGGTATCTTAGAAAATTGTGTCTTAATTTTTCTCTGTGACTAAGCAGTGTTTCATGGAGTCAGACCTGGAAATCAGTGATGTAGTGGGAGGAGACTGTGCTCAAAGGATCACAGTGCAGGGAGGACTGAGGAATTTCCTCTTGAAGTAGAGGAACAACCTCTCCGTGGCTTATTTTAACAGTTGATGTAATTAATTCTGCTCTTTTAGCCGGGGCTGCTATTTTTATCAGCCTTGGACTTGCGTACTGCTGTAGTAACAGCTCTGGGGCAGACCTCCTGTTCCTCCCAGTCCCGAGCGTGAGGTACGGCTTAAATTATATTTACAGTTAATTCACAGTTCACCGAGTGGAGCTTGGGGCCAGTTTCACAAGTGTTTTGCTTTGTTATCAAGCTGCTGATAAATACGGGGAGCCGTTGTGAGCGAACACAGGCAGCAAAATCCTAACGAGGGTGGGAACTTGTGTGTCATTAACTCCGGGCTACGGCAGTTGATGAAAAGCAGAAACCCGCAGAAGGAGCGCAGCGCATCCATCACAAAAATGATATTTTACTGAAACTCGATTTAATTGGTGTGGAGGCTTTCCTGCTCCCTTTTGAATCTTTAATGATTACGGAGGTACTTGGATGGAGGAGAGTAGGAGCTATTTCTTGCGTTTTAAGGTATTAGGCTGTGATCAAGAGATCCGCGTTCAGTTCTGCGCAGCTTTGCATTCACAAGACACTTGGTTGTCTGCGTGTGTCTCAGTTCTCCAGCCGTAAAGCAGAGTTGTTTGCAAAATTAACCTGCCGTTGTACGTCCTGCCTGGCTGCTTCCAAGGCAGATGGAGGTGTGACTCCTCCAGCTGACAGCTCCGGCTGTCTTCTCTCCCGCTGCCTGGCCTGGGGCAGCCCTGCTGGCTGGGACACCAAGAGATGTCTTGCTTTCCCACGCTGGGCAGGCACCGCATGGGCAGTGCTGGCAGTAACTGGGGTGGGCAGCGTGGCTGGGGGATGCCACCGACCCTCCCACAGACTTGATTTGTTGGAGCATGTGAAGCCAGCTCTGCTGTTGAAAGCCACTGACAACTTTTACTCCAGCACTGCCCATCTCTGAGGACTGAGGTTTCATTCTTCTTGCGTCTCCCCAAAGCTCTCAGAGCATTTCTCTGTTAGGTTCTTCTTCCTCTCCAAGCCAGTTACAAGCTCAACAGCTGAGGCTGGTGGGACTAGAGATGGGACTTGAGAACAAGCCATTCTAGCCTTGCCCATCCGTGGGAGCTTCCTTTGGAGTGATGCGTTTACTCCTGATTCCCTGCTGCTGAAGCCATGGTTAACTGTCAGATTTGGTGGCAAACACCGTAATTGAGGTCAGGTCACCACACGAGTTCATTCTGTTCTGGAAATATGTTCAGGATGAATGAGAACCCCATGCACCAGTGAGGAGGAGGAGGAAGGGTATGGTACAGCCTGGCTTTCAGAAAGACCATGAATCATTGATTTGTCCAACTGGGACAGCAGACATACATAATGTGGCATTGTTTTGCCTTGCTTTCCTCCAAAGGATAGGCTGTGTATTGATTAGAGGCTCACCTGTATTTCCAAATGTCTTAGGCAGGCTGTAAGCGTTGAAGAGTTTTTCTGTGAGTGCGACAAAATGTCAAAGTTATTTTGTGCTTTAAGCCCTCACCCTCAACTAAAAATCCCCTTCTGCCTGGCCTCTCTTTTTGATGGGGATGTCGATGTTTATATTTTACCTTTATTTTCAGTCTACCGAGACAGACCAAAGGGAGAAATTGGACACAGGCAGTAGGCAAAAAGCTGCCCATGAAGAGCTATTGAAGTTGTGCAGCTTTTCTGTGGTGGGGCTGTGCAGGAGGCTAGAGCTCCCGGAGTAACTTATTTTCCTCAAATTCACTCCTGCCTGTTTAATGTGAGCGTGTAATTTAGTTCAAATTATGCAAAAAGTGAGGAAGAGCCCCCTCTGTCCCTTCTTTTTTTGTCTTCTCAGACAAGTTTCCTCCTGCTGCACCTTCCAAGGCTAGTCAGCATTTCCTGGGACTCAGGGTAGTGTCTGCCAACAGCAGGTCAGTGTGTCCCTGCTCACCTGCCCTGGGCTGGTGCAGAAGTGAAAACCATGTTGTTTTCCTGCATTTTGGGGTTATTTTTGTATCTTGCTAATACACCAGCTTGCTTTGCTTGATAAAATACCAGGACTGAGTGGCAGAGAAATTTAAAATGACATAAAATTGGTGCCCTGTGTTTATCTTTCTGTGCTGGTCGACAACCATAGGTTCCTTACTAGGTTTTATGCAATTAATAGCTATTGTGTTTATTTAATGCTTGGATTCAAAGCAGGATTCAAATGCCATTGCTCTGTATGTGCTGGCAGAGAAAGGGCAAATGCCTCCAGAGAAAAGCATTGGCTGGTGGGTTTGTCCACCTGTGAGTTACTGCAGAGGAAAGGGCAGAGCTGGAGCAGCTGCTGGTGAAGTTCTCTGTCCACAGACAGCTGGTGGGGCTGGTCAACATGTGTTAGATCCCTATGGACCAGCCCTAAGCAGCTGTTATGTGGGAAGGAGTGACCCTTTATTTATTTTCTTCCTTCCCCCTTTTTTTTTCTTTCTCCCCCCCCCCCCGTTTTCTTTTCTTCCTCTCTTCTGCTCTAGAACCAGTTCATTCTAAGTCACCAAAAGGTTGGCAGGATGGGGCTGGTATCAAGCCTTACCTTCTGTATCAGCAATTATAATGAGCTGTTACATAGGGAAGGTGAGCTCTGAGCCACCGAGTCCCTGCTATTATTTAAACTCCTTAGGTGCTTGTGTTGCTCTTGAGAGTCGGAGTTGAGATCTTAAATCACTTTGAATCCTTTTGGACAAAACAGTTATTAGAGCTGGGGGCTTTTTTACAAGACCTCGTACGTGTGAGTTTTCCCTGTGATGCACAGAGGTATTTGTAGAGCCGTAGCCTCTGTGTTTTAATGGAAGAGACGTGGCAGTGATTAATAACTTGGTCAGCCCACGCTGGCCCTTCCACTTCTAAGGCAGCAGAAGATGGAAAATGCTGTGCAGAGAACCACGTCTCCTCTTGGGATGCTGGGCTAGAAATGCCTGGTGATGCTGAGCAGAATACTCTGTAAATGCTATGATAATGCTGCTTAACTGAGGGGTTTATGTAACTGCAAATAAAATTTTTGGAGCCTTTTGTAAAACTTGAGACACTGAACTCTTCCCTGTCTTCAAAGGTTTAAGCACACAGTGGAGTTCCATAATAAGCTGAAGTCCTTAATTGTGAAGTGCTAGGACTGTCCTCACGCTGCGAGTTATTACAGGGTGTGCAGGATGACAGTGCCAAGGTGCTGTGAGCACTGGAGCTGCTCGGGACCAGGACGAGGGGACTGAATTTAGCACTCTCTGGTCTAAAAAGCCCTGACCCAGACCTGCCCCTGGGCGAACTCAAGGCGGTATGGTCGCCGAGGAGAGTTTTGCGTCGGGATTTCTGAGAACATAGATAATATCAGGGATTATGGCCTCTATCAGCGGGTAGCAATTAAGGGGTGTCAAGATCATTAATGCTTAATTAATCTTAATCTTTTGACTGCTGTATGTATTTAAACTAATACAGAAGCAGGGATCCGTGTGCTTGTTTTGACCCTTCTGATAATAGAGGCCAGCAATAAACTCCTTCACTGCATACTTCTGGTGTTCCTTGGACGTTCTGAGCCCAAACCGTTAAAAATTGCCTTAAAATTTATTACCATGCAGAATCCCACTGCGACTGATGAGACTACAAAAGGAAGTGCAGCGCTGGCTTTTGGGCTCTGGCCTGCAATAATTGTTTGCCTCTGAGTTGCTGACTGAAGTGCAAGGCAGGTATTTGAAAGGAAATCCAGAACTTTTAATTTTTTGCTCATGTTTGTGAGCAGCCCTGAGTTAGCAAATCGCCAGGAAACTGGCTAAAAAGGAGTGATTTCTTAGCAAATGAATTGTTAATTATCGAGCTCCTGTGAATTCCTGTAATTTTAAAATCGTGCTGGCCATGGATCAAAAGAACATGTGGTGCCACAGTGTTAGAGTATTTTTATTTATATCTGATTCACAATTGTCTCCATGGCAATGGGAGAGATAAAGGCAGAGGAAAGAAATGACTTATCACATTATTAAATGACCCAGTGGAAAAAAAAATTAAGACATGTTAAGGATTAATTTTACATTATGGAGCTGCCTAGCAAGTCATTATCATTATAGTTAAGGATTTGTTAGCGTTTCTATTATAAACGTGGTTTTGAAGTGTTTATTACTGTTTTAAATTCGCATCAGGCTGCAACTTTGCATACAGGTTCTCTGAAAAATGAATTCTAATTTTAAAATGCACTGAGTAGACCGGTTTATTAATTTTAGAACATTTCAGTGCTCTGTGTCTTGTAGAGAGTGGTAATAAGCCATAATAATGGCTTTTTTCCCTTCAAAAAAGAAACCCCAGCCCCTCAGTTGGAGCAGCAGCCTTTACTAGTGTTTGTTTTGTGGTTTTTGGTTTTTTTTAGTAGAATTTGGGGCAAAACTGTCTATGGCTTTTGTAGAGGTGAACACAGCCCAGCTCTTTGCAAATTGAGCCGTTTCTACTCTGCTTTTGTCAGAAATATTGTCAGTAGATGAATGACTAGAATGGAACAAATAGCTGGTGAAAGTGAACATCTTTTAGAGCACAGAGGTTTTATTTGTTCTGTGTAGGTTGGTTTTTATGCGTGGTTTTGGATTTTTTTTTTTTTTGCCCCTTAGCAGAGGGTGGAAAATGCTTTTCATTACAGCGCACAGCGTATGCAAAAATCCCCCTGCTCTCAGTGGATTATTGCATAATGCAGGATAGCATTTTCAAGCTTGGCTAGTTGTGATTAGGAAGCTAAATGGGGGGGAAAAAAGCAACAATTTTTGTTCTAAAGAGAAAGCTTATTTGCGTCTTTCACCAACCAGGGCACTGGTTGTGAGTGCTGAGCAGGAAAAGGCCAGAGGTGCCAGTGTGCTGGGCTTTCTCAGCAGAGTGAGAGGCCCCAAGTGTGCCCCTAATGATGGGGAGGACCCCCCCATCAACTGCACTTTTAGATATTTTCAGCAGGGTCTTGGGAGCTTCCGATGCCCCAGAGACCTGGCTGCAGCACCCTAGTGCTTCAGGGGAGTGCCTTGGGTCTGCGTTTGAGGTGGAAGTTGCCTGGAAGAAAAGCAAAAGTAGTATTGGTTTTCAAAACGGAGGGAAAAGAGGAGTCAGGGCTTTAAGGACCAGCTCCTTTAGCTTGGATTCCCAGAAAATCTGTGAGGCTCTGCAGGGCTGGCTCCTCTCCATCTCTGTTCAGTATTTTCATTATCAATTTGGGTAATGGAATGGAGAATACGTTTGTTAAACTGACAGGTGATATAAAGTCAGGAGGAACTGCAGATTCTTGGGGAAGAAGGAACCAGAGCATTCTCTTAAAATAATCTGGACAGATTGAAATGGTGATCTGGAAAAAAGGATAAAAGGGCCAAGTGATAGCTTGGGGCAAGGATTGCTGCAGATGGCAAATAGCAGGCTAGGCAACACTTCTGGAAAAGAATCTGGGGTTACAGTAGGCTGTCAGCAGGACAGAAGTCATCATGTCATGTAAAGATAAAAAGGCACTCTGCAGGGCGGTGTGCAGGGAAGACGTATGAAGTGATGCTGCTGCTCCAGCAGCCCTGGGGAGGGCTCGGCAGGACGTGGGGGCACAGTGTGAGAGACTGTGGCTGCTGACAGCCAGGGAGGGAGGGAGGGAAAGGCTTCTGATCTTATTAGAAATCTCAAAGCAATTCAGGTAGGCTAGATGGCTCGGTGTGAGAAGACACTGGGAGGAGCGTTGCTTCTCCTAGGAGATGCACTGTATAATCCAGGACCACAGGAACACTGAACCTTGCTTTGTATCTCCTCCAGAAGCTGTGGTGTCCAGCTGGGCTGTTTATGCAGAAGGATCAGTAATAAATAATTTTTCTGCAGTTCACCCATGTTCTTGCAGGTGTCTCTCTTCTGAGCGCTGACCTAGCTTGACTTTTCTTACCTTTCAACTTTAATTTAAAAAAAAGTTATTAACAGGGTAACAGCACTGAGCAGGGCAGAGCTAGCCCAATTCCCTCTCTGAAATGCTACTTTACTTGATTAAGTCCAGTGACATCTTTGCATTCAGCTAACTAGCTCTCTGCAGGTGATAGAATAACTAATCAGAGTGAAAACATCAAATGAAATGAAATATAGACTGTAAACACCATTCTAATTAGTAGCTTTATGGGACTCTGTCAGTGAATGATCATGGAGCAGATTTCTTGTTTTCCATCTTGAGAATATTTGGGGTATTAGTCATGGCTGAATGCCTGCTTGTGTCTTCCTAGCTGGGATTTAGGGTGGTTTAATCCTGGTTCTCTGTGCAGGCCCTGCCTGTGAAGTGCTGAAAGATGCCCTTGGCCTCACAGTGACCTCTGGTTTCACTTCTTTATCAGTCAAATACCCGTGAAGAAGGTGGCCTGGGTTTGGTGCTGTCACTGCTGTTGGAGTGGTGGAATGATTTGCTGTTTTCACTGAGAACTCGTGGAGCAGTGGGGGTTGGAAGGGACCTCTGAAGATGTCTAGTCCAACTCCCCTGCTAAAGCAGGTTGCCCAGGATAGTGTCCAGGTGTGTTTTGGAAGTCTCCAGTGTCTTCTCCCAGTGGTTTTGCTTGGGGTTTGGCTGGCGGTGCAAGTGAAGAGAGGAAAGCACAGAACGTGCGAGGTGGATGTCCTTCCAGCAGGGTGGATGTCCTTCCAGCAGGGTGGATGTCCTTCCAGCAGGACACGGCGGTGTGGGGATGGCTCTTCGTGGGTGGTTAGGGCTCCCGGTGGGATCCCTGATGCAAGTAAAGCAGTTTTTCTTCACATACTCCAGTATAGTCCATTGGTTAGACATTAACATCTTCTCAGTCTGCCCTGGGAAGAGGGAGCTGTGGTCAGTCTGTAACCGCTCCTTCCTCCTCACGCCCTTCCCCTGCTCCCAGGTCTCTCCTGGCTGTGGGGGACTCTCTTCTCCAGAACCTGCAGCATTTCCTCCTCCTCCTCTCCCTGCTCACACCTTGTTTCCTGCACTTTTTCCCCTCACTCTGTGCCAGCGCCTGGGCTCGGGCACCGGTGCAGCATTTTAATGTGCTATATTTTGAGCAGTGTTATTTCTTCCTCTCTCGTTGGAGCCAGACCAGCCCTGTGTCATTTCTGGAGCCAGCAGCCTTCGTCTTGGAAGTTCATCAAGGGTGATTTTCAGTAATTAACTCTCCAGACTGGAAAAACAAACAGAATTTCTTGACTGCAGAATTGCTGCCTGTTATGTAAGCAGAAACTTTTGTTAAAAAAAAAAAAACCCAAACACTTCACATTGACATCTATATTAATATATATAAATATATATATATATATGGAGAGTGAGAGAAGAGCAGGCGGCTGTGGCTACGCTCTGCATTTGGTAGCTAACAGCTCCTGAGCTGCAGGGGTGGTACACTCCTGAGAAGGGAAGTGGTTTAGCAAACCCGGTGATCGCTCTAATGATGATTTATTAAAATGGCATCTCGTGGTTGTGCGCAGACGCTCCGGTCGGGCCAGCCCATTGCTGTGGGAGAAGGGCACCTGTGGGCAGAAGGGGCCGTGGTCTGCCTGGAGAGGGTCTCCTCTGGTGTGGCTGGCTGCTGGAAAAGGGTTAGAGCAGGGGGCTGTTGGTTTGTAAAGCCTTGCAGTAAGATGGAGAGGAGGGATGATTTCCATGACAACAATTCAATTAGGGAGAGAAATGAAGGCTCTTGGAGAGGGAATCTGAAGGGAAGGTGTCACTGCCATGAACCTGGAAAGGAGGCTTGGGAGAGAGCGGGGGACTGAGTACAATCAAAACATTAAAACACAAAAGCTTGATTATTACTTGTGAATAAGCCCTTTCAAAAGGGAACAAATGATAGGAAGAGCTGTGTGCAGCAGGCAGGTGGTGAGGAGATGGAGGGATAGCAGGCAGGGAGTGAGGAAGAGGGCACACTCCTGAGCAGTGGTACCTGGGTGCGGGAGGTGGCCATGCACCCACCGCCACGGAGCCGCTGGGCTTTGCTCCATCACTGCAATTCCTCCACGTGTACAAGTGAAACCATCTTCTCTTTGGTTCAACAGATGTGGCAGGCCTGGGGTCCAGCTCTGAGCGTTTGGGCTTCTTTGCTGTTACTTTGCATACACATGGTCTCTGTTTTGTCAGGCTTTCTCCTCTTGATCTGAAGTCTTGTAGTTGCCCGTGTCTCAGCAGTCTGGGTGTCCCTGCAAGCTGCTCCCCAAGTCAGCCTCTATTTTCTTTTGTCACTCTTGATTAGCTGATTTTCTTCCTATATCCTTGCAGCCCAGCTCCTTTTAACGCTAACTAGAAATGACCTATCATCTCAAAATTACTTGGACCTTGATTATGATTATTATTCTTTTTAGACACTATAATTTTAGGCTGTATGTGGACAGGGAGACTTGATTCCGGCACTGACACTGTTGATTTTGCAAAGTGTGCTTGGCCTTAAGAAGCCCCTATAAAGACAATACTGATTAGCAGAAAGCAAAACAAAAATGTGAATCCCATGAAAACTAAACTTTGCAAGAATGATGTTCATCGAGCTATTTGAATTCTGTGCAGCAAGAGCAGACTTGAAAGGCACTTGGATGCATTTTCCTGCTGTAAACCAAGCAGGTTGTCAAGTTGAAAGGTACTTGGTTATTGCTGATAAAAGACGTGGCCAGTAAAAGGCAGGAAGATACACTGGGAATAAATAACCGAGTCTATAAACAATTGATATTTGTTTTATGCCGCTGTAATGCAGTGTTTTTTCAGACAAGTGTACTGAAACTTCAACTTATCAGATTAAAACAAACAAAAAAAAGTAAATTATTCTGCTTGGGATGGGTGAGATAGCGTTCTGCAGGGTAATCATTCTCCTCCAAAAGTGCCATGGGAGTATGTGAGGATGAAATATTGCTAAGCTCACAGCAGCCCCGAGGTGCTGAGGGGCAGTGCTGGATCTGGTGGGTGCCTGCAGTGCAACCCTGGGCCTGGTGGGATTGAGACCCTCCCCAAGGCTGGCTGCCATTGCAGAGACCCATACCAGTGTGGGGACGAGGGCAGCAGCTACTGGTTCCAGTTGGTGCTGGTGGGCCGTAGGGTACACAGAGCCTCCTTCACTGGGATATACTTGTGGCTGTGTGATTGTGTGATGTGGTGAGGGACTGGGCTCGTTCCCAGGAAGCACTAATGGAGAAGCAGAGGTCCTCTTTGCTTTTGCTAAGTCCAGACATCAGTACTGCTTATAATCAGCATTGCTAGTCCCATCTTTTCAGGGTCTGGCTCTCAGCAGCTTCTAACTCTGCTGGCTGTTAACTATTTGGGCTGGAGTGGTCCATGGGCAGAGAGATTGCCACTGAATTATGAAACTTCTCTCCTTGCCTGCATCATGGATTTTATGTGTGGTGCCAAGGAAATCAGCTCAGCCCAGGCTGCCATGGGGATCTGGTTGCCTTTACTTGTTCTCTGGGGTCCCACCTCAGCATTCTCAGTTTGTAGGGGAGCCAAGAGGCATCCATCCTTGGAAGTGAGTGCAGAACAGCTGTGGTTTGAGCACATGCTGTTACATATGGACTGGATTTGAGGCACCTCAAATGACATTCCAGGGATGGTGGGTGAGGCTTGAGGTGTTTACCTTGTTCCAGCTGTGGAGTTGAGCAGAAGCCTCATTCAGAGCTGTGTAGAGAAGATCCTGTAAGGTTAGTTGAGCTCTGGGATGCAATGTGGTAACTGAAAAGCAACGAAGAAATGAGCTACCTTGTGCTCAGGGCAGCCCAGGCAGTGCGCTGGAAACAAAGCACTGATGGGCAAGAAGTGAGAGAAGGAGCAATTGCAGCTCCCTGAGTGAGCACCCCGTTTGCCTCCCCCTAAGCAAGGCTGGTGGAAAAAGTGTAATTGTATATAAACTGTATCATAATGCGAAGCCAAGGAGCTGCTGCAGCCCTTGGCAGTGTCCTCCTCTCAGAGCTGTGACAAAGCCTGCTGCTCCATCCCCAGTGTGACTGTACAGGGAACCCTAATTCTTGAATTTTTTGAATGCTGACCTATGTAACTGTAAGATTGTTTGGTGGGGTTTTTTGCTGTTGTTGTTTGGGTGTTTTATTATCTATTTATTTCTGTTATTGTCACCTTGTGTGAAATTAACGGCACCACCTTAATTGCCCTGCGACAGAGTGAAAGTCCTGGATTGATGTCAGGTTTTTCAGTGCAGCATCTGCACACAATTGTGTCTGCCATTCATTTGCACTTTGGCATGATCCAGCAGTGTCTGAAATGAATGCCAGAAGGAGAAGTCAGTGCATGGTTCTCCTTTCTAATTTTTAACTGATATTTATGTATGAGGAGGATTGCACAGACCCCCCGGCAGTGTAGCGTGTGTTGTCTTTGGAGAGCTGCAGAGGAGCAGGGAAGCCCCATGTTCATGTGGAGGGGCTGGTAAGCAGAAATAAAACGACCTGTGTAGGCTCCTGCACGTGGGACATGAGTTGCACATCTTCCTCATTTTTATTTCAAACCTTTTGGGGCAGAGCAGGAAGAGAGGAGAGGAGAACCAACTGACTCATGTTCAAAATGCTTCTCAGTGTTAATAGGAAAAGCAACATCGTGTGATGGAGCAGCAGTATATCCCACGTTTTTGTTTTTTCTTTTTTTCAAGAGATGATCTTGCTTTTGTTTTCCAACCTCATTGGGTGTTAGGAACCATCCGTCTCGCTGGCTCCTGCTCTGTTGCTGTTCTGACCTTGGTATCAGGTCAAAAAGTCCCAATAACCCTGGCAAGAGTGGAAGGCAGAAGGGCAGATTGCATTCTCACATTCCCCGCGTGCAGCCTAGCCACGTGTTTCCAAGTGGCATTGTTAAAAAGTGGCTGTGCTTTAAAAACATGCACAATACTGAAGCCCCAGTTTAATTGCTGGTTACAGATGCCGCTTTTGATCCAAGCTAAACTTCTGAGCCAAGCTGAAGTTCTTACAGAAAAGAGTTTGTGAAATTCTAAAGAGGAGGAAATCAGCATTAAAATAGCGTTTGTGGAGAATCTTAAGCAAAATGTGCACTTTTCACTGAAGGCCTTTGCATCATAAATTAGCAACATCTGTCCTTCTATTCTATATGTCATTTCCTCTCCAAATCCCCTCCAGAATCTGCCATTTTTCAGAAGTATTCTTGGATACATTGAACCATGGTTGAAGATGCTTCATAAAATATGCATAAGCACTTGTCGCTTGGATAACGCTTCTTAGTACTTGCCACTTCTTAACAAATGAACCCTCCAAACGTGACTGATACCCATGGTGACTATGGGTTGGGCTTCTCAAGGGCTCGGTACCCGCTGTGGGTGGTGAAAAGCTGTTGAATTAGTCCCTCCTTTGTGGTGGTTGTGGATTGCTTGTCAGAGAGCCCTTACACCCTGCATGTGCCACCATTCTGCAAACCTGACTGGGCTTCTTCCCTTCCCTTGGGTGCCCCTAAAAATCTGTTGAAAAGGGACAGATTTACCTTGCAGCTGCATTAGTACCAGGTTCTGAGAGATACAGTTGGAGAGAACTTGGGCCAAAACTCAGGTTTTCTACAATCTGCTGGATGGGCAAGGACTCTTTGCTATATTGTGTACTGGGAAAATAACAAAGGGAGGAATTGTGGTGCACAACTTGTCAGGGTGTAGCAGCATAGGGATTGGTTTAGAAAAAAAAAAAATCAAAACTTTTTTTCCCCCTCCTTCTTTTTTCCTTTTTTTTTATAATAAAAAAATAGGTAGCTTTGTGTGACCACAAGGTAACATGTCCCATGGTGGAGGGGTTGAATGGTCAGCTCTGTCTTGTGAAGTGTTGAATCAACCTGAGCCCTTGACTGGGGGGAGCAGGGTTTATTGCTTCTGTGGAGCCAAAAGGAGGGTTGTATCCATGTATTCTCTCTGCCTGGGGATGTTTGTCTGCAGGTAGAGTTATCTGGAAGGTACTCTGGTTTGGTCACCTGTGCTCAAAGTGGTTTGTGAGGAAGAACAGCATCATAGGAGTGACATCAGGCAGGATCCTCCTGCGGCCAGCCTGACCTGCAGAGGTGAAGACAGTCCACCAGCTGCTGATTCACACAGTGACCTTCCAGAAGAGTTTCAGGTGGCACAAGTCTCCCTCTCAGCATTTCCTTGCTTTTCCCATAGGCAAAGACTGCCCTGTCACCTCCTCTCCAGTATCCTTGGGGGCAAGGGAGCAGCAGCGTTGTTGCTTGCTGTAACTGCATGTTAGACTGTTGTATTTAATAACACTCCAGCAGCAAATTCTAGAAGTTGTTCATTTTGTTGTAATACTCTCAGAACTGTATGTGGGTAAATAAATGTGTAGTTCCAGACTTGGGTGAACAGGTCTCAGGATGAGGTTATATTGGACCCAGGAAATACTGTTGCAGATGCGTGCTCAGTTCTGCAAAGGTGCTGCTCTTTTTCCGTGGTATATTGTGGTCACTGGTAAGATCAGAGAAATTCAGAGTGTGGTTTACAGCCAAGCTCCGAAACAACCAGATTTTTAGAGGGATGACGTGTGAGGTAGGATTGCCTGTCATCTTCCCCACTGCTGATGTCTTAAAGGACAGATTAACTCTCTTGGTTGTTTCAGGTGCAGAGTGTGCTTGGCTGCTCACAGAGGAACAGGGCTGGAGGGTGGTGACATGAAGGGTTGTCTGGTCCATGCCTCTGTCCCAAGGATTGCTCATCATACCTGTGAAATTCCTTCCAGATAGCGTGTCCCTGTGTGCCCCCGGGGCTGCAGACCCTGTAGTGCTCCCAGGCAATCTGTCCCAGCCTTTCACCCTTGGGTGGGTAATATTGAAGAATAAAGTCCAATCCTGGAAAGCTTCTAAGTGTGAATGAAAATATTTGAAAATCAATACTGTGCTTTAGAAGGAGAAAATAGATGTGTAGTGACACCGGAGAGAGATACCAGGCAGATTTAATGCCTGACCCAGAAGTCCTTACTCAAGCAGAAGTTTCATTTTATCCCTAAATTCTTTTATTTCTGCTTTACTGACTTAATGGCCACACACATCCATTAGTGGCACATCCTGTGCTTCGGGCTACCCCGGGGCCAGCTTTGGGCTGGGCTGACTGGCAGTCAGGCTGTTTGTTATGAAACCACCAGCAAGCGTTCCCTGCTCCCAGTAGGTGAGTGGGATGGAAGCTGTCATCGTCTGGAGGGTGAGCGGGACAGGGGCTGCCCATCCTCGGTCTTTGCCAGTAACCCGAGTTCCTCTTTCTCGATATCCTCCTGCGTGGCCAGCCTTTGCTTGGATCTGTTCTGCAGGTGGAAATATCTTGGAGGCGGTGGTGTATTTCCCTGATCCTTTGGTCCTTCTGGACTGGGCATGATCAGGAATTACACGGCAAAATGGAGAACCTGGTTCTGAGCTTCACTGAAAAGCCAGGCTTTGCTTTTTTTGGGAAATCAGAGAAAAGAAGGCAGAAGATGTGAAGCTGTGTAATGTATGCTCCACTAGTCCCTGAAAGGTCAGCTGGCTTCGTGCACATTAGGAACACGCATAAAAAAATTAATGAGTCTCGCTAATTGGTTTGTTGTGGTGAAATTTTATTAACACGACACAATTGATTTTTAGTTTATGCTAAAACCCTAATGAAGCGTGGGGCAAGCTGGTCTGAGCACGCTTCTGGGTCTCCCTGAGAAAATGATGAGTTGAAGTCGATGGCTGCGCTGCCAGGGACAGCAGCGCCTGGTCCTGGAGCTGGGGGTGGCACGGGGCTGTGGTAGGCCAGGAATTCAACCATCGCTGCCTCCGCTCCCCATGCTGCTCCGACCACCCGAGCACCCCGACGCTTGCCCTGATAGCAGTACTGCCAGGAGCCCAGGCTCCCCAGGACTTAATTTCCTGCTGTTGTGGGATATCTTTATATTCAGAAGGTAAAGATTGGCTTATTTGCTTTACAGGTTTTGTAATGCTTCTTGCTCTTGGAAAATTAAATAGTTTGGGTCTTTGTCGCAAGCTGCGTGTGCTGGTGACGTTGTGATTAAATGTCCAGAAAAGTAAGATAAGGCTGCTGATTGGTTAAAATTGTATTTTTCCTGTTTACTCCCACACTTAAAAGACCGAACAGATATTTTTGGTTTTATTACAATCTAGCCAATTAACTGCATGAATAAATATACTGCATTTCTGAGAACTAATATTACTGAAAAAACTACAAATACATTCTGCTTAAAATATGATAATCTCTTGCAAATCCTGCATTTATTTATGTTCAGGCTTCTAAGACTCCAGTGTTACGGGGAAAACAGGGTGAGCTCGCAGGCTTTACGGGTGTAGATAACTTGGTTGAGACAAAATCTACTTGCAGCCCGTGTCAGGGGTCCAGTTAAACATCTGCACCCCTCCTGGTGTGAAAAGGCAAAACCCAATAAATCCAGACATGAGCCAAGAAGCAAAGGTAAAATGTTACCTCTTTTGGGCTATCATCTGTTCCTTTGCAGATACCTCCAGTCTCTGTGGACAAGTGCTGGGGAGCTCCTTGGTGTGTTGACCTTTGCATTGCTGGATGGATGCTTTAAATTTGATGCTTTCCCAATGGTGCTGTGGAGCCTCTCTGAGGGTGTTTGGCAGTCTGGTGCCCTTGGAGCTTGGGGTGAGGGAAAACACAGGATCTCTCCATGTGCAACCTTGTGCCCTAGGCAGATGTGGTTACGTTAGGAGCGCTCTATTTTCTGGAGAAATGATGTGCCAGGCACAGAGGGGAGCACTGGGGAGCCTGTATCTGTATTAATCCTTTATACTCTGATTTTTCTTCTCCATAACTTCCTTGGAACTTGTTGAGAATTCGTTTGGTTGCAGACATGGGAGCCTCAATCGATACTTAGCAGGAAGGTGCATTTTTCCTCGCCGAGTTTCAGAAAGACTTCTGCAGCATCCTTGCTCTTCAAAGAAGGTTGCTGACAAGCAGTCAAAGTGCCACATTATGATGGGTGGTTACTGCTGAGGTTAAACTGCAGTTGTCGTGGTCTTGCATTAGCAGTTTTGATTGACAAGTTGCCCCCCCTTGAGCTAATTCACGCTCCATCTTCATGTTACTGTCTCGCCCAGCCTTGAACTGAAGGCTAGGATGGTGGTGTCAAAAGAGAGGTTCATTTATAGTCTGGTGCCTACAAATATTTGGCTCTAGGTTTCATCTAAAATTCAGCAGAGATGGCAAGGTTCAAAGGGTATGTTTGAAAGGTAAGAGCTAGGATTTTTGCTTTTTATTAAGTAAGTCTTTACTTTCCTGCTCTTTATTTGCTTTTTCGAGGCTTGCAGCAGGCTTTTATAAGAACTGTTGAAAGTAGTGGCTCTCAGAAGGGACTCTTGGTAGATTTTGGGGCCTGATGATGGAATTTTCCATGTCAGATGAGAGGGATGCTGGTCTGCACCCCACTGCACAGAGCAATATTTTCTTCTGTTTGCAGTGCTTACAAATTTTCCGTATGAGCAAGAGTGGCGGAGCATTCCTTGAAGATTAGCCAGGAATAGATCTAGAATAGGCTGCCTTGGGGAGGCAGTGCTTCCTGTTGATTAATTTAGCATCTCACCTTGGTGATCCAAATGTACTTGATGCGTATGAGATGCTGGGTGAGTAAAGATGGCAAAGTAAGATTATTATTTTTTCTTTTGCCAACAAATGGATTTGCTGTACAGGATGCAGCCGGGGCTGTTGTTCCATATCCAGAATCTGTACATAGAGGCAGAAATGCCTGTGGCTTGGTGCATAAGCCTCGTTTCCATGCTCTCACAACAGGACAACGGAGTCATCCAACTCCTTACCCTGAGCTGAAATGTGGAGATGAGGTGGTGGGGACGGTGAGGGTGTCTGCATGTCCTCAGTGATGGCTTGGGCTGGAACTGTAGAAATGGGAATCTTGGTGTGGATTTCCCTGCCTGGTGTGTTTGGTGTTCTTTCTTCTTGTCCCAGTTTAAGTCTTTGTGTCTTTGCTGATGTGTCTGACTGGCAGGGCAGCGGTTGTGCTTCGGGGCTGCCCACAGCATAGTTCCTGTGTGCTGATGGGAGAGAGTGCCCTCTTCTCTTGTCCCGTGCCTCTTTTTTCACTCTGGCTGAGACCTGTGCTTGTGCCTCAAGTGGGGAGCAAGGGAAAGACTGAGCCTTCTTGCCATGAGGTTGAAGTCCATCAGAATAGAGGTGGCAAGGTTTGCAGGGGACAGTCTGCATCCAACTGGCGTGATGTTTGTTATCAGTCAGATGTTGATTTTTATGCTGAGGCAGATGTTGAGGCCAGCAGATGAATATGCTGCCTGAGAAGTTATCTAAACAAATTTTCCAGATCAAGGCACTGTGCAGGAGAGGAACCAAGAATAATTAATCTCAGTGCCTGGGAGAAGCAGCTGTTCTCCCAAAGCAGGGGGAGAAGCAGAGGTGGAAAGGGAGGTGAGCACGGTCCCAGGTAAACTGGTGCAAATAGTGCTCAAGACCAGCAGTGTTTGAGGAGCTTTTTGCTCCCAGGGAGGATGCTGTGCTGGTAGGACCTCTGAGGCAGGAAAGCCTTTCTCCCTACCTGACCCAGGTGGGTGAAGGGTGGGGACAGCTTCATCCCAGGATGGAGTGAAGGCCTTCAAAGTGGCTTTTATGGTTTTGGACCATTGGTTAACAATATTTTAAATTCTTCATTTATTATTTTTAAATGGAAATAGCAAGTTTTCAGTCTTTGTGCAATCAAGCTTCATTCTTGCTCCTGCGACCTCATCTTTGCTCACTGCTTTCCCATCACTCTCTGGACTGTTGCCTCCTGCTTTTCTTTGGGACTGTTTTCCCTGCCTGCTGCTGCTGTCTCCTTTCTCCCTGTGCTGATTCACAATCCCAGACCTGTCAGCCTTGAAGAGCATATGAGCTTGGCTCTGTGTTGTGTGTCTCCTGCTGTTGGCACATTCCCCCTAAAAGAAGCATCCTGCGCAGTTGGGCACCCATGGATGTCTAAAAGGAGTGGGCCCTTTCCTTGGCATCCAAGTCAAGCTCACCTCAATTAGCAGAAGTGGGAAGTGTCTGCATTTCCTTTAATGTTCTTTTGAGAGCAGAAAGCCACTTTTAATAGAAGTATTGGATTTAATTTGGTTTTTAAGTACTGGCATTTGAAATTTTTGGTCTTACTGCTGCGTGTTTGTCAGTAGAAATAAATACAGCTGGGAACTTGGATAAGACCAGTTTCCCACCAAGCTTGGGGATCCCAGCCTCCCGGCACAGCCCGTGACAATCACTGATGGCTTGTTAATTCTGAGAACCAATCTTGAATGAAATCCTAGGCTAATATTTGACTGCATCCCTTTAAAGATTCAACATCTAGTGTTGTGTTAGTAGATTCCTGGCAGTTGCTCCCGATATAAATTTGAAAGGCTGATAGTGTAAATGAGCTCTGACCCAAAGTGCTCAACCTGCAGGTGAAGGTTTTAACTCATAAATTCATTAATTGTCAGATCACTATCAAAATCAATATTTGTCTTATATGCATTTTTTGCATATTTATTTGTCTTAGCAGTTGCTCAAGATTTACATTCCTGATCCACTGTGGGTGTTGTCTGTATTTTAAGTCCACATCCTCCAGCGAGGTTCCCATCCCAGCTCTGAAGGAAAATACCGAACCGATTTTGATGACAATGTACAACTGTACCAATATGTCCCAAAGCCTGGGGAAACCTGTCTGTTAAAAATTAATGGAGTAGGAAGTCCTGGCATAAAGTAAAGCCTTGAGTGAAATTCCATGGCTTCATGGACTGTTAATTCTTTATTAGGTTTTCCTAAGACTGAGATAAAAGGCATTTTATCTTTTTTAAGGTTTGCATTAACATGTCATTGAGTTTTATAGATACATTGATCTTCATTTGGCTAATCCAGAAAGGGTAATAGAAATGCATGTTATATGCTAGAGCAAAGATAACTCCATAAGGCTTCAGATTTTTTTGTTATTTTTATTTATTAAGTTTTCTTCAGATACAGAATTGTGGTCAGTGTCCAGAGTTGGGAAATTCAGTTCACTGTCTATTTATATTGACTATCCTGTCTAAGTTTCTCTTTTTCCTCCTGATTTTTTTTTAACTGCTTTTACTTTCTAGCTTATTTGGCAGTAAGGTTGCTATGTCTTCACTGAAAACTAGCAAAGAGGTTTGGCAGTATATTTTTTTTAAATACTGTCTATGTCTGTGATGGATTCTTAGCTTCCTTGGCTACCTGACAGTTTTGGTTTTTTAAAAAAGTGTATTCCAGTCTGAGATGGAAGGAAGTGTGTCTTTGGGCTCAGAGAAGGACCTGAGTCTGACTGATGTCAATAGTATTTTGCCACTGCTGCCCATGAGGAAAGATGAAGCGCTGGGTCTGCAGATTTCCAGAAGAACGTACCATGCCCCAGGATGTCGCTGGGACAACAGAGCTGACACAGAGCATCCAGGAAGATAAAGACCTTCCTTATCCCCTTACCCGAACAGCGAAATCTTGGCTTCAGAGAAACTTGCAGTATGAAAGCCATAATAAGGTTTCACTTTCTTCACACACCAATATTTTGACAAGATCTCCTTGAACTGCCTCCTCCGGAGCTATTGGGAATTTTTCTTGTGCTTAGAAAATTGAACTCTAAATTGCTAATCGACAACAGACAGAGAAACAAACACCCAAGAAGTCCTGGGTGAGGCTGCGGGCTCCCTCTCTCCCCAAGAGGAGCCCTTCTCCACGCGTGAGTGACAAGCTGCAGCCTTTGATCAGTGCAGTGAGAGAAAAGCAGCACCGAGGGATGGTTATTTTGTCCGTCCTGACAGAATCTGCCGTGGGTTTGTAAAATATGTCAAATGTGTATTCATAACGTAAAATAATGCATTCAGGCGTGGAAAATTACTCTTTGTTTTGGTAGCAGGATGTGCTTGAGCAGGACTGTTTCAATAAGCAAGGGAACAGGTCAGGAATCACCCTAGGAATGCAAAGCTCTTTTACTCCACAACAAATTAATGGAGTTGCTCGAGGCTGTTGTCATTCCAGAAATAAAATGTTGAATTAAGTAAAGGAATCTGGGAGAATACAGAAACTTTTGTTCTGGGTGTTTCTGGGGGGGGGAAGAGAAGCTGTCATTAGAAAGGAAGGCTTTGTGTTTTCATGTGCTGTTCCTTGAGAGGCAGATATAAACTGATAACTTAATGATACCTGAACTGCAGAGCTAGACCTGTGACTCTGAGAGTCAGCGAGCACATACTGCTTTGGGAGTCTGCTTAGTGTGACTCTGGCTGCCCGAGAGAGCAACGCGAAGTCCAGCTTGAAGATTTGGTTCAGAGAAAAAAAGGTGCGGATCTCTAAACTGCTAGTAGTGAATCTGTAAAGCCATGGAGGTTTTTCTGAAGAAGCTAAAAGGCTGGGTGGCCTTGAAGGTGTCTGCCCTGAAACTTTATAACTTGAGCTTCAGTTTCCTGGTGGGAAAACTCCCTTGCAGTTCCAGGCAAGTCTGCACATGGACCGGCAATGTAGGTGCGTGTGTGTTTGCAGGATGGGGACACACGTTTTGCTGCAGGCAACAACCAGCACCACTGGAGTTGAGTGGGGAAACCCAAGTGAAAGCTGACTTCTTTACACTGACCTGAGCGCTGCAAAGATTTATCCGGGAATGTAACTGTTTACGTTGCTAACGGTCCCCAAAATCAGCATCTGTGCTCAGGGTCGCTGTCTAGGTGTGAAATCCAGCAGTGATGGGGGTGAAATGAGGATGGCTCCCCATGCTCAGGGAGAGCTGTGGGGCTGGTGCCGGATCCTGGATTTTGCTTTGCATGTCTGTGCATCCCGTTTTGTTTTATCGCAGTCCCCCAGCGGGGCTGTGCCTGGCGTATACTCTTCGTGGGATTACAGTCACAGTGGGATATGGATGAGTGCTGGTAAGACAGAGGATTTTCTGTGCATTCAAGACATATCTATGTTCTTAATAACTTTACAGGGGTTTTATCATAAGCTGCTTTTGTGGTTTCCCGCGGCTGTTCAGGGCCATTGGTTTGTAGCTCATTTCCTCCAAGAGCTTCAAAACAACGGAATGGAGAAGCCAGTGAAAACCCATTGCTCTGGAGAAAGGCTTTGGACCAATCTTACCTCTTTCTGACAATGCCTTTGGAGAATCTGCTGCCAGCATTTTAATATCCTGTAATTTCTGGCTCATGCAAGGAATTGTTCAATATCACCAAAGGCAGAGGATTCTCTGGGGGGAATCAGAAGTGCTATAAAATGACGTACCTGTGTAACCTGTGGATGCAGGGACGTAGAAAGTCTGTAGTATATAGAACTTCAAGTTATTTGCTTCATTTCATCTTTAGGTGTAATACTCAAGGCCATTGACTGCAGTCACAAGATGGGTTCTGCAAAGAGAAACGCAGCCAAGATCTGTGTCTTCCAGGAGCTGAGGGACAACTGCCAGGGAAGGATCAGCATCAGCCTAAGCTGGGGCAGAAGTTATTGCTATTATTGCTTAGAGGGGAAAATTGAAAATGGTGAAGATGATGTACAGCAGCATCCTTTTGAAGGGGCATTTGCACCTTAAAATGGGAATGCAAGCAGTGCAGTCAGCACTGTGTTTTTCTGTGTTGTTTTAATGGTGAACTCAATGTGGAAATCATGGTGGCCCGTGTTAGTGATTTGGGGAGCAAAACAGGCTTCCTCAGAATTTGGGAAGTGGATTTGAAAGGGATTTTTCTGGTTCCTGGAAGGCAGCTGTGCCATGGCTTCGTGGGCTGCTGTTCATGTCAGTGCCTCTTGTTCCCTGCCTGCTTCCTTTTGGGGTGGCATTTGCTGGGGTTGTGTGGGCACTTACCCCAGTCTTTTACTGCTGTACTAGTGAGTAACTTTGTGAGAGATGGGGATGCACTTTGCTATTCAACCTTAGCTGCTTAGATCAATATCTGCAGTGGGAGAGTGATTTTAATAAAAGGACTCTCCCTCAGCATTCCTATCGCCATGACAGATAGAGCCCAGCTAACATAAATCCTGGCCTTTCTCCTGTCAGTCTCTTGGCTTTGTGTGACACAGATGTTTTGACACTGAATACAAATATTTCACAGTTGGCTATTAGTTTAGAGCATATAATTAAGAGATTTACTTTTGCAATCACCTGGTGCCTTTAGTGGATGTGTTTGCCTTGTAATGCCTTTCTGTTGTTTGGAGAATATATCCACACACTCCCGTACACATACTCATTTTCTGTTGTGTATGAAATAGCACGGAGGAAAAATGAGCTTTCTTTGGACAACAGTAGTAGGGAGCGTTCTCCTAACCTCCTCTTTAGCCATGAGAACCTCCAGTAGCTGTCACAAACCTTATTTATCAGGTGACAGGAGGGATGCACAGAACTTGCAATGCTGGAAGCAGCACCTTGGCACAGGGATAAGGAGCAATGCCAGGACCAGTGCCTGTGGTGGGGAGCTGAAGGAGAGGTCTGGCAGCCCTGCTGTGGCCCCTGGGACTGTCACTGGCTCAGCTTCCCCTGGGATGGCTGTGCCTCTCAACTACCCCCCAGCAAAGTATTCTGCCCAGGCATGCAAGTCACCCCCCAGAGCTGGGGGTGCCCTGGTTTTCAGGGCTGATTTTGGCATCTCCACCTCTGGATGAGAAAAGCTGAGTGGTTTCTGGAAGGGGGAAAAAAAAAGGTTTTAGGGAATACTAATGCTGCTCATGCCTGGGGAGGCACCTCGAGGCAGGGTTTGTGTCCGTGGGGTTTCTGCCCACCAAGCAGCAGGTAGTGCTGAACCTTTCTGTGTGCACAGCTTTGGAAATGGTCTTTCCCCTCCAGGTAATGGGAATAGAAACCCTCCTTCGTTAATCAGGTGTCTTTAAACTGCAGTTTAGCTTGCAATAGTGGTTCTGTCATTCAGTTCTTTCAGCTGATGAATTTGTGACCTTTAGCCACTGTGCTAATAATGCATCTAATTGTAACTGGCAGGACAATTTCCCCGTTGCTGTTGTATGAGAGTTGCAGAGAAACTTGCCAAGAGCAGCCTGTGACTTTTAACTGCCATATCAACACCCTTGATCAAAACTAAAATGGCAAGTTAGGCTGCTGATCAGGCCAGCAGAGCAACCTGAGCAATTGCAGCAGCCACATCAAATGAGAAACCTGACAAAGCTGCTGTAACTGCCCAAACCTCACTGCGGGGAGGGTGCCCCAGAGAGGAAATCCCCCACGAGTTATCTGCACCGAGGTAGTCTTGGCTGTGCCAAATGTGATATGGAGGAAACCTCCCTTCTAGCACTCAGGGAAATAGTCTGGGCTGGAAAACTTTCGTTCTGCAAATACATGTATTGCCTCTGTCAGCTGGAGATGGCTGATGCAGACTCGAAGGAGAAACCCTGTGAATGTCTCATCTAATTTCTGCTTGGTTTTTGAGAGGGGAGTGTTCAGTGTCTCCTTTCTCTCTTCATGCTCACACTCCTTCCCTATACGTTCACCCTCAGTATTTGTTTGATGTCCTTCACCCATGGCAGTGATCTCCTTAACAGAAACACACAAGGGATTTGGTCAAGAACTCGCTGGCCCTGGGAGGCCATGAAGAGCTGGCTTGGAAAAAGAGCATTATCCTGTGCTTTGTGCAGCCCGTGGGTGGGACTGGAGTGCTTCTGCACGATGGGTAGTAGGTAGTACTGTGGGAATATATTTTATCTGACATCTACCTTTTTCTATCAGACACATTTGAATAAATATTTTTAACAACAAAGACTTTGTCCAGAAGCGCGCGTGTGAGAGTGAGGTGGAGAGGAATAAATAGAATATGTGATGACATGAAGAGTTTATGGGGTATGGAGATGGGCACGTTACTCACAGATGGTGCAACCATCCCAGTATATTTCAAGAAAAACTGTTTTAGGGACGTTTAGAGAGTTTTAAAATTTTTTTTATTGTGACTATTTTTCCTATTACTCCAGTCCATAAAACAGATGCTGTAGTTACTGTGTTTCCTGCTGTATGGCGTTCAGAGGGAGCAGTAAAAGCCTTTTAAAACTTACCTGAAATAGCCTTCCTACAGTTACAGATGTCACAGGTTTAATATCCTGTATCTCAGGGCCTTCTAGGTCTTGACATGGTGGTAGCATTTTGGAGGAAAGGGGATCAGTCTTCTCGCTGGTGGAATAAAACTCCCCTTTATAACCCAAATTGTCGCTGCATTTTTGACTTAGAAGCTGTGACAAGTTAAACTACCATTTTGCACGCCTCAGGTCGGGACAGCATAATTTTGGGCAATTTCATATTTGGGCAGGAATTGTGCTGAAGCCTGGTAGTTCTCAAAAAGAAACTTGTGCTGGGGCAGCAGAAGCGTGGCCTGTTTAGGAATGTTAAACCCTTCTGAGAGATGGATGGGAGTTGTTCTAGTGGTGCAGTGCGTTACATACTATTATTTCATGCTAAAAAATGTTTATTGTTTGTTTCAAACCGTGTCACCTTTAAGCTAAAAGAACTTCAGTCTTTGGAAATAATCATATCTGCTTGGAGAACCATTCTGCTCTAATGATAATGGTTGAGCTGGAGCTTTGTGCTTGATAAAATCTTCTTATGCAGGCAAATCCGGTATCTGCATGGGCTAGCATGGAAATCAGAGGAGAAAGCATGGTAGCTTTGTTGCTTGGGTTGCATGCTATTCCCTGGCTGGGATAAGTACGTGGTCTGTTTTGATAAACCAGCCTGAACTCCTCCTTCCCAGTAATAAAGTTGTTAACAATCATATTCCCAGAGAATGAGGTAGTAGCTTAACAAGGCAGTTCCTCAACCTTTTATAAGTAGAGCCATGCTTACCACCTTTCCTTGGAAAAGAAACCCAACCCAAACCAACACCAACATCTCTAATCTGCTGGGTACAGTGCTGCTATAAGAGGGTGTATTTCAACTAGGTAAAAAAAAAATCCCAAGTAATCTTTTGCATATTTGTTTGGTGCATTTACTGTACTCCCTTTTGTTTGCTGCTTGCACGTGGTTGTGTACTATTGCGTCGCCTTGTTCTGCAGTTGCTTTAGGGCTCACCTCAGAGGTGTCGTAGATGAGGGAATGCAGATTAAGAAAGGCCGTACCAGGTCAGAGCACAGATCCAGCTGGCTCAGCATTCCAGTTCTGATAGCACCCAAAAGCAGATACTGGGTTGGAAAGAGTGAGACTAGGCAGGCACAGAGGATGCTGCCCCTAACCGTGCTCTCAGCAGCCCGGGGCAGAGCTCCCGTGCTTGCATAGCGCTGATGGAGGCAGTGCACTGAGCCATATTCTCTCTCGAGTCCAACACGTCAGATGCTTTTCTTTCCAGGCTAATGGCAGTTTTGAGCCTTTTTGTTTCCTCTGGTTTTCCAAACTTTTGCTGATAGAGAACCCTGAATTAATCTTCAGGCCTTTTGGGTATTGGATTACACCTCTGCCTCACTCCTTTCTGCGGCAGCGGTGCTGGAACTGGTATGGGATGCTAATCCTGCCTGCCTATTCACTCAGTCGTAGAGGAAAATGTATGAAAACAAATTGCTAGTCCAAGCTAAATTTAGATTTATTCAGTTGGAGTTAATTATAATCTTTATTTAGTCTCAAGTGATGCTTTCTTATCATACACTTATTATAGCTGAGAAAATTAATTTTTATTCTACCATAAAGGTGAATGTAATAATCTGGGTTCAGGGAAGGGATTACTTTAATAAGATTTATAGGCAGCCTTTCAGACAGTATGGCTTTATTACTATGTGTAGGTGGCCTTGCTGTACGTATGTCTCTCAGTATGAGTGACTCTGCAAAATGCATGCAAGCTAAAAACTGTAGGAAGCACCAGCTCAGAAACTTCCACATCCAACTTAATTTTTTGGCAACAGTAAGCAGGCAAAGCACTTGACTTGCCTTGGAACACAATAATACAATTTATTATTGAACTTGTGGCTTGATCAGGGGTTTCATTCATATGCATGCTTTAATTTTGCACTGAAAAATGTATTTTAGTAGACAAAAGATTTATGAGGCCTGAGATGTTAACTTTTTGGTGCTTTTGGAAGCAGAGTGATGGGCGTGCAATGTGGGAAGAGAAGCCTCAGTGCAGAGTGAGCTGTCGGATCTGATGGGCCAGGACTCTTGCCCATGGATACCTAAACATGCAGGTCTGCACTGGCCACCTTTAGCAGTCAAGGCAATGGACAGGAATAGGCTTCTCCCAAGGGTGATTTTTCACACTTAAGGTGTGTCTAGGAGAGGATGAATGAATACCAGAGACACCTTTTTTCTGTGAAAGGGGAGGCTGGAGCGTGTGCTGGCTGTAGATACCTATCTAAAATGAGATGGGCTGGCACCCGGGGAGGGTGGCAAGGATGTGCAGCTTTAGTGAAGCCTGGGTAACAAAAGTCTGATTGAGCCATTTGAACAGAAGCATGTGAAACATTGTCCCAAGCCAACCAAAGTTAATTAACCTCTCTTCAGTTGTAGATGTTTGGATTAAATAGACTTTTTTTAATTTAAAATGGCATCCTTCCTGTCTTTCAAAACAAGCTGCCTGACCAGCAATGCTTTAAAGTGAACCTCTGTCTCCACAAATGTGTAATCAACATTGAATATAAGGACTGTAAACTGTCTGTGAGTCCTGCATCAAGTTCTATGCTTACATCAAACAAGGATGAGAAGAAGAGAGAATAAGGAAAGCTTAAAGGGATCCTATCATTCCTCACGCTGTAATTTTTTATATGTTGACAGCTTCTGGGCTGACTTCAAAAAAATATTGGGACCTCTTCTTAGCTCTTTCTTGCAGTGTCATTTATAACTTCAAATTATTCTGTTACAGTTGAAAATACTGTTTGTTATTATGTCTTTTTGTGTGTGTGGTTTTTTGTTGCTGTTGTTTGTTTTTCCATGCCAGTGTGATTCATTATATAACTACCTCAAGTGCTGAAAGGAGTAAGGCTTGGCTTTGCATGGTAGGTGATGGGAGTTGTTCCTCAGTGAGGCTGTGGAGGGTTTTTTCCCCTCCTTTTCCTCCCCAGTGTAAAACTGAGGAGATGAGTCACAGGATGGACTCTGAATGTGGGAAGTAAACAGTGACATCCTCCTTTCGTGGTTATTTTATTAAATTTTGAATGAGTCAGGGACAGGCTCCTTAAATCCTCTCACAACCCAAACTTATCCTACTCATAGTGCTCAAATGAGGTCTAAACCTGTGGTATATTTTCACACTGTAATCATCCTCCTCATTTTCCTGCTGCCAGGATAAAGAGGCAGAGTCTCTCCAGCTGTAGCCAGGCCAAATCACCTTGTGCAACCTCCTATGGCTGGGGTCCCTCAGCAGCATCAGGTCTTACCCCTTGCATGGATGAGAGAAAGTGACCTACGCAGCTCGTCCAGAAATGCTTATTCTCCTATAATTTATCAGTTCCAGAATAGCTTTCCTTGTGTAGACACCCTATTTTGGGATACAGTGTGTTTTTATTCAAGGATAATGCCTTCATTTCTAGAGCAAAATAATTATTATGAATAGAGCCATTTTTATGGTGGAATAATGTACATGTGTAGTTTGGTCTTTATGGTCTGTAGTGAGGGCTGGCGATTTTTCTCCTATACAGACAAGCCATTGATTGCCTCTGTATGAGTCATGGATAACATCATAGTACTTACTGGCACCACATTAAGTGAAATGATTCCTCTTTTACAAAGAGGAGCATCTGTATGATCTCACGCTACAATTCTGATGATGCTGCAGGAAAGATGAATTTGAACATTTTCACAATTTTTCCACAGGTGCAGGACTGGCTTTCTGGTTTGTTTGCAGAGGTTGAAAAAGTTGCAAATGCTTCTTGTTCCTTGCATCTCCAACTTCAGAATTACTGAGAAGAATTATTGGAAGGTTTGGCTCCTGTTAAGTAGTTAGCTAAAGTAGATGTGGAATTTGGATTTAACATGAAATCTAAGAAATGTAGCTTGGATCAAATCTTGAGTTGTATTGCACAGTGTGACCTACAGCTATGGGTTTGCACGTGCCTTAGTCTTTTGCTGCTTTTTGTGGCATCAGTCCGGGGTCAAGCGAGATTAAAATCAAAAGCGATGGATAATTTTATGGTCAAATAAAAAATTATCAAGACAACAGAAAAGAAGCTTTGTTTGAGGTCTGAGCTGGTCAGAGGCAGGACCGGGAAGGGACATCTCCCTGACGCGCTGCCTTACATGGTTGATTATGTGCATGGTGGCTTCCTCTCTCTGCTCTTTAGAGTTCTGTCTGCACTCTCAGTTTGCAGGACAAACTGGGCTATGAGGCTGTTGCCCAGCTTTGGAAGGAGGGATTTTGGTATAAAATGGGAGCAGTACCATTTTGGAAGCTGACCTGTTTCTGTAGGGGTCTTGGTATTTGGCTAGTTCCAACAAGTGTTTTAAAAGGGGCAATGCACTTGCTGAAAACAGGGTAAAAGTTATTTTAGAAGTACAAGCTAAACAGCTCAAGTCCCATCCAACAAGGTGTCACAGCCATACATCTACCCTCAGGGCCCCCCGTGCCACAGCAGTTTGAGAACCAGACTCTGTTCAGTCTGAGATAGCACTGAGCTCCAGGGATGCTCACGTGGCCTCCATTTACTTTTCTTCAACTCTTGCTGTCTTTTGTTACATGATTAGGACTAATCCACGTTCTGATCTAACATTCTGTACTCTTTTGATCTTGCTGGAGTGCTTATTGAAGGAGCAGGTAGTTTATTAGTTTCTTTGTTACACACCAGAAAGCTGGAAACGTGTCCTGTTTCTGACTGTCACTGTGAGGAGATTGATGCTTCCACACCGAATTAAAAAGGTGGGGTGTTGGCTCACCATCATTCCAAGTGTTTTTGGTTTAGATGCTCCCACAGCACCATAAAATGCTGCTAAATTCACATATCATATTTTGTTGCAGGCTGGTTCGAGGACAAAGCCCAGCCCTGTCTACTGGTGTTTATGGCTTCCCATATAAGCTTTCAGACAAAATTTGTGTCTCATTTTGTTTGAGTTATGACAGGCTGATATCCTAGTCCTCGTACCCGTTCTGAGAAGAGGCACTGAATGGTGTCACTGTGATGAAATGGAGGAAGGGGAAAAACATACCTTTTAAACTTCCTGTAAATCACTACTCGAGGGAGGGAAAATCTCTCTCTCTCATATATGCATAAAGAGGGGGAAGGGGGAAGTCCTATAATGTAGACACAAATGTGTGTAAGCCTTGCTTGTGTCTGGTTCTTCAGGCTCAGGAGCGATGTCAGTGCTCAGATCTCCTCTGCAATCTGGTACGACTCGGGAGAAGGCAATTTTAGCTCTTCTCCCAGAGATCAGAAGGAACTCTTGCTGCTGCTCTGTGTGCTCTGCTAAACCTTACGGCTGCACAGTTCTTATGATAAATGCAACTGCTCAAAAGTCTTGCTTTCAAATGGAGTTGAATTTATCTGCAGTTAACCCAGGAAGGTGCTTGTCTGCATTTGACTTCTTAGTGAAGAAGCAACACCCTCTGTCCCCTCACTGCCCCTGCTTTCACAGGAGCACAGTTCACTTCTAGTGACGTGAGCTGTGCAATTGCACAAGGGCATGGCAAGCTTTGCTGTGCCAGGGTGCTCTGTAAATAACAGAGTAGTAATGGAGGTGCTAAAACATCCCCTGGAGACTCTGGGTCTAGAATTGGCATTGAGCTTCTCCTTTCTCCTTCTCTTCTTGCTACAACCAGGATGAGATTTGACCTACAGTGTGTTTCCTGAGCACTTGGTTAGTCAGTGCTGGGATGAAAGCGTTCAGGCTCCCACAGAGTAGCCCCGTGAGCAGCAGGGGGGCATTGCTTGACCCCTGCTGAATGATGGTTACCCTACATGAGCTGTGATACTGTACCAGTCTGGCCAAGGTCAGTGCTCACACAGGAAGGGGAGGAGAAAGTTTCTCACGCCCTGGGTTTCCGCATTGCAGCGGGGTGCTGAGGCTGCCTGCAGCCAGGGGAGGAACTGGCTGCACTGGTGCGTTGAGACATGGCCTGAAGTAAGGACCAAGAGGACACCCAAGAGGGGTGATGGTGTGTCAGCTGCTCTGCATCTGCTTGTGTAGCTCAGGAAGCCCTGATCTGATGCCCCGCTTGGAGCAGGGAGAGGAGACTGTTGCTGCTGTTCCCCGAGGACAATTTTTTAACGCCTTTGTATGTTTTTTGCGTATTTACTCGTTCCCACAAAGAATATTCCAATGGCTGCAGGAAAACCTTGACACAACTAAATACACAGCAAAAATAAAGGCAGAAGTGTTGTGATGAAATAAGAAGCATTTAAAGAAGCGTAGATAATATCAAGGTATCAAAAATAAATGAGTAGAATTTCAACTGAGAACAAGAGTGGAGCAAAGTCAAATGGATGAGATTTGCCTTAGAATCTGTCTTCAATAAGTGTAGGCTTTAAAAATACACAACCTGAAAAAAATAGCTTAAATATTAGAATTTCTATCAGTGCTAAATTGTGGCTGCAACTCTCGGAGTCGCTGGGCTTGTACAGGTATAACTGTGCAGTGGCCTTCCCCCGTTCTGGCACACGGTAAAATCACCGCAAAGCTTCAGCGAGAGACGAGAACTTTGACCTTAGGATCTGTCATTGTTCCTTTGTTATCTCTCGCATTGTGGAACCGCTTCATTTTAATTAATTTGGTTGCTGTTTATTTCTTCTGTGGCAGTCCCAGGAGCTTGCATTGACTGGCTTTTTGTTGGAGCATATGAATTGTTAGTTTGAAAGACCCACCATTTCTTTCTGGTAGAACTGCAGCCCGGATTGAATATATCTCATTATTAATTAGAGGTTGGTCCAAACCAAAGACGTCTGTTTGATCCCTCCCTCCCTGTGGAATCTTTTCTTGCCTGGGAAAAATGGCTCGGTGCTGGCTGGAGGATTGACCATTGTGTCGTAGAGAAACTTTTGTGCTTTCCAATTGTGTTTCATTCTCCTCTGGAATTAAACCAAAAAAATGCTTCTAAGCATTTGCGAACCTCCTGCATGTAAAAGATTTCTCTCCTTCTCTCAAGTTCATGCTTGCCTATAAATGCACCCCCCATGAGACCTCTATTAAACCCCATATTTTTTTGTGTGAAAAGTGTTGATTTCAAGAACAGAAAGATTTTACCACTAGCTTCCAAACTGCTGACCTGGCAGGGTGGATTCGGAGCGACGCAACCCCCTGTTGCATTGTTAGTGATATTAAAGAGAATGTTCTGTTTGACTGCCTGTTGCTATTAAATATGCTGGTTTATTATGTATACTGAAACATGCATGTGTTTGATCTGCTAATAAAAGGAACAAAAACCAACCAGTAAAAAGTTTTGAAACTTAGAATGGGATCTGGCCAATCAATCTCCACCTTGTTTTAACCAGTACTCGATGAATAGTTTTCAAGGAGATATTAGACTGGGGGAAGTGGAAAGGGAGATGTGGAGCTGAGGCAATGGGATGTTTTCAGTGTATAAGCTCTGAGCCAGCGTGGTACCTGTGTCAGATTGTTTTGTGATCGTGGCTAACAGTATTGATCTCTGGTAATGCATTGCTTTTGAGAAAACTGGAGGGGCATGCTAAACAAACATTAGAGTTGTCTTTCTGTTTCCTTTTATCTTTGGATTGCAGTGGTGGAGAGCCGAGGAGGGATCATGGACAGCATACAGAGATTTTCAAACCTGCCAACCTATCTCCCCGCAAGCTCTGACATCTGCAATGCTGATATTTTCTTCTTCCTCAAAGAAGCCAACCAGGATATCATGAGGAACTCCAGTTTGCAGTCTAGGGTGGATTCATTCTTTATATACAAAGCCAAACTGCCACCTGTCCTAAATGCCACGTATGGACCCTTTTCTGTTGAACAGGCTGTTCCCTCGGACCTCATGCTGACTTCTGCATCTTTTGGTTTCACAAATAAGTTCACTTTTAATTGGAAATTAAAATCTCACATACTCGACAGCTCAATCTATTCCAACAAACCCAAAATACAAACCTTGTTCTATATTGCGGGGAAGGACTGGGATGACTATAATTCTGAGGAGAGGTTGCCTTGTGTGAAGATGTTTGCTTTCCTGGAGTCTAGAGAAGTTGTGGCCAGCTGTAGATTGACAGGTCATCTAGGATTATGTGTGGCAGAGCTGGAATTATCTCCTGGCTGGTTCGGTTCCCCTCCACCCCTGGTTTCAGATGAAGCAGCCTCCCTGGAAGGGATTACTGTGGAGCTCTTCTATAAGATTTATACAGCAGATGGGGAATGTTCTCCAGAGGATGCAAAATGGGAAAACAATATCCATGCGGGTCAAGATAATGAACACAAGGCTTTGTCAGCTATGGAGAGGATTGGTAGCATCATTGTTTACCCAAATCAAGACAGCTTGAAACAGTCTTCACTGAGGCTAGATGAAAATGTCATTATTCGCTTGCCACTCAACCCGGTCAGAGAAGGTGATGTTGTGACCTTTCATGTTTCCCTGGCAGATGACTCTCCAGCAGACCAGTTTGTGTTAAGGTAAGAGAATTTTTAACGTGCTGTGTGCTAAACAATCTCCAAATAGGGACAAATCGATGTCAGGTATAATTTCTTTGGTTTTATTCAATGTTTCCTGAGAGAACTTAAGCATTTCCTCTCTAACTGGGGAAAACTATAAATATTCTTGAGTTATTTGTGTGGATGTCACTTTTTGGAACACAGGAATTGATTTTGAAGTACGAGCTATGTATGTATGATTATTTTTTGTTTTAATTATCTTTGCTTCTAGTCATAATTCTGCCTCTTAAATGACACCTCTGTAAGTCAGCCGGGGTATCTGCTGCAATCTGTTTTGCTAGAGAGTTTGCAGGAGGGTTTTCCATTTCTTTTTTGAAGCTTCCTCTCATCAACTTTTTTAAGAGTCTTTTCAAAGTAAATGGGATAGATCTTGCACAGGTCATATGTGGCAAGGAACTATTCTGTTGCATTGTGCAGAGGGGAGCTGAGAGGTGAGAAAATGAGCTGTGCCTCAGCTTGTGTAGGATGTCTTTGGCAGAGCCAGGATTTGGATCCAAACTTTGAGAGTTGTCTCAGTTTTGTTCTGTAAGACAGCCCATCCTGCTCCCTCAAGCCTTTGGCTGCTTGTTGCATGGCTCAGTTTTAAGTTTTGAGACTTTCTGGTGACCTTTACTTGTGAATCTGCCTGTAATAGGAGAATTCAGGCATTTCTAACCACCCCAAGGGTTAGTGCTGCATACTTGGTCTGTCCTTAGCTGTCAGGCTGCGGGTTCAGAGCAGCGCAGAGACCAAATTCAGAGAGAAATGTGAGCCAGACTGGGGGAATAAAAGGGCCAAAAGGTAATTGGAAGGCGTCATATGCTGTGAGAACGCGAGACGCTTGGGAAAGCAGGAGCTGCAGCCTGTGCTGGGAAACCTCCAAACAGAGTCGTGCCTTACTTCGAACTTTTTGATCCGAGAACGATGGGAGCAGAACATGACAGAAGTGCACTTTGGGGACAAATGTTGAGAAAACAGACAGCAAACCTTATGCAGCACTTTCAAATCGTTCAACGTTTGTGAACTAGCACCTGCATATTAATAAACTTGCAGACTGCTGCATGAAGCAGGACAAGTGGTTCCTAGCACAGTGCACAGGCAGAGAGAAAGAACTGGTCTGCAATATCCCAAGGGTTTCTATCTACTCAGGGTGGGGAGGAAATGTGTGAGAAATAGCATAGCATTTAAGCAGGCTTTAAGAGGTTTAGGTCAGGAAGGGTCTTCCTGTAAACCTAACTTACTCTTGCCTTTACCTGGCTTTACTGGTTTTTCTTTGTTACATGTGGTTTTGGCCAGCATCCACTGTCAGGAGATTGACCAACATCATGGAGCAGTGGGGTTTCAGCAGTTGTGTATTGATCCTCGGTGCTATAGCAGAGAGATTAAGGAATTTGCCTAAGGCTCTGCAAGGATTTAACATCAGCTCTTAATTCTCAGGTTTTTGTTCTATTTGCCACACCACAGATAAAATTCCCTAGGTATTAGAGACAACCTAAGAAGAGGATATTTTCTTTCCATTCGTACTTCTAAAATAACACTTACCTTGTGACAAACAGTGTGAGGGTAAATTTTGATATTTCTGCTGGCCTGAAAAGCACCAAAAACTTCTTGCAGAGATAGTTTTGAAATGCTGTCTTTCAAAAGCAAAATAGTTTCTGGAAGCTCTGTGGACAGTAACTAACCTTGGCTTTCAAGGTAACAGAAATCAAGGGACTTGAGAGCCTCCAAACTGGGCTACTGCCTAGCCCCTTGTCTTCTCCTGAAAGCTCCTGTGACCTTCATGTCTCCAGCTGTCAGGCCAGAGTCACTTTGCAGCGCTCTTGCGGCACACGGAGCGTGCATCTCGGTGCTCCCGAGCTGCTGGGAAGGCAGTCAGGTTTCCATGGGGATTTCCTTCTTTGGAAAGTGTGTGGAATCGGTTCATCTCCAGGAGATGTTTCTGTTACACTAAATCAGCATGTTTTATGTGCTGCCCATAAGGATTTGCTTGGAAAAGTCCCTATCAGCTCTCTAGTCTAGCCTGTCTGGGCTTTTGTTTGACTTTGCTTGCAGTGTGCTTTTTCATCAGCGAAGCTGTGAGTATTTTTATTTAACCTTCAGCTGAATGCTGAAAGTAAGAGGCAAAATGCAGTTCTGCTGCTGGTTCTCCAGCCCTTCAGGATGGAGAGAGCACTGGCAACTGTTGCTATGATTATTCTGAATGCATACGTGGGGCCCGTGGAGAGATTATTCCGCTAAAGTTTCCCCAGTAGGCAGGAGTTATGCCGAGGGCGATACAGTCGCTGTAGCGCCTGCATCTCATTTATGCACTTTCCCTCACAGGCTTTCCATTTTTCAGCTCAGTGCTAATGTCCCTAAAAACCCAGAAGGTTTAGATAGACATAGATTTTTTTTTTTTTTTGTGCATTATAGCCAAAGAAAAATACACTGAAGTGAATGTTTGCCTTGGGAAATATATTTTTGCCTAATATAAGTGATTGTCTTTAATTGTATCTGTGATAACTGCAGCCCAGTGAGTTGCAGCCTGTCTCATATGAGGCAATAGCTCAAAATCAAGTCATTCTCAACACAGCGTTTGATGCCAGCCTCGAGCTCTGACAGCATGCAAAAGAACAGATACGCTCAATTTTATGCACCTCTTTACTATTTCATGCTGTGTTGCGTAGTATTTTATTTTGTGTTTGATTTTGTTTTAGCAGGACTGACTCTGGTCTCAGATGAGAGCAGATTCTTCCTCGTTTTGGTAAAATCTGGGATTCTTAACCAGGCTTGGCAACTGAAAAGCAATTGGAAACAGTGTCTTGATTCAGCAGTGTGCTGTGTTGAAAGATGCTCCTTTGTCAACCCCCCAGTAACGCCACTTGCAGGGAGATGCTGCAGGTTGTATTTGAAGCTGCAGCTATCACTTCCAGTCCCTTTCATGAGTCCAAACTGGTTTTGCTCTGCTTAAGCTAAGTCTTGGTTGGTTGTTTTCTTTCAATAATGAGAATTTCAGACGGAGTTGGAGTTCTAGTTGTGCTGCGGTCCGTGGGATTTGTTTCTTTTCGTGGTGGCTGGGTGTGATTGAAGGACCCAGCTGTGGCAAGGGGCAGAATTTGGAGGCTCAGCGAGCGTTTCACAGTTGTGCTGAGCCTGATGGTCATATTGCTCACTTTGCTGGCAGATGATCTGTACATGTGTGCAGTGAAATTCTTCTGACACTGGAGGTTAATTTCTGGCCTTGCTGGTCTGGATTGTACTGTAAAATTTACCATCTGTGGACATAAATTTTGCCTGTTGTGTTAGGTGGGTTGCCATTAAACACAGTTTAACCATAAAGGTCGGTGAAATGGGCTGTGTTGCCATGACTGAACTTTTTTATGGGCTACCTAGTTTAAAAACAAAAAAAGGGGGTGGGTGGGTGAGAAATGAGGCACAGCTTTGAGATTCTGACAGAGCTAATACATGCATCAGTCACAAATTAGCAGGCACTTTTTGTCTTTGGATGCACAGGAGTACCTCTGGTACCTTATTTACTAAAAAGCCTAGATGAAAAACAGTTAGAGGAATGATGGAAGTCATGACTGAAGAAGGGGTAACACCAACTTTTGTGCTGTTTAAATAGAAGTCTCCTGATGTACATGGAGGACTTGTAGAAGAGAGGGGAGAAAACAATTCTTGCTTAACTGGAAGGATGGAAATCTCATCCAATAGTACTGGGAATGGTTTTCATTTCTTTTGTGGTGTATGTTATTAGTTAATTCCATCTTGAGACTCAAAGGGTGTTTTTAAAAGAAAAATGAGAGTCATTTTGTACAGCAGGAAAACGTTTAATGGAATAAATGGACAATTGCCTCTTGGTTATAGGAAAGAAACCAGGACACTCTATAAATAAAGGGCAGAGTTTTGTCCTGTTTTCCAAGTCTCCCCGTTGAAACCATCACTGAGGATGTGCTGGTAATGAAGGCTGAGCACTAATAGCAATTTGTCGAGTCACAGACAAAAAGTGGGTTTGTCAGCATTCGTTACACGTCTCTAACGTGACCGACCCATCCTTCTTTTATGCCTGATCAGAATAGAATCAGTGATTGGAGATATTCCAGGAATAATAGCGAGGGCTTGAAACCAGGTAACGAATCCCATGCTAGAGAAATGAAAGCGGCTGCGGTTGGGAGGCAGTGTCCTGTCAGGAGGGGAATGGTGGGACCCTGGAAACAAACCTTGCCATTGTTCAGTGCCCAGGTGACCTTTGGGGAAAAGATCACCAGCTTCTCTCTGCCGTGCCCCGTGCATCACAGGGCAAAGATTACTTTATGACTTTTGGATGAACCAGTACAAGGTGTAATACATGCCGGTTGGCTTTTACTGATTATTCTCACTAGGAGAAAGGATATTAAGGATTTATATTAATAAACATATATCCATATGGAGGAGGTTATGTCTCCTGCTAAGGAATAAAAATTGCACAGGCCATTAAAACTGACTTACAAGGCTTCTGCGTTAATAATGAAAGATCTGTAGAAGTCTGAGCAGTCGTCTAGAAGGCCAGAAAAAGATCATTAAGAGGATGTCTCCTGCCAATAGCTGCCAAGAGCAAACAAGGGAAGGAAAACAGAAGGTTTTAGATCTGGAAATGCATAGAAAATGAGAGCATGCAGACTGTGGGGAATGCAGCCTGGCTGCGTGTGAGGAGGAGGCTCCGCGTGGCCTCCATTGCTTGTAACCAGGCTGGGATGAATGGGGAAGCTGGGGAGGATTATTGCTGGCGAGAGAAATGAATGATTAACTGAAGCGTCATTTTAAGGATGAAAATTCAGCAGAATGGAAGTGTTGAGAAAGGGGAAAAAATGTACTTTCGAAATGAATCACGAATGCTAATTCAGATTTAGAAATAATTATAGAATTAAAGCATTACTGGCGACTTGGGAATATTTGGGTTTTATCCAAAGATTTTAATTGACCCAGGATGAGTGTTTAAATTTGTTATTTCTCTCTTATCGTTGAATGGACATTGAACTAAATGTAAAATACGAAATAGTAATGTGTGATATTAATAAAAAATAGAAGCGCTGCAAAGCCTGGAAATGGGAGATGTCAGCCCCCATGTATATAGGCTTATAACATATTCCTTACGGACAAATTCACACTATTTTTTCTCTGGATCTCCCGCTTCATTCAGCACGTACATTGTCTTCCTTCCACCGTTTTGTTTTTGTCACTGAATGGAGAAGGGAGTAACGTCCTTTCAGGACACTCCTGCAAAGCCTGAGGGAGCTGTCACCAGAATTTTTTTTAGCTTGGATAAACCATTTCTAGAAATTCTCTTTCAGAAAGGATTGAACCATTCTTTTATTTTTCTCATTTCTACCCGAGACAGGCACGTGGCCCAGAAAAAAAGTGGCTTCAGCTGATGCAAGCCTGGCATGATGGTATGGAGTTATAAATTACACAAGGATGTTATATGAAGTAGTTCAACCTTAATCTCTGTTGACTAAAGTAAAAAGGCATCCTCCCTGGGTACCTGCAGGCAGTGCATGGCTGTGCTGCACCCAAGTGCATGAGCCACCCTGCCCTGGAAGCACTTACACCACGCTGCCAGGTTTCCTCTTCTTTTCATGTGCTTTAAGATAACCTTCTCTGTCCTAGCCACACATCCCCTCAGTCTTAAAACCCGTTAAAAATGACAAAGTAAAAAAAATACAGCTTCTTCCTAAAGCTCGAGCAGTCCTAAAAGCTTAAAAACCGATGGATATCCGACAGTGAATAAATGACCCAGTGAATCCTGAAAGACCCTGCAAGACTGCAGTCAATAAAGCTTTTTAATGGAATTTTAGATAAAGGTCAACTATCTGCTACAATAATCAGCTGTCCGTGATCACTCTTCTCAGGAATAAACCAGGCAGAGCAGGAGCCCCACACGCCAGCGAGAAGCTCTTGTTAGCTGGGTATTGGCTTTGAAACTCTTCCAGACAGCGTCGCAGCATCGTGGTGATAAAACGCTCTTTTTATCGAGGCCTTTTCCGACGCCGACCTCTGTTCCCTTGCAGAGGGGGCCCGGACGTGCCGCTTTGTCCGCTGCTCGCTGCCGCGGCGTTGCTAGGGCGTTGGTGAGGTAGAGGAGGATCAGACTCTGGTTAGAGGCTCGTGGTGCTGAGTTTGGGTGACTGTGGCAAGTGGCCCCGCTGTCTGCCCCTTCCCTCGCCCTCTGCAGCTCTGCCTTAGGGGTGCTCCCTTCTCCCGCAGCAGCAGGGAAGTGTTCCTAAGAGTTGGAGGAGAGGGCTTGACCGAAACTCAGAATGAGATTAATCAATAATATGTAGCCTGTGTGTGTATTTCAACGGTGTTTTTAGATGAGAAGGTGAATAGTTTGCTTGTTCTTTTCAATTTTCATGGTTTCACATGTGCGGTGGGGGAACACGGAGTACAGCTGGAGTCACACAAGGACCCACTTTTTGTTGCAAAAGGTGTTTGGTTTGCCTTGAAACCCTACTTTTCCTTCTATTCGAGTCCTGCCAGCAGCACAGCTATCTCCTTCATCTGCCCATCTGCGCCTGTGAGCACTAAGGGATGTGGCACCGGTATGTAAATGAATTTGCAATACCTCATATTCAGAACCATAAAGTGGGGGGAAAAAAAAAAGAGAGTGAGCGATGTCGATTTGAAGTCGGGTGGTGTGCAGGTAGGCACCTCGTCTCTGCGGCACTGAACTACAAGTGGGTAAGCAGTGCTGTGTGGAGCTGGTGGCACTGTGTCTTGCTTGACACGTTGGCTCGTGTTGTACATGTGGGACAAATAAGGTTTCTAATAGGAGCCCCGACAAGCTCTTGTCTGCCAGCGCCTCCGCAGCCACCGCTGCACTCTGCAAACGGGGATGATGTGAAAAGCGCTTCCCGTGGATTTGGAAGGTGTCAATACTCCTTGTGACTTGACACAAACTCAGCCTTGTTGACGGTAATGGAAAGAGATTTTACATTTTTAAATGGTTCGGGTTCTACAAGCTTGTTCCTTGGCTGATCCCTGTCTCCAAAAGCTTCAACATGACAGCTCCTGCTAATTAACTCCAGGCAGCTCCTGCACAACGCGGTGCTTGCTTCGGGGCCGGGTGCGGATCTGCTGAGCGCTGTCAGCAGAGGTGGCATGGTGGCACCATGAGCAAGACAGGAGCTCACAGTGCAGGGTGTGCCTTGGGAAGGACACAAGTGGATTCTGGCGGAGACCACCACTACAGGACAGCATTGCTTTGTTGCAGGTGCTCAGACTCCCTCTGTGCAAGGTGAGGATGTGCTGGGTGGTGATCCCCCTTGGCTGAGGAGCTGTGTCCAAGGGGCTGCCAAAAGTTCAGTCTCTTCAGCCTGCGTGGGGCATTGCCACTGCTCTTCTCCCAGTCTTTCTGCTGGGAGCTATGCTGTTTGTGGTTATTGCCTCACAGGAGGGGATACGTGATTTACCCCTGCCATGATTGACGTTGGCACAGATATGAAATGGGAAGGGAAAGCCACTGAAGGTGGAATTAGGAGTTAGTTTTGCCTGTGAGCACCTGGCTCTGAGTTCAGTTGCCTCCATTAACGAACACAAAGCTGCCTTCAGGTGATGAAACTGCTTAAACACACAGTACCACAAAGGGTAATTTAAGGAAGACAGCTGCAAGATAAACATTTCCTTCATCCATTTCTTTTTTCTGTACCTTGTACTCAGGTTGGGAATGCAGGTCTTTGAGTGATCATTTCAAGTTTGGGGACACGCTGTGGCTTTTTGCAGTGTGTGTGTCCTAGTGAGCGAGTCCCCGTCGGGGAGCTTGAGGGGGTGTGTGTCTTTGTTTTGGACAATATGCTGAGTGGTCCCTGCTTTGTGCTGCCAGACAACGATGGCATTGATCAGCTGCTTGTACAGCTCTTCATTAGCTGGCAGTGCAGTAAATCACAGTCTTGTTTAAACAAGTCGGACACAACAGTGATTTGGTCGTTGATGTAGTTACTTGTACTGTGTAATGAATGATGCTAAAAGAAAGTATAAAAATGTGTCTGCTTTGAAATTTACTTTCTTCCTGAGATAAATGTTGTGGGCTGTGCATTGCTGTCATTTTATCCTGGTAAAAAACAGATCACTATCCCATGAAGCTGATGAAGTATTGCTTTGGGTGAACACATTGATCTCAATTTCTTCATATTCCCTCTGATGCAACAGAGTTGCTTTTGTCCTTGTGTTTACCCCCAAGTTTTCCCATGGTCTGATAGCAGAAGGACGGTGTGATGCTTGGCTGACAGCTCTGTGCAGGGAGGATTTTCTGAAATAGCAGGACACGTAATATTGCAAGAAACTTGTCAACATATCTTCTTGTTTTAGGTGCTCCTCCTGCCCCTACCCCCCCAGTTTATGTCAATAAAGGACTCATAAGAAATAGTTCTGGACAAAGCAGAGCGGGGACCTGTGCTTTGTGTGAGGTATTTAATGCTTCAGATAGCTGCCACATGTGCCTCAAACGCTGTACTTGGCTAGGGTGTGAAAGAAATCATATTAACAAAGTTATTGGATCCCAGATGAATCAAAAGAGCTGCAGGAGAAGAAAACAGTGACAAATGAGTCTGCCATCCTGAGGCACAGCAAATGGTGCTTTACAGTTAAAGCTATTTCACTCCTTGCAGCGTTCCGCTGCCAGCCCTCCAGTGCTGTGCGGGCACTGGGGAGTGAGGCAGGGCGAGAAGGTGATGCCTTGTGCTGGCAGAGCAGCAGAAAGCCCCTCTCACAGGGAAGGGCTGCAGCAGGAGCTCTTCTTGAGCTTCCCAGCATCCAAGGAGCTGCTCCTGGGCTGCAGGGTTCATCTCTCGTCTCCTCCCAGCTTACAATCTTTCACTTAAAAGCCCCGGCCCTGAGCAGTGCTGGGTGTTGGTGCCCTGTATGGAGCAGTGCTTCATCCTGGGTTGGGAGTTCCATACAATTATTTAAGTGGAAATCTGTAAAATATATTCTTCTTAGGATCCCTGCAGAGATGCTGTGGATATTCCCAGCAGAGGGGGAATTGGTTAGAGCAGCAGTATTTCCAGGGATATCCCAATCAGGAGGGTGCCATTGGCAGTGCCATATTCAAGCAGTCTGATGTTTGTGGGGCAAATCTGTCCCTCTTATTGCTCTTAGCTATCAGACATGACTCCAGCAGGTCTCCCTGTGCTCCTGCCATGCTTTCATTTAAGTTTCTCACCAGGACCAAACTATACCTTCCCCTCCCAAATACACCCTTTTTAAAATTTTCCTGCCAAATGAACTTTCTCCGTTGCTTTTTTCTCACTGTGTGGCCCAAGCTTTTGTGGTATGAATGAAGGAGTCCTCAAATGCATTTTCCCTGAATCCCCATCTCTAATTGTGCCAGTCCTAGAAGACAGCAAGTGGGAAAGGAAGAGAAGCAGAAGTGTGGGATAGACAATGCCTTGTTCATGGGCTTTCTAAGCATTTGCTCAAATTAATGAGGCTCTGGGCAAGGAATGTGCCAAGTTGCCACAGGAAGCACACGTATGAGAGCTTTGAAGCAGATCCCTGATGGGAGATGGTGATAAAACGCACCAAGTGGTGCTTGGGGAACAGTCTGAAAAGTTTGTCCCATCCTGGGAGGTGGTGGAGGGTAAGGGAGAAGCAGTAGCAGACTGTGAGAATCTGGACCAGGATCCAAATGCATTGTGAGTTTTGGGTCGGTTTGGATCTGGGAGGTTGGCTGTGGCCCATCTCTAATTTAATTTGCCTGACCAGAGTCTTCTCTCCCTTACACAGAAAAGAGGGGTGCTTTAATTGGCTTCCATAGAGTTGCTTAGTGTTTGTGCCAGTAAAACTATTTGAATTTGGTTGTGTGCAAGGCACGTGTGTGCGCCAGTGTTCTGGCTTTGTAGTCCTGATAATTACTGGGAAATTTGTTGGGGGCAGTAGTAACCCTGGGTGGGTGGATAGGACCCAGATGGACAGGGAATGGTCATGTTTTGGGTACTGTTTTTAGTGCCACACAGTAACACTAGCAGTACCCTCTTAATTACGGCGTTTCCTGCTGTTATCTCCGTAATGTGGGGTAAGTACCTATGCTCTTCAGCTGAGATGACTTCTGACTCATTTGACAAAGCTAATAACCCTTTAAAAATAATTTAAACCTTTCCAGAAGTATTTCACTGGTGCTCTTGGGACCTGTAGTCCTTTATTTGCTATGGAGCAGATACAGAATGAATAGCAGTGCTGTGGACTCTCTCAAACAGCAACCTTATGTGAGATGCAGCGATTACAGCAATTAAATCCTCTTTGCCAAGGCAACCAGGGCTTTATTTCAAACTGAAGTTAGATTTTATATTTTTTTTTCCTCCCAAATGAATCTCTTCTGCATACATTATTCATTTTTCTTTGGAACATTTAGCCTATATGAGTTGCACGAGCTCAAATTCAGTATTATTATTTATTAATTATTGCATTGAGGTAACGTCTAGGACAGCCTGCCTCATGGGGTCGGAGAGTGCAGAGTTGCCCCATGCAGCCAGAAACAGAACACAGTCATAACCCTTGTCTTGAGGTGGGGGTTGAAGACTTAACAGCATTTCTAGAACAACTTAGAGTTTGCATTTGCTTGACTCCATAACCCACGCCAAGGAAGCCTGGGGCATTTTGGTCCAGTGGATGCTTAGGCCAGTACAGTTTTGACCATCCTCTTAAACTTTTTTACTTAAGTATTTGAAAAAAAAATAGGTGATGCCAGCTCATGCTTTCTAAGTCCAACTATGTTTGGGTGATTTGAATGCCAAACTTCTTGTCACCGTGGCCCTTCCTTGAAGAGGGGAAGGTCAGTGATCCGAAATGATAGTTAGGGTGGAATGTTTTCTTCAACAGTTTTGGAAGTTCTATCTCTAGGATGGTTTTTTTGATTCCTTTTCTTTCTAAAGAAAAAGATGTTAAAGAAGTGCCTATAACCCTTCCCTCGAATGTGCTACACCCTCGTTTTAAGATTGAGTGAGTTCATTGTCTGTTTCTGCTGTTATATAAATAGCATCTTGATTGACAAGAAAACTAAAATGATTCTGTTTAAATCTGCACTACTTTCCTAAGAAATCTACATTCATTATTCCAGGGATGATTGAAAGATTTACAATAGTTTATAATCTGGTATCATTTCATTCTTCTTCTTGGTATTATTAATCACCTTGTCATAAAACGTCAGGAGAACTTTGTTCAGCTTGCATGATTTGGGCTGAGAAAGCCATAATTTAATGTTACTTAGAAAATTGGGTAGATATCTTTACATTCTGGGAACCATAAAATGGATGAGTGATGTTCTTTGACTACACATTATGTACTTACAGGGTGCTAAAGAACGGTTGAAAGAAACCTGTGGTTGAGCTACCATGGGAATAAAAACTGACCATCCAGCTGAGATCTGGTTCAGGTCAATATTTGGTTGTCGAGGTCTGGGTTGAGGTCAATATTTGGT
>JANVCC010000060.1:5819387-6067530 GCA_025345505.1 Todiramphus chloris collaris
GATCCCTTCAAAAACTGCAGTTTTAAAAAATAGCTATCATAATTTCACAAAACTTTTTGTGAAGTTTCTGTTTCTTCGTAGACTGCCATTAAGTTCTTGCCTCCACAGTTCAGATGCTGTCAATGAGTTCAATGTCAGTTATGCTCAGTTATGAAATACATTTCCTTTCTGTCACTTTTCTGTTTGATCCATTTCAATTTAATTAAACGGTCAAAATTTAAAGTATATTTCTTCCATTTAAAAATCAAATCCCTCAGTGTAACTTTTCAGAAAATAGCCAATCTAGTTCTTTTTTGGAATAATTTGGAGTTTTTACACTGATAAGAGATTGTTTAAGCAACCATCTCACTTATCTGCTGTAAAAACAATATTTTAAAGATGGAATTTTCTGTGAAAGAAGCTAGTTCAACATGTAATTCCCCTCTGTCTTTGATGGATCATTTGCTCAGATGTAATGAATTCTGATGAATCAGATAACTTTACTTCTCACAAAGTAATCACAGTGAAATAATGAGTAACTGTATCATCATTTTTGCTTTGTTTCTCATTGCTTGCCTTTTCTACTTAAAAAAAATCTTGGAGTCCTTGATTAGTCTTCTTGGCTTAAAGGACTTGTCTTTTGCCAGGTTGAAAGAAAAAAATTATTCAGATTCTTTACTTCTAGTTCACCATTGCTCTGAAATAATAAATGATATCCTTTCTTATGATGACCCAAAACATCAAGGGTGGCTTCCTACTCACTATGAAATGACATAGGTCCAGCTTTTTCACTGGGATAAAAAACTTGTTAATAAAATCAGCACAGTGGTTCAGGTACGTTAGCCTGTTAGACCTCCAACAGGAAAGTCATAGATCTTAAGAAGAAGAAGAAGAAAGGGAAGAAGAAACAGAGATTCATGGGAGAAAAAAAAAGGGGGGGGGGGGGGAGCGGCAAAATGTGATTTTAGATTATATCAAACAAAAGAAAAGAATGTTACCATTAGTTCTCTCCCACTAAATTTGCCTCTGCCCAGTTCAATGCTGGTACCACTGTTCAGGTCAGAGATTTATTGAAATGCAATAAAGTGACAATATTTCTGGAAACCTGGAACCATCCCAGAACTACTTAAATAATTCTTCTTAAAGGGACTCATTCAAAAGCCACAACAGTAAATAGGATCTTTTGCATTGATTTCAAGAGCCTTTCAATTATACCATAATCCTGTATTGTTGAAACAAATCCTGAACTGGTTCTTGGCAAGGTGTTCGAGAGGAAGACATTACTACTGCTCCTAACAGAATTTATCATTAATAGAAACAAAATTTCACTTCATATTCACTGACACGGTAACAATACCTCTCTGTCCAATAACTTTATGCAATGAAAACCATCACAAAGTAGAGATTTTTGAAAGTATATATATTTTTTTAACAGTTGCAATTATCAGAAGTTTGAAACCTGTTGTATTAAACCTCTCAGAAAAGGCTTGTATTTGCTTCTCAACCAGTACATTTTAAAAGTACATGCACTTTTTCAAATGCTGCTTCATGTCCTATTCCCAGTGATGACCTCTACTATCTGTGCTGGACTTAGGTATAATATATTACTGAAATGAGATCTCTTTAATCAGCTTTAAAAACATTGTGAACTGAAACTGCTCTTATTTAAAAGTTTAACTTTACTTTCATCAATTTATAATCAGAGTTCCTCTGGTATGTTTGATTCCTGACAAACAAGGATAAAAGTCTTGTGCCCCCATTGCTAATGAGATGATAAAACAGCAGGGATCAAGTTTTTAATTACTACAGGCTATGCACTGGAGAGGTACCAATGATATTTTCTATTGCATGTCTAAGTTGTAACTTCAGGCTTATGACAGTCATGCTGTGTTCCTCTGCCTTTGATGATCACTCATCTTTGTCTCCTGAGAACATACAAAAATTTCTGAGCTTGGATCCTGGGGGGCTTGCAATTATTGCTGTAACCTGGCACAGGTTCCAGTGTAGTACCATTGCTGCTCAGCGAGGATCTGATGTCTGAACAGAGGATAGGACATGCAAAACATCTATGAACTTTTCTTCTCATACAATCTGGATTCTCAATCTAGTTGTCCCCTTAATAATTATGCTTTTAATTAAGTTGGAGAATCATTTAATATTGTTTCATTTTTTTCGTATTAGAAGCACAATCTATTACCTTCTCATACATAAAGAATTAGAGCCACAGGCACACAGCAATACACATTTTTGGCACTAGGGGACTCAGGTCTTGGAAAATTGACAATATAGACATATTTTTGGAAACGATCGTCATTCCTATCCATGTTTATAAGCTTGTTGAGCAAGTTTTGCATCTTTGAATAAAATTAATACTGATGCAAGAGATTAAAATGCATTTTCTAGTAGTAAATAGTTCCATTATTAGAAAGAGAGAGCTGAAGGTGATTTGCAGACCTGTCCTTCCCTTCCCCACTTTTACAGACCTCCACCACACGGATCAGCCTGCATATACTTGGCCTTTATTCTGGTTATTCAAGTGCTGCTTTTTCCTTTTGCTCCATACCACTGTCTTAGATAAGAGTGAATATTTCCTTTGGCTCCAGTGCAAGGCAAACAAAAGAAGAGCCACCAGTTGTGCTAACATAGACAAAGCACAGATGAGACTAGAATGAGGATGTTTGTAGATTGCATGGAAATCACCTCTCTCAGTTGCCTCAGGACTGAATTACTGCTTAGACCACCAGAAATTGGTGGGCAGGAAAAAATCAGAGGAAAAGCACTGAATGTATCTTCTCACTAAGCTTTGATGAGTTTTTCTGAACACAAGGTTTATCTTCTCATGAAAGAATTTGTGAAATCTGAACATGAACCCACCCGATTCTTGAAATCAAGAAGAGGCTGTCTCTGGACAGGCCACGCATCCACCAAAATTTGCTTTGAATACACTGCTGCTTTTTTCTGCCACAGTTGCACAACTCTGCCACTGTTCCATGGAATCCTACAGACAGTTTCCTTTAAATTCTTTTATGCTGAGAGATCGCTCTGTGAGAAAATTATTTCATCCCTATTTTGTGTTGCCTTTTCTGTTTAATCTCTGCTTGATGTGAAATGTATGTCTCAGCCTTTTTTACAGCCAAAATGAAGCTGCTACTCCTTTCCTCGGTTCCTTCAGATTATGTTTCCTCTCTGCAACTAAATCTTAACCCAGGAGGGAGTTTCCCATCTAGGGAAGGAGTTAAGACCATAGAAATAGTGACATCTCCAGCACAAAGTGGAGTCAGCAAGGAGGAAAAGATGAATCTGGCATCAGGAGAAAGAGGTCCTCCTAGAGTGCTGAAATATAAAAAATAAGAAAGTACTTTGTCTAAACTTCAGTATTTTACAGTACCATAATTTATGTATAGGAAAAATATTGAAGGATGTGCCTGCATGCAGAAATACTGCAAAATACTGCATGAAAACAAACTTTAATTAATATATTCATTTCAGCAAGAACTGTGAGTTCTGATCTGACTTGAATTCTCCAGGGACTGCATGTCAGATAAACGCTACAGAAATCAAGAGACCAGATGACCCACTTCTCTCTAGCTCGAGGATAAAACCCCACTGCTTTGGTAGCCCCATCCATACTGGCTGTAAATAATCATTCTTAAGAAAAACAGGGTAGTAACATTAACTTCAAAAAGTACTTCACAAATTTGAAAACTTCTATTAAACAACCAGCCGTGATTAATGTACTTGGCTGTAGAATTCAATTACATTTTAAAAGCAAAGCATGAAGAAGACTTCATACTTGTTCTCTTTTACAACTGATATGACAGATCAAAAATGTTAATGCTACAAATATTGTACTGACTAAAAAACAAATATAGCTTTAAATGCACTGATTTATGTAGGACATCCAAGTAATAGCCTGTTATTCTGTAGAGGGGATCAATGGCACTTAAGAACTACACAGCTTATATCATCTCAAACCAATGCATAAACAGAATCAAGAGACAGTTAATATACTACATGATAGAATTTGAAATAAAGTTGAGCATAAAATGTGTATAATTTAAACCGCAAAAATCACTCCATTTTAACGATCTGTTCCCTAAAAAGAAAATGTAAAGTGTTTAAAAGATTTAGCAAAATGTGTGCGTGGATTGAACAAATCATCATGGGTATCAATTATATCTTGAAAATAGTGTACCGCTCTTATCACATCAAGGACTGGCTTTAACTACAGCTGTGGTGTAACTAACATCTTCTTAATTTTAATGAGTGTTGTTCTATTACACGATTAACTTGTGCTGAAGCTGAAGAAGCAAAAAAAAAAAAAGAATTAAAATAATTCCAAATACATTTGAGAGGTACAGAGAATGGCAGATTGTTTTGAAATCTGTTGGAATTTGGCCCAAATGCTGTTCTAATTTCTCACTCAGTGAGACATCTCATGGGAGTACAGTAAACAAGATTTGGCCTTTTTTCCAGAGTTGTAAAAAGTAAACATTGTAACGGGCTACAAGTGCAGCGCTATAGTAAACTCCTGTCTGTAGAAGAGAAATCTGCATAACTAAAACGAGCACACTACATAATCCTTAATGTAGAGGTACATCAGCAACACCAACTCTTTTAATTTCCTGTGTTTAGTTGTAAATCACGCTCGATTGGCATACTGCATCCCCAATGCACTCACAGCACTGTACTGGCACTGAGACAGCAGCATCAGCTCATCAGCCAGGGAAAGCATGACGTGAAATACTGTATCAAGGTCAAGGAACCACTTGGAAGACTCCTGAGTCAGAACCAAAGTCAGAAACCAGTGAGTTTGCATTTGGCATCAGCATTTAAAGCATTGAAAAAATGTATTATTTAAGACTTATAAAACTTAGTTTACTACAGACTAGGGCTTGCGAGGTGACAACAGTCCATTTTGTGGGCAATCCAGTTTTTGTCCCCCTCTTTGCCTGGCTTACCCAACGGGTGATCATGGTCAACCTGCTTGCTATTTATGGTGAGGATTTTTTTTATTTTGGTCCATTTGTGGGCTACTGGTCATGAATGAGGTCTAATGTGGGACTTTATGATCCACGATTTGTAAGAAGCAGCTGTTGCTGTGTAAACACATGAAGTCTTAGCACTGAGATTAGAAGTCATCGCTTGGCCTTGAAAGTGGGCTCTTCGATACAGGAGCAGAGGGAACATTCTATTTGTGTTATAACTATGCCACTATTAAATTAAATCAAGAATTCCAAACCAAAATACTCATGTTTACGGGAAAGTGAACAAAGTTCTTGAGGCTACAGCCATACCTCAATCTTACAAGTTCTGTATGCTGAGGACAGAAACATTTGCATTTGGCATCTCATTTTTTTCCAGCAAATTTCTTTCCTCTGACTTTTTCATTAGAAGAGCTGTAGTGTGTATCGAGAATATTACTTTAGTTATATAAAAGGAAAAGTAGATAATAGGTGCTTTTTATGGCAAAAAGCTTGCATTGCTTTTCTCCTACTGCTGAGTGGCCATAATTCTTAAGTCATACATGGGCAAATGTCAAAGCGGGTCTCCTGCTGTGCCTGACTCCCTCTAATAATTAGGTGGTGTTTTATTATTCTGTGGCTTAGTTGTGAGTACAGCTGTCAGCTGACATAACTGGTAATGGAAGGACCACATTCCTCATAGCTAGACAACTCCCTTCAAAATTCATGGCATATTTACAGCCGTCAGATTTGTAGCATCAGGTTCCAGACTATAGCTGTGTGCAGCAAAGCAGTCTCTGAACCTATGTGACTGCACTGCTAAATCCATCAAAAATTTATATTCATACAAAATAAGGCAGCTCAGTCCCTCCATCCAGCTATAAGTGTGCTTTATGTTATTGCAGAAGAACCAAATTGCACATCTGGGAACTCTCCCTGCCCTGGAATCACCCCATGGCGTAACACTGCATCACTGCCCCAGCTCCCTTCCCTCTTGGCCTGGAGAGCATGAGAGAAGGAGAAAGGAGCCCCATGGGAAGAGTACCACCATGGTCGCCAGCCACCACAGTGGCATTTTGAGCAGTAAACCACTAACAGAATTTATCAACTTGCTAAAAAGGAAGTATAAAAAAAAAAGAGGCAACGGCAAGGTGGTTGGTAGCGCATCTGTTTGTAGACAGAGGGCTCTGATTTGTACTTACATAAGGAAGGACAGAACAGCCATTTATGTCTTCCCTGTCTTGTTGCTGTTTGAAAGGTGTTTTTTCATCCTACTATCCTTTTTCAGACTCTTTCTAGACTCCTGTGACACTCTGAAGGGCAAAAAGCTTCTGTGGGGTCTGATAAGTAATAAGGGAGAACATCCCTGTCCTGATATACCCCTCCGCTCCATGTAGCAGCACCAGTTCAGCACCCGCTAGAAAAGCTTGCAGTGCCAAAGTTGTTTCCTGAGTGAAGGGACCTCCTGGGAATGTGGGTTTATTGGGAGAGTGCTGCTGTTGTGTGGGTGGCACCAGTGCTGTTGTGTGGGCGGCACCAGGAGCTGACCCACTCAGGGTGACTCTTTGTAGGTGTTTATTGCACTGACACAGGTCTGGGTTCCCCCACGCAAGCAGGCATGGGGTGGCACACAGTGATGGTCATTGTAGACATCTCCTGTAGCCTGACCCAATTTGGACAGCAACAAGAAGAAAGCACAGATGGAGGAGCTGCTGTTCCTTCTGACACTAGGGAGACATTCCCTCCATGCTGGGAGAGCCTTGGGTAAAATGTGGTCAGCGTGGCTTCTCAGAAACAGCCTTCTAAGAGAGGCATTCTTGAAAATGAAGAAATTACAACTTACTGCTGCTCCAAAATGAAGAAGTTACAACTTACTACTACTCCAGCCAAAAGGCACACAAGTTTAATTCTGCAGGATTATTAGCTCTTTGTGTACTTAACAAAACATGTCAGTAATGTTCTGTAAAAAACTTTCCCGCGGCAGCTGTCGGACTTGTTATAAGCTGTAGTTGAGCAACCAGTCAGAACATGTGGTTTTCTTGGTGAGAGGGTTTTTATGAGGATTGTTGTGTTACTTTACTCCCGAAAATCACATTAGCTCTTCACGATTTCATATTTCAGCAATAACTTCCTATTGAAAGGGCATCCTCCTCCAGCATGGACTTAGGAAAACAAGGCAAAAGATGCTAATGCAAAGCTGGGAGTGTTCAGGGAGAACATTCAGAAAACACTGAAACCTTAGTATCTCTGTCTCTAGCCACTGTTCTAGCAAATCTTCTCTGGTATAACTGACACCTTTTCTTCTGAGCATAACCTGTAAGGGCAGTGCCATATTGCCAGAAGAAAGGTAAGAGAGCGGAGTTTTGGACAGAGAGTTTATTTGCCACAGCATGCTACTGGACGTAGACATGATAAGAAAAAGTTTACAGAGAAGAAAGACAACAAATAACATATGAGTAAGTACTATGGGTTTACTGGCAGTCACATACTGACCTTGATGAAGATGTTAATTCACTTCAGCAGTTATTTGAATAGGAAAAAGGCAGTGAAAAAGAAGAAAATCAGTGCAAAACAACATAAGATTTTTTTTCTTTTTTCTGCTTTCTAAACACTGGCTGATCATTCACCCAACTTTTTGCTAGATAAGAAAGTTCTTACTGGTGGGCACTTGTGAGATACTTAATGCAGTGAGACTTTTTTAAGAATTATTTTTGCCCAGGAGACAAATGTGTAACCGTATGATTTTTCCCCCTGCTATGTTAAAAATGCATTTATATTTTTTCAAGCACACCCCGATTAAAGAGGGCACATCTGTTTTAAGTCCTTCTTTATGAAAATTACTGAGCTTCCTCTGAAAGCTTATCTTTTAATTTCAAAATTCTTTGTAGCAATAACTTAGATAATAACCAACCATATTTCTGTCTTCTTTAGAAAAAAAAAGAAAAAGAGAGAGAGAGAGAAAGAAAGAAAGAAAGAAAGAACCATTTTGAGCTTTGAACTCCCCCTCCCTCCCCTCTTTGGGTCTCCTTTGAAAAGGCCCCCCTCATTTGCGTTTAAAATGGATGTTTCATACTGGTTGATTAGTGTTAGTATGGGATACCAGCCGCTCTGAGCCCAAGGCTCAGCTTGAGATCTGCGGATTATTCATCAACTTCCCCGGCAGGGGGGACCGTTTCTCACTTTCCCCGCACAGCAGCAAAGTGTTCAGCTTTGCTTTTTAAGATTTTTTTTTTCCCCTTTCACAAAGTTGTGGGTTTGTTTTTTTTTTTTTCCCCTCTTCTTCCCCATGAAGGGGTTACTTGAGTGTACATAACACCAGATCACTTTTAATACCGAGCCTCCCCCTCCCTGACAAGCTTTCTTGATCTGAATAGCACATAATGGATAGGGACGTATTTACCATATGTCTGTCTGGTTACAACCATTGTTTAAGGCAAAGATCATTTAAATACGTAAATTGAGACTTGGAGAGGCACTCAATTTTATCACTATATTATGGCCATATTATAGTATCTTTTTATTTTTCTTTTCCCTTAGGTCTACTTGATGTTTTGTTTATCATATATTAAGTTAGACAAAATTTAGAGGACATACATTAGGACGTGTCCATATTAACAATATTTCAGTAACATTTATCATCATTGCTGTTAGCTTTTTGAATACCAAGTCCAGTCTATCTCTGAACAGGCTTTTACAAAATTGTTATTGGGCGTGCATTATTATTAAACATACCTATGGAGGTAACGCTTCAGAGCTAATGAAAAGGAGCTCTCCTCGTGCAGAACAAAAATAAACAGCAATTTTGTGTGCCTGAGATCTAGCCACTTCTGTGTCATCTGATCTCACAAAAGGTGAGTTCCCTATGAACCTGGGGTCTCTCAGTCCCATAAGCCATTACGGATACAGGAATACAATTGCAGCATGAAGTTTTTCCAGACATTAGTGAGCTTATATATTTTCCTTTGCTCCATTGTCTCCAGCTGCCTAAAGGCACTCATCCTTCCTTGAACACAGCAACTACACACAAAATTATCATGGCTACAAAAAGGCAGAATTACTTTCTTTTAACTTTAGCCATCTAAAACAGACATGAACCTTGATGATTAGTTTAGAAAACTCTATTGCTGATGGAAAGCAACAGCACCTGCAGAATGTGACCATCTCACCAATACTTATGACAGAAAGAATAACCTCTAGATCTGGCATATACTGTCCTCACTGACAGAGTCCAGACGACCAGTTTGGATCAAACTCCTGACTTTTTGACAGCAGACACTGGGTGAGATGATTCACACTTTACTAAGACACGGGATGATTTGGTGCAATGATCACAATGATTAATTCTTTTTAAAATTAACAGCTACCTTGAGCTATATTTTCTCTTTTGTTTCCTACTGTCATCACTAAATACGCTGGGAAAAAAAAATAAATCATATTTGGTACTTTCAGTGAACTATAATTCTCCTTCGGGATCTTTAATCTGCTTACAAGGAGATTAGTAGGAGTAAGAGACACAGCACAGCACTATGCAGAAATCAGGAACTTCTTTACACCCACACAGGCACCCACAGTTCCCCTTTCCTAGTGAATATAAACTATTGATACGTTTTCTCCCTTCATTATGTTATTTTTTGGGTTTGAACCTATACCTCCTGGCTGAGCTCTCTCACCATGAAACCACGGCAGGGCTGTCGATACGTATCTGGCATGCTCCTCTGGAACTGGCACCTTGGTACTCCCTCAAGGTCCTGCATTCCAGGAGGGCTCAGACAGGAGTTGTACCCAGATGCTCAGCCACGTAAGTCCAGAGGACAGAACTGTGGATCTGGAAACTAAGTGATCGAAGAATGATTTTAGGCCTATCCAGGTTTAGATATCTGCTAAAGAAATTCTGCAGACTGAGGTTGAGGATTTAGGTGCCTAAACCTCTCCAAAAACTTATCTGGGGCACGGGAATGTTTCTTTTGACAGCCTGTAATACTTCCTTACTCTTCTCAATTTTGTGTCTGATGCAGCCATGACCACAGCAGGATCTGAGTGTTGTTCAGAAGTGCCTCCTGTGAATTCTGCCTCTTTCTTCCTTTTCCCAGGAGGAATCCGTGTAGTAAATACAAAAATTTAAATACATACACAGATATATACACATTTATGCATATGTATATGGACCGGGCAATGTAGTAACCAAGACTGTTTGACTCCTGAAGCCAGGAGCTGGGTGTTCTCATCGCAGACATGAAAAGACATATCTGAAGGAGGTGGGGATGATAAAGAAGCTGATAAGTCAAAGGATATTGCAAAATACATTGCAAGAGATGGAAAGGCGTATTTCATATACCGTGCTGCATTACAAATGATGCACTTCACATAAAATACTCTAGAGAGAAGTCAGAGAATATACTACACGGCTAGATTTCTTAGGGCCACTGCAGCAGGATAGTGTAAGTTGGTACAGCTCCAATGACTTGTATTGATTTGGGCAAATAAATGGCAACAAAAAACACAGAAAAAGAAACCCTGAGTCAATTTATTCTGTCGTGTCTAGAGGCACGGTGATACTTCAGCATCAGTGACAGTGGTAAAGCCATTTGTACTGGACTCATTCAACATGTAATGTGCCCAGCTCAGGTCAGTGAAGCCACGTAAAAAAGTACGTCATCTGCCTGATGGGATAAATATCTTATAATATTAAGTATATTTAATACATATTTGACACATGCAAGAGCAATGCAATGTGTATCAACATGGATCAGGATTCAGTCCAGAACAGATTTGAAATTCAATAGAGTTATTTTGTATTAAAATTACCGTGACTAGATCAGGATCTTTAACACCACATTGATCACCTGCTTTCTCACTGGAAAACTGTTCAGCAGCATCATTTGTAACATGGTCCACCAGGCATTTGACATTTTAAAAATTAACCAAAACAATTTTATAAAGTCACTATCTGCAAATATTCCATGGAAGTGAGTGAAACAGTGGCAGATGTTTCACATGTAGGTAGATACAAACTTTGTTTAACGTAACATAAAATGTGTGAGAATGGTTTAAACTGAATCGCAAAATTAATTATGGATGTTTTTAAATGGTAAAGCACCATTTGGGCTTTAAAGAATCTTCAAAATAAAGAAAATAACTCAGGTATTTATTGTTTTGCTTCCATTTACATCAGTGCTATAAATAGCTGACAAGAAATGATGACAAATAAGCTATTGTAACCTTTTGGGAGTTTATTAGGTCATTTGTGAGAGCGTTGAATAGAGTCATTTGTTGCCCTCAGGTGTTTGAGAGTCTCTTTACCCTTGGGAAAGGAATTTAACAAAGGAGTGTATTTCAAAGAAGGCACTCTGTGTTTTCCACCCTTTTTCTGAAGTGTTTTCAAACACACTCCAAGCTAAAAATTCTCAGAAGTGAGAAAAGGAGGTATATATCAGATGACCCCTGAAGCAGCTGACAATCCCAGGGAGCAGAAGATAGGGTCAGATTCTAGATGCTTGAATCCCAAATACATTTTCACCATAGGAGGCCCTGATTTATTTTTGCCCCACCCACTGGGTGCAAACTTTGAAATGCACAATACAAAAGCGTTGGACTAATGCCCTACTTGCATTTTTTTATTTGGCTGAAATGTGACATGCCTTATTTTTTTTCTGCTTGCGAAAACACTGGGCAGGTCCTTTGTTACAAAAAAAAAACCCCACCATTGCATCTGCCTTAACCTATATATCTTCTTAATTAAATAAAGAATTAGCCTTTGTTTAGGCCATGATAAAACAGATTGTCAGGCAATGTCAATAGGGCCATCATAATGAATCTGCTAAACCACTTTAAAGAAAAAGCTACAGTTTTAGTTATCTAGATAGCATCTAGGTAGGTATCTGTTGCAAAAGCAATGGTCCTTACAGTCCCTCTAAAGGAAGCTAAGGGGAAAGGAAAAAAGGAAGTGAATGTGTGTATATAATTTCTTTTCTTTTTTTACTTCCTTGAACAGTCAAATTGAGCTCATGATTCCTATCTGGATGCATGAAGGAAGCTGGTTTAGCATCACCTATCTTGTATTTAGCTCAGGAGGTGCTATCAAGTGAATTCACTAGATCAATATTTCTGCTTAATTGAGGTACTTAGAGATGAGAATCTGTGGAAATTAAAAGGTTAGTAGTGACAATGACAAAATAACCACACAGTCTAACTCAGTGGAACAGATTTGCGGTATGGAAGTCCTGAACGCAACAACAGCAGTTGATGGAGACCGGGTAATAAAATTTTTGGTTTATTTTTCCTTCAAGGCTGTTGTTGATGGGTCCAAAGCAAGATTGATCATCTTTAGTTCAGGAAAAGCATCCTTCCTGTACAAATTTTGCTTAAAATAACTTTTATTTGTAGCATCTATCAGAGGAATGAGTCAGAAATAAGGAAACCACAGGCTAAAAAAATAATGCAAAAAAGTGATTTTGATTAGGGAGCTGTCACAAGCACAGTAAAGACCAGTCTCACGGGCGTCTTTGGCTTAAATTGGGGCAAATGCATTCAGGAAATTCATTGATTGGGACAGGGATTTGTAAAATGATATAAAGTGGTATTCAGCGTGATTTTTTTCTCCATTAATCATAAAGGATGCATCTTAATAATTAGTTTTGTAGTTCATTTCAAATTAATGATGATCAGCTTTCCAGCATCACTGCTCTATCCTTCACTGTCTTTGCCACTAGCAGTACAGAATAACTACAAATGGCTCAGAGATTTTTATATTTTGGTATTAGGGATGATTTGTATTTCTTGCTCTCTGCAACCAGTTGTTCGACTCGTCACTGTAAGACTGTGAACCTGAATTTGATGGCAGCCATTAAAAACTTGCGATGTTTAGGGAAAAAAAAAAACCTGTCCTAAATAAATAACTTATTTTAAAATGTACTTAATGACTTTTAAGGGCTGGAAGCTGGTGCTTTTTATCTTACTGAGAAGCTAGAAGATTTCACTGTGTTTTTATAGTGTCTGTCAGTCTCCTTTCCATAGCACAGTGTCAGGCAGGAGTTAACTGTGTGTTTGAGAATGAGAAAAACAGAACAAAGCAATGTCAAAGAGAACTTGTTTTCAAAACATCTTTCTGTGTTCTGGATGGGGTTTTGTTTCCCTTGACAGAAGTCTGAATGTAGTGGGCATTTCTGACCTACATTTTTGGGAGCTGACTCTCGCCTGTCTGTGTGTACATAACACATAGCAAAACACTGTCTGTTCTCACTGCCTGCTGGCAGGCAGGGATTTGTACATTCCCAACACCCTTCAGAGCTGGTTACGGAGGTTCCCAGGCCATCTCAGAGATATTCCAGCAGCTTTAGTCACTGTGTAATTCTTCTGTCACTGAAAAGACCCACTTCAAGCAGGTTAGAGCTACAATAGAAACTATACAAAGTATTACAAAGTTTGCACCTGAGTTTAGCAACTAGGGTTTCAACGTAATAAAGATGTCTGGGTATTGGCCAGAGTTCCCCTGCACGCTACATAGTCCCAAACAGCCTGCCTGACATCTGCATGCTGGACTTGCACCCCTCTGCCCTTTCTTCACGTTTACAGATGGGTTCAAGCTCTGCAGAGTAACACTAGTTCCCCTGCCTGAAGTGCATGCACTAGCACATGCCATGGGGAAGGCTATGGTCTTGGATTCTACCACACTCAAAAATTATTTCGAGGCCTTATTCAGGGCTTCAAGAGTGTACTGTCATCCACTTAGACTCCACTTGAACCCTGTCTCAAATGAATGGCCTCCAGCTCTCATCTTCAAATAGTGGTGCCCATCCTTTTTGATCATACAAGTCATCTCGATTTTTCAGAGTCAGAGCTGATGCTTATGGCCCCACTCTTGCTTTCTCATTTCTTGACTGGACTCACTGCATGCAGTTCACAGGCAATTCATGCAAATAAGGCACAGCATGCTCAAAAGATGTGCAAGATGAAGAATGGCTGAGCTTAGGCAGCCCCTATAGGAATAATTCTTGTAGCCCACGCATCTTTGGCTTAGGCTGTACTGAGAGCACACAGAAATTAGTTTGTCAGTAGGCAAATGTTCTGACTGCAACTGCTGCTTATTCCTGTCTGCCCCTCGTTCCTGGTTACTCTTGCTTATATGAGCCTTTCAGTTGTCATGGCTGTAATCCACAGGCTGCAGGCACCTGACCTGGAGAGACCAAACTAGTGATACAGTGAGCAGTAAAACATGTATTCAGATCCTGAACTGAAATGCATCTCTGGTATCTGAAGTTACACGCATACTTTGGAAGCACCTAAAAAAAGCCCATTCCAATTCTTTCTCATTCTCCTCATCACCACTGCTTCCCAACACCACCCCTACCAGGGAAATGAGATGCCACCCCTGTAGAGGGACAGTGCAGCCTCTGTGAACATGTTTTCATACCTTGGGCTCTGGTTTAGCACATTGCCTCACTCGTGTGCCCCGAGAGGAAGGTCTAGGCGGAAACATTTCACAGTGAAACAGTGTGCTCATTTTTATTTCTCATGCAATCTTTGCACCACTGTATTACATGGTGGTAATTAATTCATCTGACATGTAGGAGAAGTATCTTTCCATAGTGACAAATGTGATTCCTTTAAATATGTAGCAGTAAAGATTGAGGCCTATTAATTTTAACTTACTGTATTATGTATCAGATCATCGTGATTGATTAATTCTAAATGAGAGATGCTAAAATAACATTTAAGAAAAAGGTTTAAAACTGAGATTAAGCCTTCATTATTTCACTGTTGGATGATTTAAAATGACAGCCTGTAATATGGAGCAATGCATTTAATTTCCAAGGCATTTAGTAGATGGCATCCAGAGTGAAGTTAAGTGCTAAGACACTACTGAAATATTCCTGTTGTTATAGAGAGGGTGCAATGCAAGATGACGAAAGTGACTTCAGAGCTTGACAATCAAATATGGGAGGAAAAGATAAGAAACTCTTATTAATGTCCTTGATGTAATCTAGCAGTTTCTGAAAACTATGAATCCTTGATGGAAATCTACAACTGCTGGCCAGGATCTTAAAGCATCCATCTATATGGGATCCCACAGAACTGGGGGTGGGTCAGTAGTGGCTTAAATGTTCATCTGTGTTTTGAGATCATTGCAACACACACTGCAAGTCACAAGCACCTAGGACCTATTGCCTTTATAGGCAACTTGGGACAGATACACAGAAACTGTGAGAATGGGTAAGTGTCTTTGCTAGGGAGAATGCAGATAACAATGCTTTTGCCCATGCTTCCTATTTGTGTAAGTGCTAGATGAAGGATGCCTTCTGTACCTGCTATATGAAGTACCCAAGAAAGCCAAGTTTTCAAGAGTGCAGGAGTCAGTCTTAAGAATTCTATTTTAGAATTTTATTTATTTCATACTTACACAAATGAAGCAGTAGAATATGAGTAAATATTGCCACTTGTGGAAAGAAGATGTTTAAATGCAACATCCTCTGAAAAAGGTCGGAGAGCACCAAATGTTCATACTTTATTTTCCTTGTAAATATAGTAAGGACAGTTGCCTTCATGCACTAAATGTTCAGATTAAATAAACTGCTGTGGAAACAGAACACAGGGTATGTGGTTTGCTTGATGCAGCTACCCAGGTGTAGAGGACATACAGAAACATGTTTGACATTTAGCTGTGCTCTTCCACTCCTTTCAGCCCTGCAGACCAGACTCTGTATCTATAGGGAGCCAGGAGCAAAGGTTTTTTTCTAATACCTTACTACTATACTGAGGAATTCACTCTGCACTTCTGCAACTGAGGATATCACTTGTGGATTTGTGTTCTTGGTTCTCATGAGGGTATATCTGCCAGACAACCTTGGCCTATCTTCCAGATGAAATTCTTGGAATAGTGTACTGAAATTGTTAATTCACTTGCTTGGATAGCACTCTAGACTGTGACCGTGGAGCTGATACTGCGCACAGAGGAGTGGCCACATTGGCCTCTGCCTCTGTATCGGTGGCACCAGAGAAGAAATTCCGTGCTGTGGTCCCACGTAAATGCTGTGCTGCAAGTCCACTCACTCTCCTGCACAGCACTGACAGAGGTTTCAATGGAAACATTTCAAAAATGATTTTGCAACTTAAGAAAACATACTTCAGCAATTACCATTTCCTTTACCATGAAACCAAATTCACTGTACATTACAGCTTTAAAGCTGAGATCTAAGGTTCAGATCAACTCTTTAATCCTGACTGTGGCTTCGGGTACTTCCTGATATTTATGAGAAATGCTCCAGGCCTGCAGCTGGGCTTTGAACAAAAAAATAATGAACTTCGTTGACTGTGAACAAAGTTCTACACTATGTTAAAGAAAGTTAAGCTGTGACATTTTTTAATCCAACATTAAATCACATAACCCAAATTCTCTGCATAATTCAGGGATGTTCACAGCAATAAAAAGACAATTAGATCAGACTGGGCTGCTAAATGAGCTGAAATCAATCTATCTAAACTTGAGAATTCTTGCTAGTCTCTCTCCTGAAATATATCCCCTTGATTTTTTGAATAATACAATATTTTACTAGATGATACCTGAATCAAAATACTGTTTCAGTTCTATTCTGACATGCTCGATGCACTAATTCTCCATCTCCTCTTATTAGTTAAAAAATGTAGATAAAAAAGGATCAGACTGCATCTTACAGAATTTAATATTTATTTTTATAATACGCTTTACAAATCTAATTAAAGTATTAACTTCTGGAGGCTTTGTTCCTGTCTGTTTAATGTGGCCTCTCCATTTAATATGGCTATTTATTGAGAACTTCTGTCAAATCACTTCTTGCTCACTTTGCTCAGGCTGTGGATACAAATTAAGTATCAGCTAGGACTGATGTGAATTTGTAATCTGCAGAAATTAACGGAAAATAGGGTTAACTTGATAGAGCACAGGAAATTTTGGCAGGGATAGGACGGTTTGTAAATAAAAGGCCATTTTCTCCTCAGGAAAAGGGGGCTCAGGGCACAGTCTGACAAAACAGGGCTGGGAAGGAGCAGTGGTGATAACTGCAGTGATTAAATACCCTGGTAAACAGGGAACACATGAAACAGAAAAATGGTCCTACGCAGGACCTTCCAAGAATAGAGTGAGCAATGTTTTCAGAGAAATTACAAAGAATAAGGGCTAGACAAAAGAAGTAAGGATCTGAAGGAAAAACAGAAATTAGGGATGAAAAAAACTAACCTAGAGAACAGCAGTTGAAAAATGTCTTTTCCCTCTTCCTGAGAGAAAATTCTTGTGTTGTATTTGTTATGCAGTGAGTTGGGTATTTATTATCTCCTTTGTAGCAATTTTTTTCCATAACATGCCTCTTGCTTTCAGTTTTGGTATGTAAATACTAGCTTTCCTGCCCCCTATACTCTACCCAAAGTAGTAAGTCAACCAGGCTTCACGGTGTACAGATCGGTTCCTCTAGCCCAGGCATACTTACAGTAAATTAAATGTGACATTAAAAACGTGCATTGGGAAGAAGCAGGACTGTTAACTCAGGAGATGTTTCAGATAGTAAGTCAGTCTTTAAAACCTTGCATCTCTCACTTTAGAAAAAAACTAATTAAGAACGTAAACCCACTGTGGTCCAGATTCGTTGAATACTTAATCCCTACCACAGGAGCTTGAATTTTAAAGCTTATTTTTGAGCAATTCCCATTTGAATTTTTTAAAACAAATATTTATTAAGATTCAGGAGCATCATGTTGGGCTTTTTAAAATCTAGATTCATGTATGAATTGCTGAGTTCTGCTGTGATGTGTTCCTTTTTTTTTTTTTTTTTTCCTTCATCACAGCAGACAATGGTTTTTATTCTGTCTGCAGGTACTGCCTTCTCTGGGGCTAGAACTAAAAGAGCTATCGATACCTGGACTTGGTGTTACAAGAAAGACATGAAGGTAAGAGTTCAGCTTTCATTGCTAGGAGTTTGCAATACACTTAAACATTACACTAAAGGTACCGCAGTGAGCATGTTCTTCACTGTGTGTGTTGGAATAACTTATTTATTTACCATTCAGAATCCCAAAGTGCTGCTAACTACACAAGTTAACAGCTGTCTGCTAGTACAGTTCCTGGCTCCTACCTCCTCGGGCATCTTTTTCCTGTTTATACTTGTACATCAAATGGGCCTTTGGAAAAATCCCTGATTTTCTTTTGTTCTGTTTTCTTTGTTCTGTTTCCATGCAGTCTTTTCCCCTTTGGAGATGACATGTATGGGAAATGGCTTATTGTAGCAACAGGAGACAGAAGGCAAAAACAATTGCATCACGGGTAAAACAAACATCAAAGTGAAGTACAAGCCAAGTAGCTGTGAAAAAATTATTTCATATGTGATATTTTCACATCTTGAAGTCCAGCATTGGTAGCAGTTTTTGGCAGCACAAAGAAAAAAATAAAATTCAAACAGTTACCATTTTCAAACTACTGTTTTTCTCTGAGTTTTGGAGAAACCAACCAGGACAAAGGGCATGATGCACTTGTTGCAATTGGTGCCTTGCCATTTCCACATTCCCTCTGACTGAAAATTCATTAAGTCTACTTGTAGAGTCATGGTTTTAACTGGTCTTGAATTGCTAAAAAAATCCAACAACAACAAAAAAAACCCCAAACCAAAAGCAACTTTGAAAGTCTGTGAAAACCAAATGGAACCTATCTTTCATTAAGTACTAATTAACTGTCTGACAACCCACGTATAAAAATGAGGGTGCTTATTGTTGATGTTTATTTTCACTTTATAAGGAATTGCTGTAGGTAGCCAGCCTGATTAAGTACTTTTAACAACTCCCATCCAAAGATAATTAAGTTCTGCAGTGAAAGGTAAGGAATTTGGCATTAAAAAACAACCCCCCAAAAACATTAAGGACAGCAGATACTTTAAATGAATAAACAAACAGAACTCTTTCCAGTACATACTTTCTGCTTTCTTGTGATTTACATAACGTAAATGACGTTGACATCTCTATATTTTCTTCATCTGTAGATACTGCTGAGCTAATAAAATCTGCAGCTTTAACCCTCTGAATCACTGGAGGGTTCTGCAAGCTGCAGAGCAACAAGTGGTGCCACTGTGGGTGAAGAGCCCGTGGCAAGCAGTGCTCTTAGAACCACCCATCACGCCCCATCTATGTGTGTGCATTGAGGTTGTTAAACATGTATCCAGATTTATATGTGAATAACAGCAATCACATGCTAAAAGTACTAAAAGACTCTGGCTTCCCAAGTGGGTTGCTATGCTGACATCAGTGAGCACAACAAAACCAGCTTAGGGACAAACTGACAACAAATCAAACACGGAGAGGTATTATTATTAATGTTAACAATGTCCCCATTTCTACCTGGCATAACAGAGAACTAGGAAAAGGAACCTTGTCCTCTATTCATTGCAGGCACCTGAAGATTTGGAATTGACCTCATGAGAGCAGACTTTTTTTTTTCTAAGGAAAGTTTTTAATTAGATAACGTTATCTCTTGTCCCTTGATGTCAGCGGCTCCAGATGCATCACAGACATCTCATTTTTAAGCAACAACAGAAACGTGCACTTGAGCTTTGGTGCTGTCTAGACATCCCACCTTTCCACAGACGCGAGGCAAAGCTTGCTAGAGTCGATTCCCACTTAAGGCTGCTTACTTCCAAGTCACAAGATTCGCTAGTTCTCTTGTGAAGCATCAAAAACACAAGCTGTGATTCTGTTTCAATGGCAGCAATTGCATCAGCCTTGGTACGTAGAAGAAAACCATGCTTTTTATGTCTTCAGCTCGCCTGCTGAAGATGAGAATGGGTGCTCGTGTGTTTTGAACTGCAGATGCTTCATCGGACTGTGTCACAACTGATGGGCACGTTGGGTCTCTTGCCAACAATTTGGGTTCCGCACATCTCTGGGGAAGAGCAGCCCGTTCAAGCAGCAGCAGCAGCTTCCCTGAAGCAGCCTCGGAGTTTTATTTCTTGTTTTATTGCTCCACCTTCTGGTTAACTTATAATTTATTTTTACAGCAAGAAGTAGGATGAGGAGGATATAATTTTTCGCGGGAAAACTCCCCTCTCCGGAAGGTGCCGGCCGCCTCCAGCAGCCCGGCTGGCCACCGGGGACAGCAGCGGGGCACGACCGCTGCGGGGGGCGGCGGTGCCTGAGGGACCCGCTTCTGCCCGGAGGTCGCGGGGGACAGACACCCCCCGGCCCGAACCGGTCAGCAGGGACAGACACCCCCCGGCCCGAACCCCCTGGGTGGAGGGCAGCGGGTCAGCACTGCCGGGTAACCGAAACAGACCCGTCAGCCAGCGGGCCGCGGCAGGCAGGAAACGGCACCGCACTTCGGCCCCGCCCGCCGCTTCGGAGCTCTTCGGCAGCGCTCGGCCCTCGGCAGCCAATCAGGGCGGAGCGTGGATTCCCGCCTTGTGCGGCCAGCGCGTGCCTGCCAGCAGGCGGGGGTCTGCCCCAGCGGCCTGAGGGGCGGCAGCCGGGGCGTTCTGCGGGGTTTGCGAGTCCAGCGGCTCGGCCCTTCTGGGCCCCGGGGGACCGTCGGCTGCGGGAGCAGCCGTTGACCTTAGCGGGAGCAAAGTCGTGTGGCGTCGTGAAGAGAAGGGCCTGTTGTGTGTCGCTGGAGTGGGAGCAGAGTCCCTTTCGCGGCCTGGGGGCAGGCCGAGGTAACGCCGAGGGTCCGGCAGGGCTGGCGGGGGGTGTGGGGGTGGCTGCAGGCCGGATTTCGTCCCTGCTGACTGCTTGGGGCTGGCGGAGAAATTAAGGCCGAGCCTAGGTGGAAAGGGTGGGTTGCTTGGTGGGAGGGAGAAAGGACAAACAGGGCTCTGGGGTCGGTTTGCAGCGTCGGGGAATTAACCAGGCAGTAAGAGCCTGCTTGTGTTGTAGATGAAGTGCACGTTGCTCCTAAAATAACGTACCCAGTTAGGCTGAGATAAATCTTTAAATGTCATTACGCCCTGAGTTATGCTTGGCTGTGGTTGCACATCCTGCCATGTCCTCCAGTGTAGCTGTGGGCTGTGCCATTCAGTTCAGACTTGATTAGGAGCTGTACTTTCCCTATACTACCTTCTGTGGCTGTGTTAGTGTGGAGATCCAAGGGAAGGGATTTTGTTCAGAGCAGGTTATGTTTTACTGAAGCAGTTGAACCAAGGCAAATGCTACAGTGCTGCTGGTAATATTTATTTGAATAAGGATGGGGTAAGGAAAAGATCAAACATTAATGCTGTAGGTGATTTGTCTTAGAAAATGACTGGAAGAGCTAGAGCCAGAGCAAGAGGAAGACCTCCAGGACAGGAGTCTGCTATTCCTTCTGTAGGAGCTGCACCTGTAAGTTGATTATAATTTTAATGAGCACAGCTAGACTTTGAAATGTCATAGCTCAGCTACTTCCTGTTTTAACGTGTCAGATGATGTATGTATGTGTTCTGTCAAGTGTATAGTTAATTCTTTTTTTTTTTATTAAGGAAATTTTTCTGTGCTTAAAAATAGGTAGACATTTTCATAGCCTGCTTTGTCCACTGTGATACCATGCAGAGATGCAGGCTGCTGCTGCTATTGATGCATATTTGGGCAAAAACTGGGTCTTGCAGTTGTTTTGACCTGTTCCTGTTGTTTTTAATATCATGGACTTTCTGTTTCTGTGTTTGAACTAGTGTTCAGGGTTTGTTTTGTGCATATGTGACCTGGTGAAACTGTAGCTTAAAACTTGCTGATAATTCTTCATTTGCAGCCATTGCCACGTACCCGGAGATTTTTAAAAGCAGTTCCTCAGTTATTAATAATCATATTTCATGTGTGAAGGTGATTAGACTGGAGCAGTGTTCCTAATGCATTTCTTGCCAGTGTCAGATGAGTTTCAATCATAATAGAAGGTAGTTCACTGTTCTGTTTTTCATTTAATGAAATGCACTGTGCATTATCAGTAGCACTGGTACATTTCTTGAACCTGGAACAGACTCTATTAACCTAAGAGACTGAATTACTTCAAACTTGGTCTCTCTTTGACTTGAATGGAATTGTTACCAGAAGTCAGGAAGTGATACCAGTGTCCTGTGGTAGGTGAAGAGGAATCAAATGATAAGGCTTACTTACTTTACATGGACTGTGAATATTGATGCAGTCTTAGTAAAGTCCATTTTGGCTTTTTTTGGTTGGTTTGTTTCTACTTAGTGTGTACCTCCCTCCAAGAGGGTTAGTTCCAGAAGCGTTTCCAAAGATATGTTGAAAAGAGGTTGCAAAATGAAGAAGTGAAGGTTTATATTAAATGTTTGGAAAATGAAGGCATGCACTCTGTCTCCCCTTAAGTGAGAACGTAACTTGTGCTAGTCACAGGGGAAGATGGGAACAGCTAGCTGTGTATTCTAGAAGAGAATGATACCATTTGACTTTTACACTGAGCTGATACAGAGGTATCATAAAACACCAAGTTCTTACTACTGATGTTTCTACCAGAAAACATTTGACTTAAGGTGGTCAGGGGCTTGCCTCACCTTACTAAAGTCCTGGCAAACCTGTGATCTTTCTCACTGCAGAGGTGGGAAGTGGATAAGTTGGTCAGTCCCTGGGAAGTCCCTTCCCGACTTGGAGACTGCAGCCTCCAAGGAGGGTATCAAAAAGGTGTAGCCCAGTTCTTTGTAATGGTGCATGGCAGGAGAAAAGACACAATGGGGATATATTGAAGCAAGAGTTGTTTTTAGTGGACATGTAGAAAAATCATGAGGACAGTCAAGCACTGGAATGGGTTACTTGCTGAGGTTGTGTAGTAAAAATCCTTGGAGACAAGAGAAACCTCTGAGCACCCTGATCAGGTTTTGTGATTGACCTTGTTTAAGCAGGCAGTTTCTGAAGTTTCTTTCAGCCTGAATTATCTTGTAGTTCTTGGAAGAATAGGGTTGTTAAAAACGCTCTTCCCCACATCCATACAGTGAATTCTGTCCCAGTATAATCTCTTCCTTCAGTTTATGACTTGACATGGAGCCCTCCTGAGAACATTAACAGGTGGGAAAGGAATACAGTCAGCTCAGGAGAGTGAGGCACAGTGCCTAGCTGTTGGACTAGACAGTCCTTGTAAGTGACATTGCCACTTCCTTTGGGGCAAGGATGCAATGTAGGTGAGAGAAGCAAAGCAGAACTGATCTTTCCAGAACTGCTCTTAAGAATACTACAGGAATCACAAAACTTGTGATAATGTTACTGTGATAATACTGGACTCAGTATTCACATATACTGTAGGGTTGTGTACATTCGATCTCTGCAGTAGTGCTTACGGGTATGTACAGATTACATAGAGGGTATATACTTTTGACAAATCTTAAAAGGTGTAAAAATAAGATGGAGAGTATTAGAGCAGAGAGGCCTGCTTAGTTACTGGTCTTGTGTTCAGTGGGATTGCTCATGGCTGAAGGATGTGTGTTGCAGTTCCACCAGGAATGGCACTTTTTAATATTAATTGTTCACTAGACTAAAGTTACAAAAGCTGTTTTTATAAAGTAAGTAGTTAGCTACCTGAAGTATCAGAATCCAGAAATTTTAGATAGAGCTTGGAAAGTGATTTTTGCATTTAGTACTAGTTAAATGAATATGAACTACAAAAAAATTAATAATTCCTGAACCTCATTATTTTGAAGTTTGAAGTACAGAGTCATAACTCTACTACTTAATGTAGTAAAAAAGATTTAAACTTAAGTAACTCTGACACTTAACCAAGTACAGAACACTCAAATACCTAAGTGACTTTGTTTTGTTGTATTCTTGCAAGTATGCTGTTTCTTCAGTTGCTGTAGCAAAAGTTGATCCCAACTGTTGCAGGTTCAGCAGTCTTTGCCGAGTTGGCCACCGAGGCATCAGCAGCTTCAGGGGCCACGTGTTCCTCCATCAGTATCAGAAGAACGTGGTGGCCGTGGACAACCAAGGGGCCCTGAGAACATTCCACAACACCCAGGCAGAAGTCCAGAAGGTCAGAAAGAGTGAAAAAGTTCATTGCACACAGCAGCAAGTGTTTTGAAGAGAATGCAACTGAGACATTCTTTAGACTATTTCTATTTTTTCTTTTCAAAATGAGATTTATTACTAAGATTTAGAAAAGTCCATTATACATGTCTTGTGATTATCGTTTTGTCATTCTAAGGTGCAGTATAAATGAATCAGGAATTTTTGAAAACCATGTTAAGTCTGCTCTACTCCATCTGTACCATCTCCTTTACAAAATAGTTAAAAAAAAAATTAAAAAGCATTTGGTACAATTAACTGCATGAATACCAGTAGTAAATTTCATTTTGATATATCATTATTTTTCTTAAATCTTAATAAGGAAATCAAGCTTTCTTACCTGTCACTATGTGTTTAAACATGCGAGTGCCAGCTGGAGCTGAAATAAAAGATGTGCTCTTCATGTATTTGCAGAAGAGGTTATTTTTTTTATAAATCTGGCTAGGGAGCTGTTCCATTTGCTTACTGGTTAATTGTCTGTAAGTCTTAGCAAGTTAATGTGTTACCTGAAATGGTTTCTCTTTAATTTTTTATATATATATATGACTTTAAAAATGGAATTCTACTTCATATTTGTATATGAGATTTAATTGTAATTCTTCCTCTTCCTCACGTTTTAAAACAGTGGGATTACAGATTTCTACGGGATTTCAGGAATTGTCTTTAGCAGACAGGGGTGGACGTCGCAGAGATTTCCATGACCTCGGGGTAAATACTCGGAAAGCCATAGAACATGTTCAAGAATCAAAAACTGGTATGTTCAGGTTAGACTATAGACATATAAGCAAACTGAAATGAAAACTAGTTCTGCTTTGTTTCTGCTTTTAGTATCCCCTAGGGAGCAAAAAAAAAAAAAGTGTTATGTACTAAAAAAAGATAAAAATTGCTTCCAGTATGTGGAGAGGAGCAGTAAGATTGTAAAGTGCTTCAGAAAGAAATTGTGTGCCATTTTAAATTGCAACTATTTGCACATAAGTGATGATTCTTGTATGTTCCTCATGTTCACTTCTTCAAGCAGGACCCTCTAGGTTTGTTTTTAGAGGTTCCAGTTTGTAACACATTGTCCAAACTTCATAAAATCTCCTAATAAATGTCAGATTTGAGACCTCTTCTGAAGAAACTGTAGTTTAAATGTAAGGTGATAGGCTTTTTTTCCTTGAGATGAAATCATGCATATGAAAGGAGTAAAAGCAGGCTGTCATCATGATCCTACCTTCTTGCTAGAATGCAATACTTCTTATATTAAACAGCGCAGGTTCTGTGCTGATTATAGTTTTGTATTGCAGGTGATTCTGTGAGACATCACAATATAGTAGCAACTGTAGTCCCCTTTTGCTTAATTGAATAACTGGAGCGTGCCACAGGTCCAGGAATGGTAGAGCTTAGTCCTGCTCAAGTCACTTTGTGTCAGAAGCTGTATAGTTCTTTTTTTTCTTGCCTAGATTTTCTAGCTAGAGGTATGCTGATGGCAAATCATCATTGGCTGTACTTTGTAGGCAGCTGTATTGTTGGCCTTTTGTTTTCTTTTTATAGCATCATACAGTTTTAAAGTGTAATATACATGCTTTGTATGTGTTAGGATTGTTTTGTTTTCATCTGGGGTGTTGTATTTCAGACAGGCAAGAATGGATAATGAAAACCAAATTAAAATGAATGATTCATAATAGTCTGCAATTTTTTTCTTTTTTTTTTTTTTTTTTTTGGTATTAGACTTGAATCTTTAGGTGTAAAAGAAATTGAAATGAGGCATGTTTAGGATTCATATAAAGAAAAATTAATTTGTCCTCAAAAGAAGTTTGGGTGGAAATTAATTTTTGTAGCACCTGGTACATGAATCCTTTGGGAGTCAGATTCCTGATCTAAATGCTTATTTACCTCATTTAGTGTGAGAGTTTTCCTGAGAACTGAGGGAATTGTAAGAAGCTCCAATAAGCAAGCGAGCGTCTGTGGTAACACAGTGCCTGTGTGAGCATTTCCTATAGCTTACCAAGCCAGAACAATCACAGAACACGACTGATATCTAATCATTGTCTGCCTTAGTTTAAAAAAATTTCTAAATGCCGTTGAAGGACTATAAGCTGGTAATTTTTTTTTAATTACTAAGACATTTACCTTTGATTTTAGGTTCTTCAGGTAGTATGATAAAATTAATTGCAAACTACTTCTGTTTGACATCTCGACCTCAGTGGGCTTTATATCAGTACCATGTTGGCTATAATCCCGAGATGGAAGCACGCCGTCTTCGATCAGCTTTGCTCTTTCAGCATGAAACGCTAATTGGAAAGACACATGCATTTGATGGATCGATATTACTATTGCCAAAAAGACTGGAGAATAAGGTATGATACCAGAGTGCTATTACATTTTTTCATTTCAACTTGTGTTTTACGATGCTTCTTGTTTCTTGTTGGTCTGGGGGAAGTTAGAGAGTTGTTACCTCAGAAGCAGCATTTAGTTGGATTGAATGTATTGGTATAAACTAATTTATTTGTGTGGAGAATTTAGGTAGCAAATTTCTGGTTCTGTTGCTTAGGTTCTGCAGGCTAGAATAATCCTCTGCACGGAAGTGGATACTACAGACAATATTTTTCCTTTAGTTTTCTTTCTGCTTATGTCTTTTCATAACTTCTGTATTTTAACATCCAACATAATTGAAACAGTGGACATACTAGGCCTAAGTGTCAAGGTTATGGTAGCTGGGGGATCTGGGGCTGACTCCTATGGGAAAAGGTTAGAGGTTGCCCTGTGCTGTAGACATTTCCAGCTGGCTTCACAACAGACTCGCCACAGACCAAAGCTGAGACTGTCAGTGAAGTTGACATCACCTCTCTGTATTTAAAATGGGGAAAAAAATGCCAGAGCAGAAGAGAAAACTGAGAAGAAAGGAGCATCCAGGGGAATATGTCACATACTGATGGTAACCTTTGTCTCCCCCTGCCCTTTGTGCCCTTCTGAAGAGAGTGAGTGTAACCAGTGGGTAAACAGCAGGGCAGATGGGTCTAGAGTGAAGTTGAGCTTGGAAAAAAAGAGAGGGGGAAGATGTTTTCATTATGCGTTATAATGCTTATCTTCTTGCCTTCCAGTACGTGAATCAGTAATTAAATATATATTAATTGGCAACATACTAACTTTATTTCCTCAAGCTGAGTCTTTTTCCTGTGATGGCAATTGCAAAATGATCTTCCTGTCTTCGTCTCAAATTCAGCTGATTTGAGGATAGCCTCTGTTCTACTTGTCTTACCCAAATGGACAAACCATTTTAGGGTATAGTTTAGAATCATAGTAGGAAGTCAAATTCTTATTTCAGCTAAGTCTCGAATTATTACTTAGAACCTTAAATGTGTAAGTTCAATTTTATATGAAGGGAGTGAAGTCCCAATATAGCCCTGTTTGCCTGTAGTTTTATTAACTTAGCTTCACTTTCTCAGGTGAATGAAGTGTTTAGTAGGACTCGAAATGGAGAGGATGTGAAGATAACTATCACATTGACTAATGAGTTGCCACCTTCTTCACCTACATGTCTGCAATTTTACAACATCATTTTTAGAAGGTTTGCTGTCCAAGTTGTGTTTTTATACAAGTCATTCTAAAACTGTCTGACTTAAGATTTTCCTTTCCAAAGAACAGAATACAGATCAATATTACAAATGTAAATTTTTAAGTCTTTGTAGCAACCATTGCTGTATGGCTGAGCACATCTGACATTCTGATGTGCAGTTATATATATGTTTCTGGCACAGGTTAGTGTGAAATACGTTTATGTGGTTTCCCTGAGCAAGCAGATGCACACTGGAGTGCTAACTTTTGTGGGCAGTTAGTCCCACTTCTGCTCTCCTTTTGCGTCTGTGGATTTGCCTGTTAAAGCAAACAGTAGTGCAGGACTTTGCACTGGCAAATTACTGTTTTTGCTGTAGTCTTTCCACTTAACCTTGGTACCTGGACTACCTGGTTCATCTGAAATAATAGCTTGCTTAGACTGCTACCTTCAGCTGATTGGAGAAGAGTTGGGTTGTATGGTAATTTATTCTCAACTGATGAATTGTCATTAAGAAGTGTCCATGGCCTTTCTAAATTAATTTTAATGTAAAGTTCATATTCATGACTCTTTTATGTAGTTGGATGAATAAGAAATGAGGTTGTGCAGAGGGATGGAACCGTGCATAGTTTGATTAAACTGAATAGTAATGATAAATGACATCTGTATTTCAACTTTTAGGCTTTTGAAGATGCTGAATTTGCAGCAGATTGGACGTAATTATTATAACCCCAATGATCCAATCATCATCCCTAATCACAGGTTTGGCAAAAATTACTCAGATTTAGGAGGGGTGCAGGGAGAAAGGATGATATTTTGATACTGTTCAGGTGGCTTTTTTTTTTTTTTTTTTTAAATAAAACCATGGATTTAAAAACTGATATTCCTGGAAGCATGAGACCTTGTTCTCCTAATTTAGTTCCTTTTATGTGTGAGACTTCATTACTTGCTACCAATGTGTGTTGTGCTATTATGTTTTACTCCAGTGTCAGAAACCTTGCTTAGATATCTGTAAGGCCAAGATCTCTGAATACTTTAATTCTAAAGCTCAGGAGTGTCCAGCATTCATTCTGCAGTCTGTTTAATCTGCCATGTAAATTCCTGTCTGGCTGTACCCTGCTGGATGGGTAGTTCTGGAACTTGGCTGTTGCTGGCTGTCGTGTTGTGTCCCCCTCCCCTGCAGGGATCCCCTACGATGTCCCTGATGCTTCTGGCTAGCCCGAGCCTGTTGTACCAGTTAGTGAGGTGGAGTCTGTCTGGTGCCCCATCAGTTGGCTGTGGTGTACTCCTTGCCATTAACCTAGCCTATATAACCTGGCTGATGGAGGAAACTGGAGAGTGTTCTACTAGATAAACTATTGGTCTTTTTCTCTTTAAAATGTTTGGAATATCCATACACTTGGTATGGAAGAATTTTAAGACTAGTAGAGTGAAATGAATTTCTCAGGTTTTTAAGGCATCCTTTCACTTCAGTTATATCTTTTATCTTTGACTAAAGATAACTGCCTGTAAAATATTTTTCATTTTGTTAATTTTTAGGAGCTTGTTTATATTTGCATAATGGTTTCTTTGTCTTCACTGCTTTCTGGTGTCTGGGAAGATGGAGAAAAGAAAGAGTGATTCTTCAAACCATGTAAAGATTCTGTATGTTTTCTTTTAACAGGTTGATGGTTTGGCCGGGCTTCACAAGCTCTATCCTGCAGTATGAGGAAAACATTATGTTATGTGTAGATGTGAGCCATAAGGTTCTTCGCAGTGAAACAGTGTTGGATTCTATATACAGTCTGTATTACCAGGTTGAAGAGCACAGACTTAAAGAAGCCTGTGCTAAAGAGTTGATAGGCTTAGTTGTTCTTACAAAGTAAGTGTCTTTGGATTCTTGTCATCTTAGAGATCTATTTATTTTTTGATCTTCCATGTTCTGAAGTATACAACGAAGCTTCAGAAAGTGTGAAAATGATACCATTGTCAAGCTAGCGGACTAATCGAGGTGACAGCATTTACAAAAGCAGGCAGTACATACTGAATTAATTCTGTTTTCATTTAGTTTTATTACAGTATAGCTTTTAGTAGAGTTGGTAGCCTATTACAATTGAAAATTTGAATTTGGTTGTTGATGGGAGCAAAAAATTCTACTTGCCTAAGCATTGCTATTGACTTTTTTTGTTTCACAGTTCTGTTTCTTTTCTACTTAAGAGTTCTAAATGCCCTGATTAATTTGTTTATTTAGGTACAATAACAGAACATACAGGGTTGATGACATTGACTGGAATACCAGTCCACGCTGCACCTTTAGAAGGTCAGATGGTTCTGAGATCAGCTACGTGGACTACTACAAAAAGGTATGGAAGCTTAACTGTCAGTGTGGGCATTATGCTTTAACTTAAACGTTACAGCATTGTTAGAGGTTTACTTAGGATGCATGGATTTGTAATACATAATTTTCTTTAATAGAGTTTTATTTTTAATGGATACTATGTAGTCTGAAAGCAGTAGGTAACCTACGCAGCATGATTCAGCATGAGGAGTGCGTCTAAAGAGCAGTCGCTCAGGGAAGAATGCCAGAAGGCCTGGATGAAGAAGGAGCTCCTGGGAAGATTCAGACTGGAAACATAAAGAAGGTGGAAGCAGGGACAGGGTATCTGGGAGGAATACAGAGATATTGTCCCAGCATGCAGGAATGAGGTTAGGAAAGCCAAAGCCCACCTGTAATTGAATCTGGCCCTGAATGTTAAAGGCAACAGGAAGGGTTGTGTAAGTGACAAAAGGAAACTGGGGAAAATTTGACCTCACTGCTGTGAATGAGGCAAGGCCCCTGGTAACACAGGATGTGGAAGAAGATGAGGTACTGCATGCTGCCTTCATGTCAGTCTTTACTGGCAAGACTGCTATTTGAGATTCCCAGGCCCTGGAGACCAGGGAAAAGCCTGGAGTGAGGGAGGCACTCTTGGTGGAAGAGAATCAGGTCGGGGAATACTTCAGCAAATTAGACACCAAAAAGTCCATGGGCCCTGATGTGATGCACCTACATGTAACTGAGGCATCTGGCTTGTGTCATTGTGAGGCCATTGCCAATCTTTGAGAGGTGGTGGTGACAGGGAAAAGTGCCTGAGGACTGAAGGAAATCAAATGTCATTCTCACCTTGAAGTTCAAGTAGTGTGACATAGGAAAGTATAGGCCAGTCAGCCTCACATGGATCCCTGGGAAGCTGATGAAGCAGCTAATTCTGGAAACCATTTCCATGACAAGAAGGTCATCAGGAGTATCATCATGGCTTTATCAAGGGGAAATCATGCTTGACTAACCCAATAAACTTCTATGAATCAATGAATGTCTTGGTAGATGGGGAGAAAGCAGTGGATATTGTCTACCTCAATTTCAGTAAGGCTTTCTCCCATTAAATCCTTGTAGAGAAACTGATGAAGTGTGGGCTGGATGAGCAGACAATGGAGTGGACAGAAAGCTGTCTCAATAGCCGGGCACAGAGGGTGGAGATCGGGGTCATGGTTTGTAGCTGCAGTCCAGCAACTAGCAGTGTACTCCAGGGGTCAGCACTGAGTCCAGTCCAGTTTAACATCTTCATTAATGACCTGGATGATGGGACACAGTATACCCTTAGCAAGTTTGTTGATAATTTAGTGAAGGTAGAATGTGTGGACAGTCATCTTAAGAGAAATTACTCTTTGATTATGCTTGGTTCTATGAAACAAAGCTCGTGTATGTCTTTCATAGCTTTACCTTCTCTGCTGTTGAGGCCTGCCACCATAATTGTGAAATCTTCCTGCACATTGGTTTCTGCTGTAAAACAGGATCAGACTTAATAAACTAGAAGCAAAATTTATATTATCCATTGTAGTTCAGGATGGAGTTCATAAACGATAAATCTCTGCCTTCTTGCTTTTGCTGTGGTCTTACTTTCTTGAGGAGAACCACACCTCAGAAGCCATCCAAAGGGTAGCATTTCAAAACAAGAAAAGAGTTAAACTCCAAAGTATGTTGGCTGTCAGTTTGCGTCACCTTTTTGTGTTTTTTATTTTCTTCTAAACTGAATTAGCAACTGCGAGACAGACCAGCTCTTGCCAGAGGCAAGGAAGGATTACAGGAGGGTTGAATTTCAGTAACTTCACTTGGAATCTTGTTTGATTCTCGTGATGCATTAAACTGAATTTCTCTAGGGCAGGAGCCTTGTCTGCTACTGAACTGGAATGAGCATCCTCATCTTGAGTTAGATACTCCGGGTGCTGCTACCTCAAGCAAGGCAGAAGCATTGTATCTATCGTGTATTACAAGTCAACAGTTTGATGGTGCCAGCAGAGAGAATAGTGCTCCCTTATTCGTCCCTTTCTGACAAAGCCAGTTCCTCTCAAGTTAGATGTACTAATTGAAGGAAGTTGCTGGTTGCTTTGGTTTTGTTTGTTTTAGGAAAAATACTCATTTTCTGAGGTGAGTGCTACCATTAAGGAAACGGTGTTTGTTATGAATAAACTAACAAACAATATATATTTCTAATACAGCAATACAATCAAGAAATTACTGACTTGAACCAGCCTGTCTTGATCAGTCAGTTTAGGAAGAGGAGCGGAAACATCGTGCCAGGACCTGTGGTTCTAATTCCAGAGCTGTGCTTCCTAACAGGTACTGTAGCATTTTTTTCATACCAAAGCGTCTGTCAAACCACAATGCCTACTGACAGCAGCCTTTTGCCAAGTTAAGTAGAAATGTTTTGTTTATGTAAATGTGAGTTTAGAAACAAGCTTTGTAGCTAAAGATATTTAAATGAGGATGAAAAGTTTGAGGGGTTTAGATGTACAGTGTTCAGCATTGGCCCTCTGATAACTTGTAGAGATTTTTGGTGGTAGAACTTCAGCTCAAAAAGAGAAATTTGCTATAAATAGATAATTTTGCAAGATATATATTTATTTTCTCTGAGATAGGCACTTTGCACTAGCAGTACCTGTCTATCTTGGCGCTGTTTTGCTTTGGAAATGTCAGTAAAGAGCTGCATGTCTTCTGTGGTTTGTGCTCAAGTGCAAAAATCCAGATTATTTTATCTGTATACAGATGAAAATGTATGTCCAGGGAACAACTGAAAGCCTTGATTGCTTCTGACACCACTTTGTGTCTGCAGTACATGCATAGTCAATCTGCATGTCTTGCAGGTTTACTTTTCTTAGTCCTTTGTCTAACTTTTCACTCAGAAGATTTTGCTGTTGACAGGATTGACTGAGAAGATGCGTAATGATTTTAATATGATGAAAGACTTGTCTGTTCATACCCGACTGCCTCCTGAGCAAAGGCAACGTGAAATTGGAAGACTTACTGACTACATCCAAAAGTACGCTACCTTAGTATCTTTTGTACTCCACGGTCATAAAAAAATTGTATTATAAACTTCTTTTTTGCCACAAAACTTTGGAAATCTTGCTGGTTGTAAAAAAGTCTAAGCAAGAACAAATGTCTCTTTGTTTTAATCTAAATCTTGTTTTCACACAGGGATGACAACGTTCAGAAGGAACTCCGAGACTGGGGTTTAAGCTTTGCTTCTAATTTATTATCCTTAACTGGAAGAGTTGTTCAAGGAGAAAAGATCTTTCAGTCAGGAAAAGTGGTAAATAAAACAACTTCTAAAATCTTCTGGATCTCTTCCCGATGAAGCAGGTTCTTCAGGAAGGATATATTACTTGTTGTTTTATAAATGAAGGATTGTGTGTTACACAAAAGTCTTTCTCCACAAACTTCTTAAATTGTTTACAAGTTCTATTTAGAAACCCCTGACAGTCCCTCTGTCTAAACAAAGCAATTTCAGATAGACAAACTAGAAGACTAGAGGTGTTGCTAACTACTTTCCGCTTATTAAAACAGCACAGCTTTAATTATTTCTCTTTAGTAACTAGAACACGTACAATATCTGTTCACTCAAAGGTGGGGTGACCCTTCAGTATGAAAAACTGAGATTTCAATTAAGTCATAGATTGCCATAAAACATTAGATATTTGTTCTGTAGTAGAGATACTCTGTTTGCTTTGAATGGATGCTAGGTGGGAAAGGGCATTTTACAATCTTTTGGTCTGTGTATGTGTGTATTTGGTAAAGCTTTGAAAAATCTTGTTACTGGAAAGATCTAATACCTTCTTTATAATAATACTTTTATTTTTCTCAAGAAGTTACCTTCTTAGTAAAATGGGAGGAAAAGAAAAGTCAATACATATTGGCTATGTCTTTGTAGTTCAAAATCAGTGCAGAATACATTACCAACTTACCTGAGCTAAAAATAAGTATTTTGCATAATTATGAATGAAACTTCTGAAGAATGTCGGGTTTCTCTAAAGGACTCGATAAACCTTATTTTACAGGAGTTGACAATAGCAGTAAAAGAACAGATACAAATCAAGCTGTATATTCTAGGCAGAAGTGTTAGAGTCTTCTTGAAGTGCATGAGGAAGAAGTTGTGGAATAGCTTGTTTGGTAGTGCGTTGATTTTGGGTTTTTTTTCTCTGCTATCTCTTATTTACAGTTTGATTACAATCCTCAGTTTGCTGATTGGTCAAAGGAAACTAGGGGAGCTCCCTTAATCAGTTCAAAGCCTCTGGACAACTGGTTATTAATATACACACGACGCAACTATGATTGTGCTAGTACATTACTTCAAAATCTGTTTAAAGTCACACCATCTATGGGAATCAGAATGAACAAGGCAACTATGTAAGTGTCTTTAGAAAGCTGATGGAAGAACTTCCTGGTATACTCACGAAGGTGTATCTGTTAGCATGCTTCTGCTGTGAAGCAGGGACACGGTGTAGTTTATGACACTGCCAACTTCTGCAAGATTTTTAATAAAACAAACTTGCTTTCAGTATGCAAATTTTTCAGGTTTTTTTACTGATTGACTTTCTTAGTCCTGCTTTTATTTGTGAGGGCTTTGACTGGGGGTCAAAGCATGCCAAAACCTAACAGTATTAGACATACAGTCAGTGAGCAAAACCTTCTCAAGCGGAGCTATATTTAACGCAAGAAGGAATACACACTTTCTTTCTGACTTTGAATGTATTCTGATTTGTTCTCATTGCAAATAGGTTCCTTTGAGAACCTCTGCTTGCTTTTAATTTAGGATTTCATTGCTCTTGGAAGCCTAAGTTGGGGATGATTCCTCTTAATCTTCAAAATGTGTGAATATTGTGTGTTTATTAATAGCTATACATGTGACCCTTCATAAATGACATGCATAATGTCCATCTATATTTTTGCTGAAGTTTCAATAGCTGTTAGGTTTCTTTTTCTGTAAGCACTTTTTCTCTTCCTTTTCAGGATTGAAGTAGATGATAGAACAGAAGCTTATTTAAGGGCTTTACAGCAAAGTGTTACCCCTGAAACAAAAATAGTATGTATATGAATCCATGATGTCAAATCATGTTAATCTCCCTAATTGGTGTTTTAAGATTAGTGGGCTTCATTCTCAGAAATAAAATTCTTGGCTTCTGAGTATCTACTACATACCTACTCCTGTTCAAACACCAGGCTAACAATGAGTATCCTGGAAAAGAGCCTTTGAACTATAGATGCTGAAACTATAGGCTCTGAACTATAGGCTTTGAACTGCATGCTCTTAACTATACACACTGAAACTTTTTAGGTATTTCTTTCACTGTGAGCACTTGAATATTTCGTTTGAGCCTAAGAAACTTTTCCTGAAGAACTACAGCTGTTGCATAAATGCAGTTTCTTAATTTTTTCTTTTTTTTTTTTTCTTTAAAGGCAGTTTGTCTTTTGTCTAGTTCCCGAAAGGATAAATATGATGCTATCAAGAAATACTTGTGTACAGATTGTCCCATTCCAAGTCAGTGTGTGCTTGCTCGTACTTTAAGCAAGCCTCAGACTGCTATAGCCGTAGCGACAAAAATTGCCTTACAAATGAACTGCAAAATGGGGGGAGAGCTTTGGACTGTTGAGATCCCAGTAAGTAATTTTTTTGAAGCGGTACTGTTTTCTGTATTGAGCCTTATTTAAAAAACAAGCCTTCTTCCCCACAAAAGAAAGTTGAGTATTCTTTGTGTAGATTTTGTGTGTGTATGTCTTGAGAAGAGACATGAAGTTAAATATTACACAGAGAGATGTTTAAGAATTGAGTACACATGGTATACTTAAGTGTCCTGAAACTGCACACCTTGCTCATTATCTTTTTACACTGTAGGATGGAGATGATTGGTGCTTTGCATGTCTTCATGTACATGTTCTCTGTTGTTTCCTTTTAAGCTGAAACAGGTAATGATTGTGGGAATTGATTGTTACCACGACACTGCATCTGGAAAGCAGTCAATCGCGGGATTTGTTGCTAGCCTGAATCAAACAATGACACGGTAAGGTTTGAATAACAAAGAAAAGTTAAGTTAAATTATCTTTATCTCTCCCTTGTCTGAAAAGTAGCCTGTATGTGGTGGGCCAGCATGAAAGTGCCCAAGTTGATTTATTGTACTTTGTTACTAATAACTGAATGTTGTGAATTACTTTTCCCACGGCATCCCTTAAGGAATAGCCTTGTCCATCTTCCACAGTGCTTAGGAAAGGGAGCAAATGGTGGGGCGAGGGCTGGGATGGATAGAGGGCATCACGGTGACAGGCTCCTCTGCCTTTTAAGCTGACTTGTGTGAATTTTTCTCTTTGATTGAGGGGAATTGCACATGGTGATAAGGCATTTGTCTGCCACAGGGCTTTGCAAGGGAAATGTTCTCCTAGTACAGTAACTCTTGCTTGACTGCCTTGACCCACAGTAGCCATACAGACTGAAGCGGTCATAGTTATTTTAAAAATAACTTCATTGAAGTAAGCCTGGGAAATGCTTTGAAGGTCATCTTTTGTTTTATTCTTCACAGGTGGTTCTCCCGCTGTGTTGTTCAAGGTCGTGGGCAAGAAGTTGTGGATGGGCTTAAAGCCTGCTTGCAAAGTAAGGGATCGCTTTCTGCTCTCAATAAGCCAGATCTAAGTAATGACAGTTTAGCTTTCTCAAAACATACCTCCTCAGCTGCCTTCAGGGCAGATGTTAGCTGTTAGATGTAGCTCTTAGATAAAAACAGGTTAAAAATACAGCTGTAAATATTGCTGGAAACTAATAGCATTTTTTTTGTACCTTTCACTGATTCCCACATTCAAAACTTACTGCTGTTTTTCCAGTAATAAAAATGGCTTTTTGTTTTGCAATGAGCTGTCATTATAGCTAACAGCTTTTACTATTTTAATTGTTTTTAAGCTGCTCTAAAAGACTGGTTCAAGTGGAATACATATCTGCCCTCTCGTATTATTGTGTACCGTGATGGAGTAGGAGATGGACAGCTAAGTACTCTGGTTAATTATGAAGTGCCTCAGTTTCTGGATTGCTTGAAGAGTGTTGGTAAAGACTACAAGTAAGTCTCTGTTCATCAGCCCCCATTTTTATACTACAAAAGAAATGCACACTGGGATATGGGAAGTGGTTGTGGACGAAGATTCTGTTGTCTTTTCATCCCTAATTCTTTTTACTTGAGCTCAAATCTGTTTTTCTGATGATTATTCAGGTGATTTGAGACACCCAACTTGTAATATAGTAGAAGTTTTTATTTTTTTACCACCTGAGTATTCAAGGCACAGACACACGGATATACTCTTTAGGCACTCTTGATGTATGTGGTAATTAATACTTTTTTCCAACTAGCTGATTGTAACCTGGTTACTGTCATATGTGTCCAGTAGGTCCAGGTTTTTCTTTCCACTCTGAAAGGTCTGTCTGTTTGTTACTTATGTTCTGCACAATTTTCAGTGGTCTGCTTTAAAACTTGTCAACTGCAGTGACTTGGTTTCTTAATTTGCTCTGAAAAATGACAGTGTTTCCTGACACTACAGGCAAGTGGAGCACAAAATAAGTTACAGCTAATAGGAATTGAAGAGCTTACTTCTGTTTAGTTTCAGTTAGTGGCTTTACCAAAAATACTGTTAAAACACTGTTTTCTATGTGAAAAGATGAGAGAGAGGGAGAGAGTAAAAATCAGATCTGTATTTAGAAGATCCCTTTTTGGTCTATTTTGTGTCTCCCTATGAAGTTAAATACAAGCTGGATGGGTGAGAAATAGTGTCACGTTGCACCTGAAACTATAATCTAAAATTAAGACAAAAGTCCTATTTAATCTAAATCAATGCATTAGTGAAGACTTATACATGAAATTAATGCCCTGGAGAGCTCTGAAATTGCTTCTGATTTGAAGCTCTAGAGAATGTGCTCCTCTAGTCCTCTCAGTACAGTTTTTCAACATTGTTTTGTTTTTTTCTTTTATTTATTTTAGTCCAAGACTTACTGTGATAGTTGTGAAGAAACGAGTGAATACCCGGTTCTTTGCACAGTCTGGCACAGCACTGCAAAACCCACCCCCTGGTACTGTTGTTGATGTGGAGGTTACCAGGCCAGAATGGTAAGTTAGTATAGGAGTAACATTTCTTCCCTTGCTGGCAACCTGATAATAAAGGAAGCATATCCAATATGAAATTGACTGTGGGATTGAGTAGAACAATACTTTCCACACTTCTGTCCTGAAAAGAAATCATCGTGGATGTGTCAATGAAAGTAATGCACAAGTTTAAGTTTTATTAATTCATTATGCAATATTTCATGGTCTCTGGTATTTCTCTGTGTATTTCACTTCTTGGTTTGACTTTTAAAGGTTTAGTACCACATGAGTGCCTGTTGATAGGGTTGCCTAGCTGGCCTTAACTGAAATGAAATTCTCTCTGACTAGTTTTGATATTGTGCATATATTTAGTGACTTTGTGAGGGTGCATTTTTGTGAGCGAGCGTTGGAAGTATTTTTTTGGTGGTTGGGAAGTCACTAGGAGAAGACTCAGAATTGTCGTTATGTGTGCAGGTAAAACACACGCACAGATCTCACTGGCTTCACATTCTTCTGATTAGTATTGAATGTTTTTGCAAGCCATGCTCTGTGACACTCGGGTCAGGTGTGGGCATCATAAAGATCATTCCAGTTGTGATGAAAGGTTTGACTTTGGTCGAGGGCCACTGGAGCTCATAGGGAACAGTGCAGTCACTGGTGGAGCGTGTGGTTCCTGAGAGATAGTTTTGTCTTTTCTTTTTTGTACTTTACCAACTCGCTGCAGGTGACAAACACACCTCAGGCTGCTAGAGTAGATCAGTGTGAGCAAAGTACTTGTGCAGGGTGCTAATCAGGAGAAAAAAATGATGTGATGAATAGCTAAGATCTTCACGATCTTAAGACCTGTTCCATTTAATAAGATTATTTACATTCCTCTGGATCTTCTGGCCTTTCAGAAATAGAGGAAACTGCTTATTTTGGGACCAAAGCATAGGCGTGCTTTTGGAGTTTACTCAGTTTGCATAAAATGACTTGAGGAAAATAAGTAAGAGAAGTTGGTGGGGATTTGCATTTTTCTAAGGGAATCAGCCCTTTCCCTATCGGGCTTCCTGGGGTTTTGTATTTTCTCTCTTACAGGTACGATTTCTTTATTGTGAGTCAGGCGGTCAGAAACGGTTGTGTTTCACCCACTCATTATAATGTAATTTATGACACGAGCAAACTGAAACCAGATCATATACAACGTTTAACCTACAAACTTTGCCACATGTATTATAACTGGTCGGTAAGTATTTCCTCTGGGAAATTACACTATTTTTCTCCTAAGATTACACATTTCTCTGCAGTAACAACTCACAAGAAGGTAGAAAAAAGGTATTGTTAAAACAGCCATACGGGTCCAAAAAACCTGCCAGTGTGGTTCTTGAGGTGGAGAACAAGACATTTTGTAATTGTGATCTCTCTGAACATTAAATAATCTTTATTTTCAGTAGAAAATACTTGGTTTGAGTAGTATTCCCAAATTCTATGTCAAAAGCAAACCTGAAATGATTATTTCTTACCTACAGAAATAATCTCTTTTTAAGTGGAGATGGAGCTGTATTGCTCCATTTCCTTTGAGGCTTCTGTTTCATACCAAGTTCAGCACACAGCCAGCTCGCGCCTGAGGTGTGCTTTAGACTTGTCAGTTTAGTAATCATAAATGTTGCATGTGCTGTGCCCTTGTCCCACCTTCTGTGACATCCAGCATCAAACGTAGACCTGCACAAGAGGCTTTTTTGGAGTGAGGAGGGGAAGAGAGTTGGGAAGTGTTTTGCATCTTTTCTTGTGTAAAGCATGTGGGGGGGGTGTGTTTTGGGGTTTTTTTGGTTCTTTTTTTTTTGCGGTGTTTTATGTTCAGTTGTTTTTTTGGTGTGTGTGGTTTTGTTTTTTTGTTGTTATTGTTTGTTTTTGTTGGGTTTTTTAGGATGTTCAGTGTGTGTACTGTTGTTTTTGCAAATCAGCATAAACTGCAGGGAATATAAATTTTACATGTATCCAGATGTGGGAATGCTGGGGCTCTGTTACAGTGTCTGCTTCTCTGAATGACTTGAAAATAACTTGTTTGTTTTTGTTTGTTCTTGTCTTCTGCAGGGTGTTATCAGAGTACCTGCTCCTTGCCAGTATGCTCATAAACTGGCTTTCCTCGTCGGTCAGAGTATTCACAGAGAACCAAGCCTGATGCTCTCAGACAGGCTTTACTATCTTTGAAGTTGAGATACCACTAAGAAAAAGAGTGTAGTTCCTTTCTAGGGCATGTAGAGTTGTCTGGGGGTTTGTGTGGTGGTGTGGTTTGGTGTGTTTTGTTTTTTTTATTCTTAGGAGATGAGCGCCTGCTATAATGAGTAGGTGCAGTTGTGGAACTTCACTTTTGTTGTATGAGGAAAAAGCTTCGGATGGAAAATCCTGCATTTTTGCCTAGGTCTTTGATTCCTATAAAAACTACACCATTTTTCTTATTTACTGAAGTGTTTCTGGGATTCTTCATAAAAGCTTATCAGTTGTTCTTATTTTTATTTATGTTTTGGGGAAGTCTTACACAGTTATTTTTAGCATACAGTATACTTAGTCATGTAGACCAAAGCCTGAACTTCTCTAGCTAGCACATTACCCTCTGTTTTCAAAATGCAATTGTTGCTTCCTTGTTTTTCTTGGCTGTTGAAATGAGGGTAAAATTTTGCCTCCTAAACTGTTTCCTGTCTTAAAAGAGGCTAGCAAATGTTCTTGGTTATCGAGGCTGTTTTAAGATTGCTTGGAAGGGTTTGTAATACTTGCCCTTGTGATTGCAGGAAACTCTTGTGCTCACTTGTGTCTCCTTAGGAGTAGAGGGAAGTGAAGTGTAAGTTTCTCAGATGGGCATAGCTGAGGAGTGTCCGAGGAAGGTCTGCATTACACCAGGGTTTCAGGAGTGTCAGAGGCAAGAGTTCTGGTTCTTATCCCAGCTATAGGAACACCTCTCTTGTCTAAGGCTGCTGTATGGTTCCCACAAAAAAGGGATTGTTGTGATGGAGCATGGGCTAGCCAGTGACAGTCTCATAACTTCATGTTTACTACACAGCGTAAGTTGTTGTTTTAGATTAACTGCACATTCATAACTGGAATGAACTCAAGTTTCTTTGCTGTTGTTTAACTGCGTGCTTGTTCAATGAGAAAAAAGTTCTTTCAAAGAATAGCATTGTGGTTACATGACAAAAAAAATATTGCTGCTCATGGTTGGTTGGTTTGGCTGCGCAGTTTGAAGTAATGGCAAGTGTTTAGGCCTTCAGTTGTATTGTACTTTCAAGATTTCCATAGGTGACTGTTCAGCAGGAATAGCTTAATGGGTAAACCAAACAGCAGCTGTGTTGCTAGATCGGATCACAGACCCTTGCCTTACCAGGCACAGAGTCCTGTTAGTGCATGTTGACTTTGGATTAGCACTGTCTATTTCACTAACTTGTTGCACACCTTTGTTTCTTGTCTTTGTGAGACCTAAATAAAGTTGTTGCTCTAATCCTCGCTCATTCAGTTGTCAGCTGTATTTATGTACGTACTTTGGGCCTGCACTGTGTGACAGAGCTAGAGTAACTTTCTAGCCTTCTTTCCCTCTGGAAAAGTGACATCTTGCATTTAGACGAGCCTTTATTCTACAGTAAACTTCAGCAGCCAACCACAGGTCTGAAAAACACGTCAGCTCTAGAACTTCTATGATGTTCAGGCTTTTTTTTCCTTTCCTAGGCTGAGAGAAGTGTACCAACCTCTTCCTTCCACCTGAAATTCGTAATAACGAGACCTAGGGGGGCTTTAGCACATACTTTGATCTTTGATGCCATGCAGTGGTGGTTTTCCCTGTTTGCTACTTACTGTTTTGTTACTGTTTCCTAGTTCCGTATCACTGATCACTTAGACCTGTCCTGGGTATTCATTCTGATCGGGTGTCATCTGAGGTCAGTAGAACAGGAAACGGTCACTGCAGGCTGTTCTTCTCCACGGGGTGCAGTGCTGGCTAACACTGGTGTCTGATCCTTTGGAGGTGAGGAAAGGCTGATGCCACAGCACCAGCTGATACAGGAGATTCATGAAACATACTGCACTGTACAAAATATCAAATTATTTATTTATATAAAATATAATACACAACAGTTGTACACATGCACACACCCACACAGTACTTTACCACAAATTTGGGCCAGTTATTTTCTTTAATTAATGTTATAATCTAGCACACGGTATCTTACAGTAATTTACATTATTATCTGAAGACACAATGGGGAAGCTTTGAGCATTCGTTTATAAACCTTCCATAAATTACAAAAAGAAAGGCAGTCTGAAAAGTATGTATAAACAGTAAAAACAATTTACAAATGGACAAGAATTACAAAATAGTAACAGCCAATGACTGCCATCAATGTGGAAGATTGTTTTTAAGATGCCAATATTGCAATTGATAACTGATTATCACTTCTTGCAGCCTTTTTATTGGCTTTGGCTTGTGTGTGTAACACAATTTTCTACTTTAGACATGCACTTTATCTTGAATCTGACATCAGCTATATGAAAATATCTTTACTTAGGACTGTACCTCCACAGGAAGAAAAGGTGGGGATTAAAAGTTTTTTTATTGTGGAGTTCTTGTTTTCTTGTTTTTTGTTTGTTTGTTTTTTATTTGTTCCCTGGTGATTTAGGACAGTGAACCAGGAACAACAAAACTGGAAGTTGTATGGTTGACACTGGGTGAGTCTCTGAATGACTTACACTATCTGATAGTTAAAATGTTTACAAAAGAAATCAACACAGGGGTTGTGGGTTGGGGGGGAAGAAGCAAAAAAAGAGAAAGCATTTTGCACAGCACTTTCAAACTCCCAGGAGTTACATCAGACACTGAATGGAGTCAGTAACATAGAACTTGATCTTAAATTACCATGTTTGAGGGAAGATGAAGACAGTTGAATACACAGTACATACAAAGTATACGCTGTATATTTATTAGACAGTACAAATCATTGTGCATTAATAAGGCAAAACATCAAGGCTGATTAAACTAGGAGTTTCAAGACCATTTTTGTTTATGGTAAAGGTTGGTTGCAGGGGGGTAATCTTTCTGAACCAGGAATCAATGAATAGAATTTTCCTCCCCCCACTGATGGTTAAAGGAGACTAAAGGCTGAGATTTGTCCAGTGGAGTTGCCGGTGTTGAGTTGACTTCAAATAAAACCATGTTCTTCTGGTCTTAATCCCACAAAAATTTATTTTTATTTTTAAAGAAAAAAGTATTTGCAACAACACATCCACTTGCTTTTTTCTTGCTGTTCTGATTTAGCAATTCACATGATTCAATTGATGTCAGTTAAAAATGCAAAAGTTTGGTAAAGTTGCACTGCATAGTCATGAAAGCCCTAGTTTTGACTTTAAAAGAAAAAAAAAAAAAAGAAAAAAGAAAAAAAATACACAGACTGGAAGCTTTACAAGTTGTCCAGGAGTACATGAATCATTTCACTGCACCAAGCTTTTTCAGCAGTTTCTTGCCTTTGGAAAGCAGCCCCTTTTTCTTTTTCGAGGACATATCCCTGCCTCTCCCGGGACTACCAGAACCCATAGGTGACGGAGGTGACCCAGAATGGAGATGAACTGTGGGGGATGGTGCTCTCCGGGATGTACCTGTATTCTCAGGAGGAACCTATTAGGTACATTGTTATAATTTATTGAATGTTTGAAAGCTTAAAAGCTATTATCATCAAGAAAGTTGGTAACATCACTTGTCCCATTACCCACTTAAACAAAAGGGGAGGTTCCTTTCTTCTTTGTGGCTTAACATACCCTATGGGCTTACGGAAAAGACGTAAGTTTTGAGGGAAAGTATAGACGAGAGAACACTCCAATAGAGCCCTGGTTTGGTTATACTTTTTAAAAGAAAGAAAGAGTTGGATACATTTGTTTTGCCATAGATCTGGCCACAAAAGCCACAAAACTGGTTTTGCATTTCAGTACTCTGATAGTACAAAAATGAAGAGGGATATTATCAGCTATAGAGTTAAGAAAAATAAATGTGTTAATTACTACAGATTAGTAATTGATAGAAGCCAAACTTTGCAGAAGAAATCACTTAAAATGCTACTTGATCACTTATTTAAATGTCTTTTAAATGCCTTTTCTTTACATTGGCTAGCAAACTTTATGTACAGATTTGAGAAGATGGCACACTGGCTTTAAAAAAAAAACAAAAAAAGGAAAAAGGAGAAAAAAAAAAAAAAGGACAAAGAAAAAGCTAAAATGAACCTTAATCACAATCAAAGAAAGCTTAAAGACCCTGACTGCTTGATGGGTATGCTGCAGCTATGAGGTTGCTGAATGGCAGTGAATACTTGTACCATAGTTAGATGACAGCATTCCTAAATATTTTAAACAGCTAATTTTTAATTATCAAAAGCACTTGAATGAAAATGCTAAAACTACTTATACTCAGCCTACCCTAACTACAGTGATACTTAGGATGATATTTGATCACTTAAGATGATATTTTCCTATCCATGCCTTAGGGACCCCTGGTAGCTTGTAGGGCAAGATAAAACATTAGCAGTTTACGGGCTTGTGCGACAGTGAGTTAAGCAAAGGGGCTTCAAGCCTACTTTGATTTCAAATCAAGGTCTAATTCTAATGAAAAAGAAAACAACTTGGTAAAGCACCCCAACGTACACCTGAAGATACCATATATTTAGTCTAATGCATTCATTCAGTGAGCTGCATGTTTCATACGGAGACTTTTATTGCATTGGTAAACCAAACAGTTGCTGGCATTTCAAACGTGCGCTTTCTAGGAAAATCTGAGTAAATTGTACCAGAGGAAGGGATTTTGTCAGGACTGTTGAACAGTTGGTCTTAGGCAGACTGGGGTATAATCGATTATGGAAAACACATTTTAAGGCAAACAATTTGTAGCTTTATTTGAGCGTAATGAGTTTCAAAACCAACTATACCCTTGTAAACTACTGCACGTATCAGCTTGCGTTTCGGTCATATGTGCTTTAAGGGTTAGGGGTGTTGTGCTTTTCTCTTGATACGGGAGCTTGGATTTTCCATATCCCCTGTTGGCTAGCAATGCAATATGCAGCTTGTGTTTGTAGGGTGGTTAGACATCAAACGCTCCTTTCTATGTAAACATAAACATTTAGCTTATGAAGAAATATGTTCCAAACTTCGACCTTCATAAAGTGAAGTCTAATTGACTTATTTCTAAGGATTCCTTTTTAAAGGATTTGTCTCCTAGAACACCTGAATTGATGGACTAGGTACAGTAAATGCATACAGCCTGTTCTGTGGCCAAGGAGTCTGGAGACATATTTCTTTTCTTTTTTTTTTTCCTCTCCCCACAATTTCAAGACTTGCATTAGAGAGCCAGGTAGCTTTAATTGAAATCTCTATTGGTATCTTCAGTTGCTCACTTACGTGAAGGCTACATTGCCTTATTAAGGTGTGAAATGAACACTCTTCTTCTGTTTCCAAGCAGATGAGCAAAGAAATAAAAATATATATAAAATATATAATATATAAAAGTATTGCAGTGATGAAACAAAACAAAAAATGAGATATTCTAAACATGATTAGTCTTTCATAAAAGAGAAGTCTCTGGGCCATTAACTAATGTCACTTGGAATAAGAAGTCATAAGGATTAAAAGATGACCCCTGCCCATCAGCTGCATTTACACTTTGTATTCAAAGGAACGCTTGTACCAGGCTTTTGTCCACAAGAACTTTTGCTTTCACTGAGATACTGCAAGTAGTAAGTGTAGTTTAGAAGTTAACTACTTTATCCAGGGGAAAGCTGCTTAAACTCCAATTACAGTTGAATGTACTGTAATGACTGCAAGCAAATAGTAAATTTAGTTTCTTCATTAACAAATACACTGAGCTAGCGGAAGGCTCAGCCATGTCATTTTTCTTAATGTTTAATATTATATATTTGAAAGTTAATCTTAAATAGGCAAATGGATTAAAAATGTTAAAAGTAATGTCTAAATTATATATGAGACAGAATGGAATGGAAAATAAAAACTTAAGTTTTTCTTATAGAGTTGCTTACCCTTTTTGCTTTTGTACGCGTCGGTGTATCGTGAACGTAGCGCAAGGGTGCATCCGAGAGATAGACTTCAACATCATCAGGCACTTCTTCAAGGAAGTTGGAAGGAACCAGCCCCTTTTGTCCATTAAGTTCACCCTGCACCATGAGGAAAATGTCAGTGAATGTTTTAACTAAAGCCAATGCAGGTTCCCAAGAAGGTAAGGAAGTATTTTGACTCTCTCAGTCAGTGAGGAAGAGGAGATGGCCAGAAGTGGTCAGAGGATTTTGAAGACCACAAGAGCCAGTGCACGTAACGGGAGCATGGGAAGTGGATTCCCTCACCGGGGGGATGGGGGTCCTCAGGACTGCACCACCATAGACCTCAATGATGCTTGGCTGCACAGCCTGAAGCTGCTGCTGAGGTTTAATTATTCCTGTGGGTCTCAACTTCTAAATAGATCTGAAAGAGTCATCGGGGCCTATTTTCTATGGCCACTGCACACCAGAAACACAACACAACTTCAAGATGCAGGCTGAGAGCTACCCTCAACTTGAGGACAGTTGAGCTGCGCAAACAATGCTGGAGCCTCGTCTACCATGATTAAACTCTTCTAAAGGAATGACAAAATAGTATCAGTTCAGAGACTGCTGAATTATTGAGAACAGCATTGCTCTCGAACGGGGCTGGGGGTGAGCTCAGCCTCCCGGGTGCAAACTGGGGCACTAACCCATTTTACCTGCTCCCAGGCAGACCCTGCAGGTTGGCGGTTTTGTCCAATTAGGATCACAGCTGTTCTACAACACCGTGACCTGGAATTGTGACCTGAACTCCCCCGGGGCTGCCATTTAATCACTAATGCCCCTGAAGGTTGCTCTGACAGGCTGTAGTAGACAGAAGCCAACTTACGTAGTAAAATCCATCTTCATCGATTTCACCAAAGACAGTAATAATGTCCCCTGTGCAGAATGTCAGCTCAGCCTGCAGGAAAAGGAAGAGGGGTTGTTAGGCAAACATTTCCTTTATTAATAGTAAATCCATTAATATTTTTCCCTCTCTGTGTTACGACTTTGTTGGTGAAACCAACTCTATATGTGTTATATACATTATGCATACACACTGCACCACAGATACCCATAGCTGACTATATAATGTATGAGCCATATTAAATGAATCCCACAAGGGATAGTTCTTGATTTTACTTGCAGAAGAACCATAACTATACTTATACAGATGTCATAAGCTTGTGATATACATGTGCCTGAAAACACCTGGCCAGTGTTTGTCTATTTTTTCACCCACCCCGTGTAAGTGTGTAACAGTGCTTAGCTTTGCAGTGCCACCCAGGGCAGGGCTCCAGCAAGGGCAGGCAGAGGGAAGGGCTGGATCAGTACCTCGACATCAACGTTAGGAGAACTTTCTCTCGGGTCATAATCGTACAGTGCCACCATCCTTCTTGTAGACACAGGATGCTGTCTGCCACTCCGCCTGTTTCTTTCTGTTCCAGTCACAAGGAGAGGAAGGGAAGGAAAGCTATCAAAGTTATTTTGAAAAGAAAAACAAGGTGCAACTTTTCTCCACATCATTTTCATGAGTGCATTAACAGTGTTGCTATTTCTCCTGCACAGTGATCAAAGGTCACAGATTACCAAACCTGGCAACACAGAGAAAGGTTTCAAAACCGCCTGGATGTTTCACTAACAGTTGGCTCGCCCTCTCACTGAATCCTCTGAGCAGTACGTGTCTGCAAAACTGATGCTGTGAGTGTTTTCATCCATTCTTGGTTCTAAGAATCAAAGGTTACCAGGGTCTACAAAGCCAAACAGAATTCATGGTTGTTTCTTTTTATTCAAACTTTCACGTTTACTGCCTAGTGCCTTCCCTCCCCCTGCCCTGCCCCAGGTCACAAGGAATTTTGTGCCTGGGATTATTCTTCTACTTTCTGCTGGGAGACTGGAAGGAGAAACGGACACACTCGGCTGTCCCAAGGGATGAGAGGCCATACCCGTTATGCAAGTGGTCTGCAGTATTTTCAGGACTCTGATTACAAACAAATTCTCACCGTTTAATTTTACAGGTTTCCTTTGTGGGGAACAGAAGGAAAGGAGTAAAATTTGTTTCCAAGAACCACATGAAATGTTTATTGAGTGATATCAAACATTTACAGAGAAGTCCAAAATGGGCTTCATGTTAAATTTGAATGCTATTAGCATGATTCTTGCGGATGGTGGCTGCAGCAAGAGAAACATGCTTGTTAGTGCTACTTACAGACAGGCATCGAGGGCAGGTCTGATGAGCGTTATGCAGTGTGCCAAAGGGAACCTGGGGGCAGGAGGCACCCTGGGGTTGTTTTGGCAGGAGGGTGAACATTAAGGTGTTGGGCTTATGTAGGAGCAGATCCTGAGTGTAGCATGCACTCGCAGCTGCCTTGTCACCCCCAGCTGACACTGAAGCATTCGGTCAGAGGACATCGCTTACTTTTGCAGTGGGCAGGTGGGCATTATTTTCCCAGCTACCAATGCAAGGGAGTTACACAGCACACAGGGAGAGATCCAAAAGGAAGGCATGGACTGTAACAGATATGGGCCCCAATCCCCCTGATTCCCCAAAGCCTGGATCAACCACTAACCTAAATGATTGTCTCAGAGTTGCACTTTGCACTTGGTAAGTACTTCTCTGGGGCGAGACGCTGCCCACTGCTAGGGACAAGGGCCCCTCTATGGCCAGGAAGAGAATCCAGTAAGGACCCTGTAGTATGTAACTGCTATGTGACACTATTTTCCAACTTCTGGTTTCCAAAAGTTCAAAAGCATAAAAAATAAATCGAGACAGCTCAAATCATTTCAGCTTATTTACAGCTTGAATCAAATGATTGGTTCTTAGCACAGACCTCTTTTAGACTTTCTGGATCTGCGGTGTACAGAGCGTGTGCTCTCTTTGAAACGGTCACAGTTGACTTCAGGAAAGGAATGCATACAAATAAAAGAAGAAAAGATATGAAGCTGTTCAAAGTTCTGTTTTTAAGGATTTCATGTGGGCAAAGGATTAAGAAAATATAGTCGTATGAACACAGCATGTAAAGTGTCTGATATGACATTAAAAATACGAGTAACAGTACGAGACAGCCTGGCAATTCGAGCCTGCTTCTGCTACAGATCCACGGGGGCAGCCTCTGTGGCAGCAAGGGTCTGAACACGTGGATCTCTGCTATTCAGAATTCGTATTTAGTTTAAAATTAAGCCAAACTAACTATTCTTTCCAAATCCATTAGTTGCTTTTTGGTTTTTTAAATGATTAACAATTTAAATCCATATTAAACAGAAAGTACATGATGCTTTTAACATGCTAAAATATTTAAAGGTGAACTGCTGGGGGTAGGTTGCTAACAGCTTGCTCAGAAACATCCCAGAATAAAAAGAAGTGCTTAAAAATGTCAGGCAGGGCAACATCTCTGTCACAAATTGCCTCCCTCTTTCCAAGAGAAAGACTTTCTCAGCTCTTTCAGGAGTCACGGCCGGTTGAGTACACCAAAAGAAATCCAGTTACGTTCACAAAAGACAACTGTTGGGCAGCTGAAATACTCGAACGATGGGGAGCTACCCAGATTAACGGTTTAACTTTCCCAAGTGTTCTGTATCAACAACTTGCTGACGTTGGTAAGAACTGAGAGCACTGAGCAGGACCTAAAGCAGTAAGGTTCAGGAAGATATTTTCTGTACCCACATGTGGCCTCATTGCTAGCAGCAGAAACTTGTTCATCTCGGCCCCCAGCTGCCCCTGAGCAGGTTGGGTATCTCGTTCTAGCAGGCCCATCTGAAAGGACTGCTGCAGGCAGAGCTGCAGGTCCCAGCGGGTGCCTGGCCCCTGCCCTACCTAGAGGAGCAGATGGGCAGGGCGAGTGCATGTGAGTGGGAGGGTTTGTTGTATTTATGTGGCATAAGGAAACAAATCACAGATTTGAATTAAGAACTCAATTAAGCATTTAAGAACTTAAATCATCCTTCCCTTTCATGGACAATGAGGAATTTAAAAACATCTCAGTATCATAACTAACAAAAATTACATTGTCTAACATGTACTAAGACAGTTTTGGGAATGACAAGGTTTCATTCAATCTAAGAAAACTATTGTGGAAGAGTTTTTTCTTTTTTTTAGCAACCACTTTTACAGTTCACATTTAAACAGGACTGAGCCCATTTCAGCCCTTTATACTCTCTGAATCAGGCTGCAAATTTTAAAACGTATTGAGACGGTTGTAGAAAATTTGTTTTTCGAAAGAAATCTAAGTGAAGATAGTTGCATTGTGTATCTCAGTACAGCACTGAACCGGTGATGTAACACAAGTGGTTCATAACACAGAATTGTTTGGCCACGCTGCTTTTTAAAAGGCTTGTAGCTGCCATATCCATAAACTCATGTAGTGCTATCCCAGTGAGGCTGCACGTAACCCTTTGCCACCATCCCTTCAAATTATTGATAAAGTAGGAAAATGTACAAGAGTAAAAATAACAACAAATAAGTGATACTTTTTATGCTTTGCAGCAGTAAGCGTATCACAAAGCACCTCAGCACAGCACACTCCAAAGCACAGGGATCGTGTTCTGTGTCTAGAAATCCTTTGGGTGACCAAAACCTTTTTTTAATTATTTTTTTTAATAAGAAAGTAATGAGTGGAGTGGTGAAGATACAAGTCCTCATTTGCAGCAAAACACGTGATCAAGATTAAACATTAGCTGAATAAAGTCATCCAGATACTGACACAGAATGTATCCCATGGTGTAGTAAATTGCTGTACAATTCAGTTGCATCTGCATATAGTAAAAACAAAAGGCAAAGCAGATCCAGCCAAGGTAATAGCACCCAAAGTTAGAAGTGAAGCGTATGTATTTTTCCTTACCAATTTTCTCAACTGGCGTGTTCAAAGGAAGGAAGCCTTGTTTTAGCAGCTGGTCCATCATCTCTTCATCGTCTGCTTGGATCTCAGAGACCATGTTACATGGGATAAGGCCAGTTCTTGCACAGGTTTCGCCACGATAGAACCCATCAGCATCTTTATCCCCATAAACCTGATTCAAAGAGTGATAATGTTGGTCAGTAAAGGTCTTCGCATGTAGGAACTCTACTGCAGGCTAAATTGTTACTGAAGCATGGACAGATGACTGCAGTTTGGATGGGGAATTCTATTAGGTTTTGACTACTCTGACCATTGTTGGTGCCATGTGAACTATATTCAAAATGAAGCATTTACAGAACTGTGCCAAAGTGGTGTTATTTTGAATTGAATGACTTGTATATGATCAAAAATGCCTACTGAATATTTAATATACTTGATATATATACTTACTTAAGCTTTGCTATTGTCTTTCCAGAAAACATGAATTAAGGTATAAAAGTAGCATGAATTTTCATGAATGAGAACAGGTAAATCCAAAATTTCTCTTCAGTTCTAAAACCACAGTCAATTCATAAAGGCTACTAATGATACAAAGCCTAATGACACAAAGCCTAAATCAAGGACTGTACTGTCCAAAAATTACAATCTTAAGGACAAACTGATGACTGAGTTTAGATTGTTCATTGTGTAGGCTCACTCATTTTCTTTCTTGAAACACACAGAAAAAAACCTCAAACCAACCCCTTCAATTCAAATCTGAGTTAATTAAAAATGACTGTTTAATTGCCCCTCAACTCTCTAGAGCAGGAAATGTATTTTAGTTTTAATCACAACATGCCTATGAGTTACCTGGCCCCACTCCTACTTCACAGAGTACAGCAGATGTGACCCTAACACATGTGTGGGACATAGAGCTCAAGGTAGAACTGACCCTCCACATCCCACTGCTCAGATAGTGTACAAAAAGTGTTTTGAAAATGCAAACTAATCCATCTTCACAACAACCTGGAGAAGAAATTCAAAGCAGCAGATCACACGGTAATCACCATGGTCTCGAGCATAAAATAAGCATCACTGAGACTAAATATCCGATGTGGGATCTCTCTAGACTTCTCAGTGCCAAACATGTACATATTTGTGAAGAAACAGTTAAAATACCTGAGCAAAATTAACATTCTTGCAAAGAAGAAATAAGCTGTTAAACAAGTTTCATATTGTTGGCATTGATCTTCTATCATGTAAGGAGGTAGGCAAAATATCTAACAGAGTATTTAACATTACAGAAGTGTGATTTAGGACACAGGCATTTGTGCTAGGATCCAGTCCAGCCTGGTGGAAGGTAGTCAGTATTTTAGTATCTTAAGTTACAATTTTACCTTTGAAATGAGGAATGTAATAAATGAATCTGTATTTTTTCAGGCTGTGTTTCAGATCATACTTAAATCTCAATTACCCTGGACTACCAGCAGCTGTTTCTTCTGCCTCCCTCATTTCTCCCATCTTGCACCAGCTTGATTAGATACAAGGCGTCAGGAGGAGCACATTTGCTGATCCAACAGAAAAATCTGCTAGCTTTTTAAAATCTGATCAGCAAACTGAACAAATTCACCTTGCAGCTGCACAACCATAAGATGAGGCAAGCTGGGATAGAGGGCTGCCTAAAGACACTGACAAAGCCCACCACTGTCCCCATCACCTGAAACGGGGCCGACTGGTCTTCTGCATCTGTTCAAAGGCAGCTTGTGTGTTTTACACCAAAGAGCCAGAAAAGGGAGTGGTTTTCCCAGTTTAAGAAGAGAATGTCTCTGGAAGATCAATATCTAAATTCTGGAGTTTAATTAAACTTTGGTGTATACTACCTAGGAGTGTTCAGCATTTAAAAAGAGCCCAGAGCTGCTCTGGTACACCTGAAAGTGCAACACCAAGCACTTCTGTGGTACCTTTGTAGGAAACACATCCTCCCTGAGGCAGCGTTTCCTGCAGGGTTCATGGCAATGGACTTAACAGGGCCTTTAGAGTCATCGTTTCGGTCTTAGCATCTAAATCTCTGAGTGCCCCTACCTATCTATAGCAACTCTGAGATTTTAGCACATTACCTAATTTTTTTTAAACCATTAGCACTAGATACTAGGTTTTAGAGCCAATGAGACTTACAGCCTGAACCTCTGGAGGAAAAAAACCCTTCAGATTCTAGTCACACAAATTGCTTTCTCCACAGGGAGCAAAGGAGACCTTGTTTGTAAAATTGGGTCCTTCATTTCCTTTGGTTTTGGATCCCACCTTAATGATCTGTCCTTCTTTAAATGGCAGCTCTTCTTCTGCAGCATCAGGATTTGGGGACATGGTTAACGGATCATAGTCAAAGAGTGCAACAAATATTCGAGTAGAAAGATCTTCTGTGCCAGGATCTGTTTCTGATTCTTCATAAATATCTGGAGAAAGATGGTCATGACCACCATAGCCATCTATGAAAGCAAGTTCAGAAAAGAACAATTCAGTAATAAAAGTTGGCTTCATCTTTCATCTATTCCAGCTAATATTTGAAAAATGTTTGGCATTTCAGTGAAAACAACCCAGTAACTTAATGCACGAAAGACTGTTAAGCTTGGTGGGTTTTTGTTTGTTCTAATTAGCAAACTGGTATTTTTTAAAACAGCATATACGATCTGCATGCACTGTGGTGTTGATCTACACCACACTCACAATGACAGATGTGAATACAGCTCAGGTAAGAAAGCAATTTTAGTTAGGTTCACTAGAGTTTGCCATAAATTAATGAAGCATGTTCAGAATGACATAATGATGACTCTGATAGGCCTTCACATCACTGCAAAAATAACCATGCTTTGGATCCACCTGTTTTCCAGCACAGCTGCTTCTGCTCTTCATGGACACAAGAAAGCACATCCCAGCTGTGTTGCCATACTATGTTTTAGGTACCAGGTTTAAAACATGGTTATAACCTCTTCCCTCCAGGCAGGCAAGAAGAAATACATTTCAGTAGCGTTACTTATGCCAGGGTTGGAACTACACTGCCTATGATTTTGTTTAAACACAGTCAGTAGTTAACATAGCCAGCAGTGCCAAAAAACAACCCCCATGCTAAAAATGTGGGTGAAAAAAGCAGGCTAAACTGTCAGCTATGACTGCATTTAACCATCAGCTTGTTAGGAAAGAACATCCACAAGTATCACAACGCTTGGCACTGTGCTGAACTCTGTCCACTGCAGACTTCCAAACCAATGGGGACATTGAAAAAAAAGAGAACTGACATTTTGTCTCACACATCTTTCAGACATTTCAAATGACCTGAAGAGTGCATTTAGTCCACGAGTCAACAATGTACTGAAGGATGGACATGAGTAAAACCAATTTAGAAAATGAGGCCAAAATGGCTAACAATGACTGTTTTGATTGACAGGTTTCAAAAGATTTAGTTTTGAAAGAGCATGTGACAGCGCTTTCCCAAAATACAGGCTCTTTCAAGACATATGAAGTTGAAGTCCCCAAAAATAAAGCCCTCAAAATCACAAGCCACTTCTGAAAAGCTTGGCTTATTGTGCAAGTTCCACTAACTTCAGTGGGAGCCCCATACTTTTGTTCTTTGCTGAATCAACACTTATCATCCTGTTTACAAGATCCCTCCCAATGAATAAACCAAGAGAAAGATGTTATGAATTATGATGAAAACGCAGTTCAACTATAGGAGAATTCTTCAAAAAAATTTTTATACTAACACAATTTTTACTGTCATCAATTCTTACAAATAAAAGACTCCCATTTTTGGTAACTGTACGAACATTCAACACGGAACATTTCAGATAAAATTTCTCTTTTTGCCTCTACATCAGATGCATTTTATTCAACATTTGATATTTTTAAACTACCAGAATATTTTTTCAAAGGGTCACAGCTTTAAGGGGACAGCTACTAACTCTTGGGTCCAGAGTGCAAGAAATAACATGAATAGGAAAAATTGCAGAACAGCAAAAGGGCAGGGAAAAATTCCAGCCAAGAAGCTTTAGGCAGGCACAAAGCACAGAAAGGAAGTGTGGGAGAAAGGCACATGTGGGACAGAAAGCAATGGGACACAAAGGATGGGGTTCTTCTCTGTTCTGTTCTCCTCCCACAGTCAGGTTGCAGTCATTCTGTTGTTCATACTCAGGCCCACCAGACAATGTAAACCAGGTGGGTTAAGGGGTGTTTTGTTACATTTTGTACATCAAAAATACCGATTTTTGCAGTCAATGAGGGTTAGGTGCAAACATGAATCACAGTCAAATGTATCTCTGTTAAAAGCACTGGCCTGTAACAATCTGACTCAGAACAGTCACATTTGCTTCAGTGAACCAGAAACGAATAATCTCTTGATTAGCTCATTAGCCTCTTACTGTTTCAAGAGGTATACATGTGTATCATACACATATATATATTGTGTGTGTCAAATCTTAGTCTTTGGATGCAGCCAGCCAGACTGCCAACTGCTCCACAGTCACCAGCAGAGCTGCACTGAACTCACTGTTCATACACCGATACACAGAGGCTGATGATCTGGTCATCACTCAGTCAGATATCTTTACTTGGAAACTCCACATTGAATTATGATTTACCTAAACTTTCAAGGCTCCTTTTGTTTCATTTCAGATATCAACAAAACTTTCATGTGTTTCTTACCTCTATATATGGCCAGGGCTGCTTTTATGGGTTGTTAGACACTTCAATTTACTGTGTTAGGAACTATGCAAACTGAATTGCTGATCATGTAATGATTTCTATGTTGATGAAATAACTAATACTAGCAGCAGTAGGTATAATTGTCTTGCTCACGTAATACACCTTTGTCATTATGATGTAACTATTCCTAACAATAAGAGTAATTTTTGCCTTCCCCAAGTGACACAGCCAAAGTCCTGGGTGGTCATTGAAAAGACCCTGAATCTTCGCTTAGCCCAAGCTGTAAATCAGAATGACATTTAGTCACTGGTTCCTGTGCTAGGCCTGGGTTGGGATATGCCAGCTCGTGCTCGTCCCTGCCCGCTCTGCATGGACCGAGTGGAAATGCGGCCGTTTTGATGAATGGTTGTTCAGGTGTGTACAGTAACTACTGACTGGCATTAGTAGCAGCATAGCTTCACAGAGGTTCATGCAATGCAGTGTGCTTGGACTCAGTCGAGTATGGAAAGGTGGCTGCACAGCAGTTTCAGGACAGAGGACTAAGGGCTGGGTGTCCCTTACAGCTGGGCTGGAGAAACTTACCTGAGAGCAGACAGGACTTAGGAGCTAGTTCCCCTGGCATTCTGCATTGCATGCAATGTTGTCATACAGAAACCGCACTTGTTAACACGCAGCTCTAAAATGTGTCTGTCAGAAAGGATGAAGAATGTTGGGCATACCGTATCTATATTCAGAGGCCATGGTACGCTGCTGAGCCCATTTCTTGTGTCCACCAATGCTGCGATAATAAGCTTCTTCTTTTACAGGTGAAATATTTCCCTCACTACCTGACCGAGACCGACCGCCTTCACTGTTACTGTCCATTGTAATTTCTATGGAGAAAAAGGGAATGATCTATTAAAACATATTGTATATTTGCCTTTGCGGAGGCTCCTGCGGGCAGGCTTTGCCTACTTTTTTTTTTTGACTTGCATATAGGAGGAAGGCTAAACACTGAGTAAGCTTTGCCAGATGTCTCAGCCTCTAGAAATCCTTCAGCAGGGGAATCACAGCAATATGGATAGCCTTTTTTTAAAGCACCTGAATTCTGTGCTTTTTAAAATTCATACAGTGTAAATACTGTTTGTTAGCTCTTTGGATAGGAATCATCTTTTATTATGAGGTTTAAACAATCCTACCTGCCAGATCTGCAAGGTCAAGAGCACTGTAAACTGTGTTTCACCTTCTAAAGTATCAACCTAAAAACAAAGATTAATTAATTTACTTAAATCCTACCTGCAAGAAGATACTAATCTAAAGTATTTATAGCTTAAGGGAGAAAATACCTCAAAGAATTTAAATTCTGGAATATTTGGAGAAAGGTTTTAGCATTGGAATTCTAAGAACATTACGATTTTGAAGGTCTTACCCACTAATTTAACCTCCCAGGGCTCCCTTGAGAACTTACCATCACTAAAGTGACCCTTTAGCTGAAACTAAAACTCCAGGTACATATACACAGGCCAACAACAGATTTATGTATTTAAGCAGTCTAAAATTTGGCTGAATCATATTGATTTTCTTCTTTCCTTTCATTCTGCTCTGCTTTTCCCTTTGTGGAGTGACATCTTGTAATGACACAGCTATAACAACTTCCTTCATCAAAACCTGTGCTTGCAGCCTTTACTCATGGGAAACTTCCTCTGTCAGTGGGAGTGCTGATCAAGGGGTTCAAGTTTATACAACGCTCTACTATATGCTTTTGGATGCCCTAATTTAACCACATTTTATATCTCAACTCCTGATACATTTCCTATCTTCTAGATTTTTTTCTATCAGGCTAAGGGGAAGCAACTTTTGTGTAGAGTTTATCAAGGGTTTACACTTGCTTCACTTATCCGCAAAGTGATTTATTAGAGTATGATGCTGAAAGTGAGAAAACATTGCATACATCTTTCAGCATTTGTGGATTGTACATGAAACAAAATACACAAATTCATTCTTTAAGTTACACTGAAAGAAATCAAATCTGAGATTTTCTGTTTAATTATCTGTCTGAACACAGATTGACTATCAGAAATTAATTTCTTCACCTAATTCCTAAGCTGTTGCTATTGAACTACTGAACAGCAAAGCCATCACTTGGCATTTTCCATCTAGCTTTGTTGTCAGAAAGTTAACTTTGATAAATTTAATCACTTCCCTTATTTTTTTAATTAAAAGGAAAATGAAAAGGAAATCAAAAGGATTAATTCAAACAAACCCGTCTATTCTCTTGCTATTCAAAAAAAATATATTTTAGCAGATAACATAAAAGAATGAACGTAGATACAAAACTTGCTTTAATTAGCCCAAACAGAACTCTTTACTCCTGAAGAAAAAAGGGCTGCTGTCACAGAAACTGAAAATCTAAGTCTTCAATGCATCATCTGAAAGCTACTTGGTTCAGCTAATGATAAGCTGTCAATAGAAGAACAAGAGCCTCCCTGGAGCGGATTCTTCCCCGTACCATTTTCATCTGTGTAATTCCACTGACACCCGTGAAAATTACCCTGGGTTACACCAGGACGTGGGACAAGAATCAGCCTCTGACCAGTCATGCTATATTGAGGTTTCATGCATTACAGCTGTGTGTGTCTTCTGATCTATGATTTTGATAATAATAGTTACTATCTACTAGATAGAATTGCATCCACTAGGGGGATTTTACTTTTAATTTACAGTACAGGTACTTTAATTTGAGTCTACAAAAAGGGAAAACTATTTAGTATTGAAAAATAAAAGCATTCTTTAATGATCAGTCTCTTTTCTTCTGTTAATCCTGTTTTGTGATGTCTCCTGATGATGATGCCTAAGGTATTCACAAATTAAAGTCCATGTTAAGGACAGGAACTGGACCAACTTTGCATCTTCATGGAGTAAAATTCCGCTAGTAGTGCACAGAACACTTTCTGCATTTGTTTTGCACGTGTTTCCTGATTTTCAGTGTGAATCTTTCTTATTTGTAAGCATAGAGTGCAAGTTTTAACAGATATATATTTGTCCACAGTGTCTTGATTCCATTTCTTTTCTGCACTACTTTTTGGATTTGCTGGTATACATCAGCACATAGTTTAAGTCACTAGTAAACCAGAATAGGAACGATTCTGTAAGAAATACAAAATCTAGTAAATATATGCAAGTTCTACTAACTTGTTACATTTAACGGGTTCCATTCTTCCTGCTAAATTCCAAAAAGTAGTCAAGAAAATGGAAAGTGAATGCCAAATGATGGTTGATGAATGAAAAGATGGATGGCTGAATGGATGGCTGAATGGGTACATTTATTTTACTGATCATATAGTAGCTTGCCTGCAAACTTACTTAGGTAAGTTCTAACAGTATCTAAGCTTAACCAAGCTTAGAAAAGCTCCAATACCCACTAAATTTAATGAAAAGACTCCCAGTGATGTCAAATAACTACTGATTCAGCCCCACGTGAGACTTCTGTACACTCATATTTAGATGGAGATGTTTTTAGGTTTGTTTCGTCCCATTTTAACTAAGAGTAACCATGGTTCAAGACAAGCATTTGTTGCTCCTCTTTTAAGGACCACCTTCCCAACTCTGAGGCTGCAAAGAACAGAAATGCACCAATCTGTCCAACTAACCAATGGAAGGGACCAACATTGGTCGAGACCTTTGTGGCACTGCACTGCCATGAGAGGACCTTCGTCCTGCATGCTCCACCCTTTCAGGCCGTCCTGCAGATGATGGATTACCTAAAAGCTAAAAAACAACAACAGAAAAAACAGGTTTGTAAGTTCCATGCATGGTAACACTATGGTTATATGATTGGACATTAATCAGGTCAATCACATTTGGAAGCATAAGCTCTAAAGGCAACTAAACTTAGTTTTTAACTGAAAGGTTAGCTGAAAAGTATATACTGTTGCCTGGCAAACCTGCAAAAGAAAAAAATGGTTCCCTGATTTATGGCAGAGTTTTGTAACCAGCAGTCACACATCAGAACAAAAAGAAAAGAAAAGAATAGTTTTTGAAATATTCTTTTGCCTTTGTTGTTGCTGCTAAGATGACTTTAGAATCTTCTGAAGAGCAGTGCATGAGAGCTGTGGAGACTGGGCTGCACTCAAAAGGCAAGGCTCTCCTGGGTTCGGCTACACAGCTTTGTCCCGTTTGCAGCACGCGAACAAGCGCACGTCCTTCTGTCTTTGAGCACGCTGCTTGTCTAGAATGGCCTTCGGTTCTCAAAGCCTTTCTTTTAAAGGTCATTGAAACGTGTAGAAGGGAATGTAGACACACTTCGTCTCACATCACAGCTGTCTCTTTCTGTTCACTACTCTTGCAGAAAATGTTGCTATTTTAGTAACTAAATGGTACTATTTTAATGCTCTCCAGAGTTTATCATGCAGTCATTGAGATTAATACAGCTCGGGCACCAATTTAATGGGAGAAATTTTAAAGAATCATTTCAGCGTAAACTGCTAGGCTGGAAGGGCAGGCAGCTGATTTCTACTCTTAAGAGAAACACATCAGATTTGAGGTTTCCACTCTGGACTGTTGCAGACTGAGCATGTAAAGAACTTGCTTTGGTCTTTAGGGAACAGGGAAGCCTACGGATGCATCTGTCAAAGTGTGGAGACTCTGCTGTAGATTAATGAACAGAGATGTAAATAGAAAAGATCACGCAGAGACATCCTCGAAAGATATGGAATGGCCCTGGCCTCTCCGTTTGGAAGAAGCTGTTTGCCTGCATTCTCACGCAGAGATGCAGTCTGCAACTTCAAAGGCAAGAAGAGATGGTCTAAAAAGGAAGGCAAAGTAGTGACGGTGCAAAGATAAGGCAGAAAATGGAAATATGATGAAACCTGTGACTCCATAAATCTGGGTCACTGTCATACTGGGGAAGAGTCTTGATTGTCCGGATCTCGGTTGTCCGGAGATGTTTCATGATAAAGAGCATATCCTGAAAATTCTGGGAATGGGTGGAATAAAACAACACGATGGAATGAATTCTTTGACATAAAAAAAAAAGAAAAAAAAAAATTTACTGATGAAATATTTTTTCAGTTAAAATGCAGCATTTTTTTAAAGCAACATTTAGATGGGCAAAATAAAGAAAACCAATCTTTTGGAAAAATTATTGTTCAGCTAACCCTTAATTAAAATTTAGATTCAGTTGTCCTTTAATAAAAGCAGCCATTATTGTCATTTGTTCTGTGGGAAAATCATTGTAAAGCAAATTAAACTGATTTCAGCATGACATAAAAGAGGACTGTAAAAGAAAATGCAGAATAATAAACTAAAATGAATGGGGAGGAAAAATAAAAAAAAAGAGAGAGAAAAATGTAGCAAACAGGTCCAAAGGATGGACTCTAAAAATTAATTCAGGAAAAAGAACAACAAACAACCAAAAAAAACCCAACACAAAAAAAAACCAAACCGCCAAAAAAAGAACAAAAGAAAGAAAACAGACTGATTTGGCAAGCAGATGTTAGAAGGAAGATTTATTTCACACACCAGAGAGTCTTCTGCATCTCTGTGGGATGGCTTTGCAAGTAGGCCAGCTGCCCTAGAGTCAACCATTTTTAAGTCGGTCTTCCAGCCTCCCTGAACATCTTCATTAGACAAATTATCTGTTCTAGTACATTTCTGAGTCTCATACTTTTTCTCATAACTGGACTTGACCTGTTCACTCCTGGGCTCTACAAAGGAAGGACCCAGGTCACCAAAATCTTCTTCGATGCTGGTTTGTCTGGTTAAAGTTTTCCTACGAGCAAGCAATGGCCTCATGCTTTTCCTGCAGGAACAGTTAGCAGTCTCTGCACAACAGCTAGATGCAACGTTGGCAGAAACCGAATCGCAAGTGTATCTGAAATTAAACCGAGATTCTTCTTCTTCACTTCCACAGTCTAGTCCACTGTCTGGGCTTCTCGATAAGGATCGGCTATATTTACATCCTTTGTCGTCTGCAGCAAAATCCTCCATGCCTGAAATTCTGTGCTTGGCTGGGTACCAGTAGTTGTGCTGCTGGTCTTGATTGTAGGGCCTAGGTGGTCTAGAGTCTCTAGCTATTGAGGGATTCTTTTTATAGGGCATACCTAAACCCTGCTTGTACAGCAGTTCAGAGTATTCACCATCCTCTTCAGCTACTTCTGGAATACTGAAAAGCTTTTTACTGTGATGTATCTGCTGTGAAAAGTCAGGCTGTTCCAAAAATGTGGCTTCAGTGGTCTTATTCTTATCGCATTCCTTAAGATTATGTAAATGTTAAAAACCAGACAGGGAACAAATAGTGTGTGACAAAAATAAAATGGGAGGGAAAAAGGGAGAAGAAAAGAAAAATAAAGACAGAATTAGTTTTAGAGCAATGGCAAACAGAAGACATGCAGCTTATTTAGTGAAAAGGATGTCATGCTTTGAATGAGAATCTGTGAAAAATAAAGACATGATTAAGAAGTTGCTGGGTGTCAGATACAACATGAAATGTCAGTACAAACAACTGAGTGATGCTCTTAACAAGAATAAACCCATGCATTTAAAACAAAGCAATAAAAGCTGCATACAAGTTCCAGCATGGTGAATGAGAATGGCACTAACACACAGCACTAATGTTTAGTATGTTCCTTGCCCCATGCCAAATTGCGATTTCATTTTTCTTTGTAACCAGAGCCCATATCTGAGGATGAAAACTCTGAGCAAGCTTTCTTGCTTTGCATCTGTTAAAGCATCCTGTATGAATAGCAAATCCTTTAAAATCTCCTGCCAGAGGAGAGCTACTCTGTGGACATCATTAAAGGAGTTCTAGTTTCCTTTGCAGAACTGTAAAAAAACTGCAGCATTTTTAAAGCTTGGATTCCACAGAAAGAACCCTGAGAAGCAGGCTCTGATTTCCCTTGGTCTGCACTGTCATCAAATCTTTCATCACAATCTCATACCTGCTTGATAAAACCAATGTTTGAAAATCAGCCTATTAGCAGAAGATAGTGTAAGTCTCTTTTTACACCAGAATTAGGTAAAAACTATCTCAGTCTGGGTAAAATAAGTATTCTGAACATAATAGATGTATTTTGTAATTATTCTATTACATTTACACAAGACACAGGTTGGGGTGACAGAAGAATCCTAAGCAGTATCTTTGCTGGGCTCTGAGAAGAGACAAGAGAACAATGATGCAGGAGGTGCCGGTTTTGACTGACATGGTTTATAGATTCTACATCATGGAGAACACCTCTCCTTGTACTTTACTCAGTGCCCAGATCAGGCAGGCCTCTGGACAAAACAACACCCACAGATCACAGGATTATCTTGGAGACTTCAGCAGTACCTCTCTCTCTGAGCACATGAAAGTTGACTTGAATTTGGAAGTCTTCCCCTTCCAGGCATTAGGAACTTCCTAAGTTACTTTATGGCTATATTTGTTTCACCTGTTTTAGTTAATTTTTAAAATGTGTATCACACTTGTGAAACTTCTGAGACAAATTGCCATAGAAGTGGAAAAAAGTCAATGAATATGAGCAAGAAAAGTTTTGATTGAAGCTCAGATATCCCACGTTAGAATGCTCAGATCAGGTTAAGTGAGTTGAATCTTCGTTTGATCACCTGCATCCCTTTGTTTGAGGGAACCACTGGAGTGAATAACAATCTCCCTCTAAAGCAAATATATACTGCATGCAAAATGTTTTCTTGTTACCTGGGGGCATCTATTAACTCGTGAGAGAATACTCAATTACAGCTGCAAGGGCATGGTTGGTAGACTTTCAGATGCAAGAGGAATAGGAATCTGATTACATTATGGAAAATTCAGCAATCATCGTTTTCATTTTTTTAATTACTGTTGTTGGAAAGAGAAACTGCATCTGGTGAAAGAGGAGGAAACTGACCACTTTGGGGGCAGAATCCGACCTGTATTTTGTATCAGAATACTTCTGAGTATGGTGGGCCATACACTCCAAATGGGACTCAGACTTCCATGAGTTCTTCCCCAGGGAGTACTCATATATACTGAATTCCACTCCTGCAGGAGGAATCAACCAACCGTATCCTTCACATACACGACTGAATCAAGAGAATTATGCCTGCAGACTTTAACAGGTCTAAAATTATTTACTACATCAATTATGGGTCTGGACCTTTCTTTTTAAATATCAACATTGGCAATAATAATTTTAAACCAAGAAGTAAATATACTTTCTAATGCACAAAGAACAAGAACAGTCTAGGGATAGTTCACTTTTTCCCAGAGAAAAGGGACAGAAGCAGCATGCAGAAGGCTTTCAGTTCCAGCCTTTACATTAGCAGAACAACAGAAACTCTGGTTTTTTTCCTTTTTTTTTTTTTAAAAGTACCTGTTGCATTCCAGATAGTATCAGAATAAAATTCAAAGTACATGAAAGCAGCTACAAGAAGCTTGTATGCATGAGAAAAGAGTATTTTTTTTTCAGTTAAGTAACAGCATATTGAAGGAAAAATCACCCTATGAGATTCCCATCATTCAAGTTATCCAACTTTCTAAGAAAACACAACCTAGTGTAACTGCCAGACACATACAAAGTAAATAATTTTTACACATACAAAAATACTGTGGGAAACACATATACTGTATTGGATAGGTTCAACAGTTTGCATATGCTTTAATTGCTATACTAAAGTTGTCTTTCATTATGAATATTCCTATGTAGAGTTAAAGCAATATTTCTGACAGGTATTTCCTATTGTCTCTGGTGATTCCTGAATAATCAGAGCATGAGGATTTCTGATAATGCATTCATCAAACAAAGCTGACACAACTCCCTTTCTTACAAGCACACCTTAAAGCCTGTGGAAGAGCGAGCGCTGGGAACAGGGACAAATTACTCACACATGAAAAACCCAAGTTGTTTTTATTCTATACATATGTATGTTTATATAAATCTCCTTGCTCAGAAATAATTCATTGGGTAGCACATGTAGTATATTGTCATACAGATATGGGAAAGGTCCCCAGAAATTGCAACTTCAACAATTAAACATAGGAAAAGTCAATTAGTTAAAAGATTAGATACCAAATAATGAAAAAATAATAATTAAAAAAAAAAGTATTGAAGTGGCCTTGTCACCATGAATAATGTTCACCCCAGTTCTAATTCTATACAGCTATAAGTTTCAATGGCCTGCAAAATCCATAACTGACTAAAAGAAATGCTTTGAAGGAAGAATCATAATATGGAGGTGTTCCTAAAGGTTTCTCTACAGACACACTTACCTTAAGTGCATTGTGTGAAGTCACACTGACTCGTCGCCTTCCTCCATCCTCCAGCTGCATTTCAGAGTACAGCTCTTCCTCATCTTCTTCCATAATATCGGACAAGTCAGAACCTCTGCTGCTCTCTGTGTGGTACTCTTCACCATGGCAGTAATGAGGCTGAGTGACAGGGTGAGAGAGAGAAATCTTTACTGACTGTAAAGCTGAAAATCCTTGTGTAACACCAATGAGGACTGCAGCATTTCCTAGGTTTGAATATCACACTAAAAACCACATATAAATTACATCATGTGGCTTGCTGATCTGTTCTAGGGGATAGATCATGTATAAACCTTTCTTGCCTATTTTTGCTCCCAATTCAAGAAATCCAATCTTAATCCCATAGGTAATACAAAAAGGGGTGTCTGTATTCACAGCACCAAATCTAGTTTTAGTTTTGATTTAAGGAAATCCATGGGCAGCCTTCTCCAGGACTTGAAAATCCTTTTGAGGAAGAATTTTTTCCTTATCTCCAATCTAAACCTCCCCTGGCACAACCTGAGGCCATTTCCTTTTGTGAGGATCTGGACAAGAAAGACTAACTCTCTAAATTCACAAAGAAAGTCTGTGAGACACCTGTCACCATTCCCTGCGAGGCATTTTAAACCAGAGAGTGTGAAATCAATAGATCTTCCTACAAAACACAATGCAACAGACATGAAGAATTTCCACTAGTAGCCATATCTAATGCTAATATAAAGCCTGATGAACAAACATTAATGTTGCTTGCATTTGCTTGTGGTTTTTTTTACTCTTATCTGTGGAGTAAGTCAAGGCAACTGATAGAAAGCCAAAAACCTTTGACAGGGAATCAGGACACAAAATAGCAGTTGCTTCTGGAAGACAGCAGTGTCACATGAGCAGTAATAATGAAATTAGCAAACTAATAATTTCTTACAAAGAAAACCACCACAGATTAGGTGTCTCCAGTTTTCTCCATTTATTTCTTCATTAAGAAACCAAGTGGTAAAAGTGATCGTCTTTCACAAACAACGCAAATGAGCAATTAAACTACAAATGGGTATATCTTGAAGCTATAAAATAAACATTTAATAATCAATTTACGCAATGCTGCTGTTTTGCCAGGGATCATTTCACTGCTATTTCTCAAAGTGCATTTTTTGACATAGTGTTTTGAAGCAATGAGGAATTGTTTGAGCCTTACATGGAAACTAAATTTGAAACTTAGTCAGATCTGAGAATACTTGTAGCCAGAAAGATCCCAAATCTAGCTTTGAGGACATTCCCAGTAGACAAGAGAGCTTAATCTTTTTAGGCTTCAAGGAATAACTTTAAGGGTTCCCAGCCTTCCAATGCTGTGTTTCCATTTGCAGTAGTAAGACATCGTATAAAAAAAAAGTCCAGAGCCCAAACACGACACTCCAGTCACCTTTTCTATTTCATTTTTTTCTCCTTCATTTTTTTTTAGTTTCCAGTGCTTAAGACTGCTGCATGAGATAATGATCTATAGATGCATGGTGCCAAGCACTCAGCTCCCACTAGACAGTGTTCTGCTCCAGTTACAGGACATGCATCTACCTCCCCAAAATTCAGCTGCTTGTCTGTAGAGTTTACCAACATGGCTACAATGATCAGATGGTGACCTGGATAGCCTGCCAAGCTTCATAAAATACTTGTTTCATGTTGGACAAATGACACAATAACAGGACCAGGTTACTTACTTGCTTTCCAAGCTCTGACCCTTTCAGGAAATCATCAACTGAAGCCCCTCTTCTTTTGACGTTAGGAGAATCATAGCCATCTTCCTCTTCATCTGAGTTAGCGTACTGGGCTGCACTGCTCCTTTCACTAAAAACACTCCTCCTCTCCATCTACCAAAGCAAGAAAAAAAAAGGAAAATTGTGAAACAGACTTGTTTCTGCAACCAATGGAAGAAGTATAAGGCATAAGTCCAGAACACAACATTTAAACATACTCACAGTTTAAAGAAATGTTAGTTTCCCCTGACTGTAATATTTAGTTTTCAAGAATCTTTTGCATGTTGTATTACTCTCACTTATAAACAATTCCATCAGCTCAGATGGAAGCTTTCTTCACTGTACCACTTATGTAAAAATTCTCAGTATTCTACAGTCACAGGCTGCTAATGAAGACACTAATTTCCATTTGGCAGTAGGAAGACCTAAACCACTGTGGAACTTTTGACCTCAGTACAAAAGAAAAAAACCAAACTATAGAATGAGACTTCGTGCACTTCCTTTGCTCTGAGGTGACTCTTATCCTCTACTGATTCCTGCTGCTTACTCTCCTGACAATAACCATCAGCCTTGTAACAGGCTAGATGAAGGGCAGGGAAAAGACATAGCTTCTTCTGCAGCAGTCTACTGCAAGGAGAGAATTTCTACTACTGGAAATTAAACGTGAAAAATATCATTGGCAAAATTTGACTTATTTTAAAGTGAATCCATCTGTAAACTCCTGTCCAGATCCCTGAATTAAACATTTCAAGCATCGCTAAAATTAATGTCCTTAAACATGGTTCAGAGCATACATTATGTCAGCAATTTTCAAACCAGAAACTATTTCAGTTGTCTTTCCCTATATGGTTAAATCAACTTACACCTCAGAGTGCCAAAGAAAGGAATCGCTTTTTCTCCCTCTATTACATTTATTCTTGTTCGCTTTATTTATAAACAAAAGGGAGAAATATACACATGCATATATGTGTATTCAGCAGATCATACTGGTCTAGAATTATTCACCTTCCCAAAAGCTCTGCCATCACCCACTGGCTCAATTCTCTCCCCAAACAGGGAGAATCAATAAGTTTGGGCTGTTAAGACGTGTGTGAACTGTCAAAATTAATGGAGTTAATTTGGTGATACGATGGGAGACTGAAGACTGGACATAACATCTGATGACTGCCAGACGAAGGACCAAGAAAATGTATGAAAGAATAGTGACACCGGGGCTTGAGATGAGTAATGGACAGTCATGAGCAGCTTGTGATGAGAAAGTGATTGCCCAAGGCACAGGGAGTATTTAAACATTGTTTGCTTGGGTAGGAAAACCAAAGCACGTTGTCAGGATGCATATGCATCAGCTATGCTGACCCAGGAGCCTCAAATATGGGATTTAGAATAACTAGCATCTCAGTTACCACAGCAGCCATGGGTTCAGAATGGCCTCAAAAACCAGGGAGTTTCCTCTGGGCAGTGATGCTTCTAGTAGCTACAAAAGGAGCTGTAATGAAAAGCTTTCATGTGTCAGAAATGTTGAAGCTGTTGCAAACAACTGTGAAGGTGCAGCACTGAGAAAGGCGCACTCTTGAAGGGCAGAGATGTCAAACGGCCCGTGGATCCCTGACAGCATACGAAACAGTGCTTTACAAGCATCTAAATTGCTGTTTGCCATTTCGACAAAGCAGATGGTTTCAGAATACAAACATGTCTCTTAACTAACGGCTTGTTAGATTCCCTTACAGAAAGGAGACTGCCCTCATTTTGTAAATTGTCCAAGAGATCAGCTCTCACAATGTCTGCTCAGAACTTCTGCCTATCTGCCTATTTCTGGAACCAGTTTTAATCTGCCCTTCATTCTGGTCTCTTTCAAAGAACTTCAACTTGGTTGACTTTTCGGGCAAAAGCCTCCCTTTTGACTCCTGCAGAATTTGTGCACTTTATAGTGATGTTATGGGGTTTTTGTGGGGATTGAAGGCTGATCAATGTTCTTTATGGTTGCAAGCATATTTGTGGAAGATGGCACAGAATTTTGGCACACTGCTTCTTCTCAAACTATGGATCTTCAGGGTTTAGCAGTGATTAGCTGCTCCTTAAAGCATACGATGATAAAATTCTTTTGTGGAAAGTGTGATAATGAATAAAGTCAGCCCAGAAAAGCCTTAAGAAAAGGTTTGCCTTTACCCTATTGCTCTCTGCAACTCGCTGTGCAGCTTCTCTTGCCATGGCTTTTGCGACAGTATTGGGGACAGGTGTGCCTTGAGGCTGGGGGAGTATTCGATTAGGTGATGGAGACCTCCTCCCCTGAAGTGGGCTGTGAAAGTTAGGAGCAGGTGGCTCAAGCATGTGTCCATGAACAGGGGATGCCGAACGAGTCTGCTCCCATGACTCATCCATTTTTACATGTGGACCTAAATGTTCTTCTTTGGTTTCTGGGACTCCGGCACTTGCTAATGGCTTAGATTTGGGAGCAGTTCTGGGGTGAGGGGTTGGAGGCACCAGTAGGTCAGGTGGAATGGCAGCAACAGAAGAGTCCACTGATTCCCCTTGTGCAGAGAGTGTTCGAACAGTAACTTCCTTTGCTTCCAAATTCCTTAATCTCATTAGCTCCACCAGTGTGTTCTCTGCTGTTGGAAAGATCACCTCCGCCACCTGAGTACAAAAACAAGCGACTTACTAGCATGAATACATCTGTTTCACTGCCCTCAACCCCACTAAAGTACAACCTTTAAAATCTTAACACAGAGTGAATTACTGCCAACACAGAGTGGGCTGCAAGAGCCCACGTTATGGCTCCACACCAGTTAACACCAGTTGTCTTTAATCCTTTCAACCCATGTGTCCAAAAGCTTACGTGCTTATAGAAAGGAAGCTAATGAGTAAATTATCACAAATGAAAGAGTAGTTTGTTTCTACTGAAAACTGAGAAAACCCTGCACAAGTTCAAGTGCTGTCACATGTCAATTGTTGCCTTTAGCTGGCAGTGGTCGCTGTAACGCTGGAAGGAGAACTCACCCGTTGACCTTTCGCATAAACACCATAGCCTGTGACACTGGCACCATGGGAGGTACCTGTTGCTGTCAGAGTTGGTGGTTTCCAGGACACCTGTATGGTTGCTGGGGTGGACCCAGCCCGTACAGTAACATCTTGAGGTGGAGCTGGAGGACCTAACAAAGACAAGACTGGTCACTGTTGAGGAGTAAATCAGAAGCACGTAAATCAACTGATATACCTGCAAGGTGAAAACTACAGATCTCAAAGCACTTTTTAATTTTTTAAGATGACAAAATATCCTTATTGAAGTTATTATGTAAAAACAGAAACCTAGGCTCAGCAGATTGTGGAGCCAGGAACCGACCCTCAGCTTACAGCCATTAACTAAGCTCTATTTTTTTGCAAGACGGTTGGTACGTGCAATTCCCTCTGGACCTATTTTTATCCCTCCAGGCTGTCTAACTGCTACTTAGTCTGAATGCAGATGATAGTAACAGAAAAATGCAGGGAGAAAAAGGCCCAGGAGTGGCACTGTTAGTGGAAAATTGCTGCAAGTGACAGCAAGTGCCTTTTTGGTATATATCTCTGCACTGAACACATACTACATACTCAAAAATTGCTTTCAAATTCTGTGTCTTTGGACCATTAGTGGCTCCAAGTCATGATTTACAGGCCAGAAGCACACTGACACTAAGGTGCAATGTAGACTGCAAGCCAAAACTTTAACTTTTTCAACCAGCAGCATGTTGATTTAAAGGACAACTGAACTCAAAGTCTTTACTCTTCACTGAAGAAAACAATATGCCTACTAACCTTTTCAGGCATTTACAGTATGTTAGTATAATAGCATACCAAATATGTCCTTAAGTAAAAGGCATTATTAGCCTTTTATAAATAGCTTTACTTTGAACAGAAAGTAAAAATATCATAGAGACTGTTAGTTCATGAATATTTCAAGCATCCTGTTGTGTTAAATTAACAGTCAGACCCTGTGAAGTGTTTCACTCTAAACATTTCAGAAGCAGGGTTCAGCTGTAGCCATCTTTGCCTATTAGCTGGGAGAATACAAACTTTGGTTGCTGTGAGTTTGCTTTTGCCATTGAACTAAGCACAACCAATTTCTATTCATCTACTGGAAAGCTACAAGTATTTTAACTGTGTGCATCCATTGCTACCAAACAGATCATGATACAAGTGTAAATACCAAACAAGTCTCAGCCTCCAGATATGCTGGCAAACTGTCAGTGCCTTTCAATAGTTTGCTGTCACTGAATTTCATCCTCTAGTGGGCATGGAAATAAAACTGTGGTCATGTTCAGGACATCACAGGCACAACATGATTTTTTTGCCTATACCATCCCTTGCATCTATGATGTATTTTTAACTTGTAAGGCCAAACTATGCAAACTGACAAGATATAGATTTTGATTTCGGATTGAATTTCATCTTCCCTGACCATCCTATTTTATTGACAGCCAGCGCTCCCAGTCCTCCAATCCAGCAAAGCTTCTCAGTTTGCAAAAAAGAAAGCATCTGATCTATTCCAGTATCTTGTCATTGACAAGAACATTAACCTGCTCTTGCAGAAGTCACCTTCCTTCCATTCTCCCAAAACCAAACAATCCCCAGGAAGTCCCTCTCGACCTTCAAAGTCTGTAGAAGAGAATGACCAAGGCTTAGTATGGTTTCTATTTTCCCCCATCATTAAATGGGAAATTACCTTTGATGACTTTCGATGCTCTTGGTCATCAGTATAAATGTTTGTTTCAGAATTCTGCCACAGTTTGGTCTTTACGAACGTATTGCCTACATTAGCTCAAACCCCATAGCAGTCCCAGGATGGTACCCTTTTCTATAAGGGTATCACTGAACTCGTCAGCAAAGAACAGACCTTCTCAGCTTCAAATAAAGCCAGCACATGTATTCATTTGTAAATACTTGTGAAGCCCTTAGAAAAGTGTCAGTACAAATGTTAGCAGCTGCCTGTGGCCGGTATTGTTGCAGTTGATGCTGCACTGTCTGCTAAACCTGACATTCATCACAAGTAAAGGTTTATGTGAGATCACTCACCCTCATGCATCTTCCCAGAGAAGCACACTAACAAAAGATTTCCTTCACATAGAATATCTGTATTTCTCTCTCAGCATACTCTAAAATCATCTTTGAAACATGTCCATTACAATGTAGATCAACTGAAGGTATTTAAGGTGGAAAAAATAATCGAGTCTGAGAGCAAAACCAGTATTAGTCACATTAAAGACACTCTCCCTCTTTTTTTTTTTTTCCTTTTAACTTCTTTAACTCTAGTTTTGAAGAATAGAGATGTGGTTATTCAAAGCCAGTAATACTTGAAGACAAGAACATGACACACTATGATGGTAACTCCCACTGCTGACTGATTTCATGGGCATCCTTTTCCCTTTGTTTCAATGACTTCTGAAATACAAACATCATCCTCTAATCACTTCAACAGTTGTTATTTTAGTTTTCTATCCAAGAGTGAAATGTTGACATGGCTTTGTAAAAATGTGTTCTGTGTACTGGTGGGGAAGGTCCTGGGATGTGTGGATCTAAAAGCAGGAGCTTTGCTGCATTTAACTCCTCACCAGAGAAAGTTCATTTCTTGCACTGGCATACTGCAGCAACTAGAGGGAGATACAGCATGTTAAACACCTGGCCTGAACACATCTTACTGGAAATGCCTTTCCCAAACAACAAAGAAATCAACGTATCTACAAAGTTCCAGCCACCATTTAGGAAGTATCTCCCAACTCCCACAGAACATATAGAGACTTCAAAATGCCTTCTGCCAGCAGATTCTACAATAGCACTGCCACTTATCTCACTGAAACTAAGACATCAGAGTAAATGTCTGAGCTGAGGACAATTTTACTGAAAATGTAAATCAGTAGTATAAAAAATGGTAGACATACATGGATATTAATCTGATAAAACACTTAGTGTGCGATCTGTGATGATGACAAGCACAGCTTTCCCTAGCTTATCTCCCAAATATGCTTCAGTCCTTACTCAGAAACAATGAAGAACTCAGGACAGAAATTAATTTCAGATACCATAAAGCAATCGAATAATCCTCAGTCTGCTCCTGAAAGTGACAGGGATTACATCATAAAACTAAAGGTTAAGATTCATTTATGTAGTATTTTCAGAGAAATTTAACTGGAGAGTTTTGGGGTAGGGAGAAAAATATCAAACCTGCTGGCAATGTAGAAAATTCCACAAATGCTTCCTTTTTTTCTCGTTGTTCCAGGGGAAGCTGCCAGGGCATCTGATGGGGCTTTGCCATGACCTTCACCTTGTAGGCCATATTGGGCTTCAAATTAAAAAAACGGTACTTGTAGCTAGCAGCCTTGACAATGTCAAATTCCTCTTCATTAAGAAAGATCACATGACTGTAATTACTGTTTGTAGGGAGCCAGGACAGCTCTGCAGAAATCTGGGTTATATTGTCCACTTTAAGATTAGAGGGGGCTACTATGACATCCTTCCCAACTAACAAAGTGCACTGCAGTTCATCTGAGTTACCCTTGTTTGTAATGCTCTGAACTGATATTCGGTATGTACAAGTAGAAATGTTAAGCTTTTCTATAAGAGCTTTTGTTCTGCTTCCCAAGGCTACGTTCATCCGTACTTCTTTGTCAACCAGAACATTGTAGCTGCTAATGGTTCCCCATCCGGGTGGCACTACCGGTGGCTCCCAGCCCACAATGACACTTTTGGCTAGTTGTTTAATAAGGGTGATTTTTCTGGGATAAGGCACAATGTCTTCTCCAATTTCATCAATGTTCACATCCAGAGTCCCTGCACCATTGCTGATTACACTAGACTCTATGTGACTCGGTGGACTTATCTCCAAGAGATCTCCTTCCACAGCAGGCCCCGAATGGTTGATAAAATTCTGATCTTGTTCACTGCTTAATGTGGTTGATAATCTGGTCTCGTTGTCTTGAACAAAATCCACAAAATTTGAAGGGACTAGTCCTCTTTGTCCATCTAGAAGTTCCCCTGGTGAGAAAGAACAATGCCATTAAAGTCCTTGATGGAGCATAATTCTTGCATGTCAATGTCTTGCAAGTGGACAAGATCAGGAAGAAGATACAAGTGAAAACTGTACATAAACAGAATTCACCATTTGAGATGTAAAGGCTTTGTCAGGCAAAATCCAGAACCGCCACTAAGCTTTCTTGTCAACTTAAATCTTCCCAATAGGAAAAGCTCACAATATGTAGTGTCTTATAATTACCTTTGCCTACAAGGAGCAGCTATGCTGGTGTAGAAACTGTCTTAATTAACACAATGATCATAGGGTTAAATTTAGCAATCAATTTGGTAGTAGATGAAGGAAAGAATTGGGAGTGAGTTTGACAGATGAACCCATTCGAATCTCCATGAATTAGCAGGAATTCACACATAAAAAAAATACCTTCATAAAAGCCATCTTCATCCATATCTCCATACACATAAAGGTACTTTCCTGCCGTAAGGGGGAGCTCGGCTTCTGGATTTTCATTTGGTCCATCGAAAGGGTTGTAACTGCAAAGGAGTACAGAGGGGACACCAGCGTTCACTTACAACCCCCACATAACTGGCTACTAATCAGAAGAAGGTGAACAGTTCTAAGGCTGCACAGGAAGATAATTCCTCAGTTCAGTCTTTCTGCTTCCCTTCCAAAACAAATGTTGTGAGCGAAGTCTAGGTCAGTTTGTTGTAACTGTACAGTAATGGGATCACCAACAGGCTGCCACAAAATGTAAACTATTCTCATAGGCAGTATGCACTGAAAACCACGTCCCTTGATGAAGAATTTATTGACACATTTCTCACTTAGGTCCCTTTGAATACACTGGCAAAAATACTCTTTTTTTTTTTTTTTTTTTTTAAAGTTCATTAAAGCAAATTCAATTCTGGAGGTCTTTTGCAGTCCCCATATTCCTTTTGTTTTATATGGCAGTCTTTTGCACAAGTTTATTAACAGAGACAAGTTAAATAAAGACAAAAATAGTGAATTACAGCTAAAACAAGCTACTCATACACAAAAACTGCTTATGAAGTAATTAAATCTACATCCATCCTGCAAGAAAATTGATATTCACAGAAATTTTTATCGTGACACTACTTTATAGCTGAAATTTTAATGTGCAAATCAAAACGTGCGAGGAACTTTTAAATATTTCTTGCACTGATGAAAAAACAACTTATAAGAACAGACTGAGACATCTTCTATAAAGCAGGAGGTACACATTCTCATCTCCTTCAGACATAGAAGGCTAGAAACACAGCGGCGAGTACAAGATTAAACTTCCTCTGACAATTAAAGCACATGGAAATGGCACTACAGACAGTGCAAACAGGAAAGGAGTCTGCTATCCATAACAATGGTTCCAAGTAATAATTCAGTGCATGAATAGAAGTGAAGCAAAGTCAAATGTTGACTATTACAAATATGTATTAAATATGTAATGAGCTGTGGGTTTTACCTATAACGGGCGATGCAAAGATGGACTTTCCCAGAATATCTCTGCTTTGAGGTATTGGAATTCTGATCATTATCCATCTGTAGAGGAAAAAAACCCAAACCAACAGGTGATGTCATTTCAAAAGATGCATGCACTGTTCTCCTGACAGGTGATATAACTCAGACAGCTAACATGCCACATATAAAAAACCATTTTAAATTCTAACATGGAAAGAACTGGTTAATTTTACTTCAAAGGACTTGGGCTGAAAAGGAATTGCAATTTTGATTCTAACAGGACAAAGAAATTGAGCTAATTCCTTAACATCTTGCTAGAGATGTCTGAGACTGGATGTTGGTGCTTTTGTCACCTGGTCAGTGGAAGCAGCTGAAGAAGATGTGGTATTGAGCACACCACTGGGTCTGGATACCTCTAAAAAGGAACTGAGTCTAACTTCTGTGAGCTTGCATAACATAAGTATGTATCACAAAATTACACTGTAGAAGGCACACAGTGAACAATTCTGCAAAAGAAGGCTTGACATTCTCAGTGAGAGAAAACTCAAAAAGAACAGAAAAAGAGAATTAAGTTTGATTTGCACTTCTTCTGTGCCTCACTGTTAGTTCTGCTTCCCTAAGTCCTGTTACTAGGTTGCTTTTTATAGTTTGACTACTTCAGGCTGTTTTTTCTGGGGCCTCTTCAAAAAGCAGTGAATGTTGCCACTTTTCAGTAATGCTGCTACACATAAATATACAAAATTATTGGTGAATAATCCTTAGATATGGCCATCAAATTCCAAACATACCAAAATCTAGTATTTTGTTGAATATCTCATATGATACTCACGCTTGTGATCCATTTAAAAACCTTTTGATTCTATCAACTTTCACAGGTAAAATCTAAAGATCCATTTCCTCATGGCTGTTTGCCCACATAAAACAGGCTTCCAGTATTTAAGAGAAAATAATACCCATCTATAAAGTTTTCAAAATGTGTCTTATACCTCCTCATATTTAACATTTGCCCTAAACACCAACAACCAACTGCTATGGCACCTTTGTAAAGCTCTTCTGAGCTTCCCATTGGCTTTCTATCAGAAACTACAAAATCTTTCTAAGAGAGGACAAACAAACCTTTCAATAGTACAGTTAAATACAAGCTGTAAAGTTGAATGGAGGAAGGTTTTAGCAAAAACATCCTGCAACTTTCACTTCCAGGCTACAGGCTCAATATCAGTTTAGGGGATTGTGCTGGAAACTGCCATCAGCAGGTGCTATCAGCCTACCTGTAGTGAGAAAATTCATACATCATGGAAATCAGGCAAAGAATACGTGCTGCAGGATGAGCTACTGCTCTGTCAGAGCATACCTGCCTGGACTGGGCACTGCATGGAATTTCTTTTCCATTTGCCCAGGCTGTATCAGTCACACTTTTTAATAGATGAATTGTTCATAGAAGCCTGAGATTCTCACATATCCATTTTTTATGCTGTGTAACTAGGATATTAGCTGAGACTTCTTTGAAGGTATCCATTAAAATACCACCAGTCATTTCTAAGTCATCTCAGAAAATGAGAACATTCATGTCTTGACTTTTTAAAAGCAGGTGCTTCAACCTGGAGAAAAGAAATCTTGGCCCCATAAGATACATTTTCAGTAACAAATTTAAAAAGACTCACGTCTGAATCAAATCTGCATCTTGGGGTACCAGATCTTGACTTGGACAGGAATGTAGGTTTGACAGACAATTGTTCCGGTTTGTCTCCAGATATTTGAAGGGGTCGTATAAACTCTGAAATCACACAGCGACTTCCAGAAGGACTTTCATGGCCTGACAGTGAACGAAACACATATGAGAATACATAACTGTTCTCAAGCAGAATCATTGCCAATTAATAAGCAACGGTGAGTAATTTTCTCCTTCTGTTAGAAATCATTGTAGAAAAAGACTAAGGAAAGCAGACTGCAGAGCATAAAGGTAATTCGTTCCCAGCCTTTTGGTAAATTACAGAAGTCAACAATATGTAACAGAATATCATGCAGAAAGTGAAGGTATTTTAATAATTTCTTTTGAGGACTGGAAAGTTGAATCAAGTTGTGCATTTATCTTCTAAGAAAGTGTCTGAAATTCTAGTAATTTAGTTGGCAGCATATTGAGTTTGAAATGAAGGGAAGTGGTTTGGCTTTTTTCAGGGCAGTAAGTTCCAAGAGCACCTGCTTCATATTTCTTAAGAGCTCCTTGTTAACACCAGAACTAAACCATGTAATTTGATCAGTGTCACCTCTCCAGTTTCTAAAACAAATGGAAGACATAGGCTATGAAAAAGTAAAAATCTCCAAAAATACTTTTTGACTATTTTTATTGTGCTTTTTTAAAGCACTGAAAAATAAAACAGAAAAGGCAGCTTGTACTGCACATTTAAAGGACCTAAGGAGACAAGCCTTACAAGAGGCTGAACACTCTGTTCTCCTACTGACTCAAGTGAAAACCAGGCCTAATGTTGAGGGAAGACAAGTAAAAAGAACAACTTTATTAAGGCGACAAGAAAGACTAATACAGTGTAAGATAAACTTTTCTAGATTTTTTTTCCCTTTACTGTTAGTTTAGTCCCCAAACCACATGAAAACAAGCAGAAAATTGTAAACTGAGCCTAATCATACCTGCAGCATCAGCAGAAGTTAGAGCAAAGCACAGTCTAGGGCACTGCTGAGACAATCAGATATGCAGAGTGCCTTTTCCTTTCTTTCTCATTAATATAATGAACCTATACTCTAAGTTTTCAGGACCAGCATTTCTTCTCCAGCTCTGACAGCAGTCTGGACAGCAATATTTTGCTGCTGAATTGTGAGCTTCCCAGACATGCGTCACTAAGAATTATTAGTGGAACCTCTTTATTCATGTTGTAGAGGAAAATGAACTCCAACACATATCATCAAAGGGTTTTTCTGGTGTGCTCCTTAGTGCAATATGATTAATTTCCTCTGCATCACTGTAATTTACAGCAGGACAGCTTAAGCACATTGACAGCAGGGAAAGAGACAAGTCATCATACAAAGATTAAATACAACCAGCCTCACTTACAGCAATTCCCAGGCTGGAAAAGGGCACATTATTTATTCTTGGAACCTTTCTCACATACATAACAGAAAAGTCATGCCAGTTCAGAAACCTTTAGCCAATTTAGCTCCTTTTGTTTGCTGTTAATGTGCTTGCTGTATCAGCCTGTCAGTGCCAAGCCTATAAATAATTGGTCCAACTGTGATTATTCATTCAAAGGAAACTGCTGTTTGGTCTACTACCTCCTGGATTTTTCAGGCTTTGTTATTAAATTAATTGCACTACATACAAAATGTGGAGAGAGATTCTTGGACAATATAGCCCTTGCTTTGTAGACTTACAGGATGATAACCAGGATAGGAACACACTTTAGCAAGAACTCCAGGAATATCAAAATGCTGGAAGATATTAGGGTACATAAAATTTACCTCAAGTATTTAATACATAGCAGAGAAAACTGTTTGGTAGTTGTAATTGTGCCATGTGACTGGACACATCTATGGATCCAGATGGTGCTAATAACTAGATACACTCCACTTGGATACCTCACTTCCCCTCAGAGTAAGTCTATACCCATATCCATCAACGTATGTGGAAATACAGCTTCTGTCCCAAATCTGGCTATGCAAAATGGATCTGTCTTCCTTAACTGGATTTATTGTCATCTTCAGTGTCGCCTGTCTCTCTGTGCATTTGGATACTTGTGCAATGTAACATCTCCCTGCTCATAAAATCTGCACTGGATGCCAGCAACTCCTACCTCTTTTTGAAAGTGTGTGAAACAACGGAAGCTGAACCTCTAATGTTTTTTCCTGTGCTGTGGAGCTGCTTATATCTGGGACTGCAATGGCAACTATCTCTTAAAGCACCTTAAAAATACTGCGTTTTCAAGGTACTACAATACCTGCAATAAACTGTAAAGAACAATGTCTATTTTTGCAGATTGTGAACACGTGAAAATGTCTACATTTAAAAACCGGCCAAACTTTATCACCAAAATAAGGAACAATTTCAAAATAGTTTCTCTTGTTCATCCAAGACGATTTCATTCATGTCCCTGGGCTTGAACAACAGGCTGTGGAGGAATCAGACTTATAAAGACTGTTTTAAAGCTTGTTAAATCACTGGAAACTAAGTAAAAAAAACCAAAAAAACCCCTTTCCTTTTCTATTTGCACTTTGGAAAAAGCTAAGAATTAAAAGTTTGCAAGAACACAAAGCAGCTTCTAGAAACGTCTTTTTTTCTTTTTTCTTTCCCTCTAGATACTACAGAAGAACCTATTAAAGTCACAGGACTTTTTTCTGTAACCTCCTGTAAAATCCATTCAAGCTCAAAATGACCTTTGTTTTCCCATGTCTGGCAAATATCTGCTAAGGAAGTCTGAAGAATACCCTTTCAAGGAAAGGTGCAAGGAAGAGCACCAGACTTAATTTAAATTGTCTCAGCAGAATTAAAGCTGGCCTTACTTGCAGTACAATTACACTCTCCATTTTATTTATTGGAACTGCTGATTCATTATGGACTACCTCAGTTATTTAGAAAGGCCATTTAAATGAGCCTTTTATCTGATGAATAATAAATCTTAAGGTTTCTATATCTGATTGTGACATTATTATACATTTAGAGTGAACTTTTTACATTCTAATCTATTCTGGCTAGGTTTATTTTATTTCCTGATACATTCAAACATCACCAATTAAGGCAAAGCAGCTGGTCATAAACTGATCTCATTTCCGTCATTTGCTTTGCTTTGAAAGCTGTCCTTGTGTTCCCTCTTGTGTTCTTTCTTCCCCACACATAATAAAAGTAATTACACTTCTGATTTAAAGAGCTTGCTGTAGCATTACCATCATTATTGTGAAATGCTTGATTTCAATAATTAGAAATCCTGCCCACTTGCTCAAACCTTACTTTTTGTTATCAGTGCATTCAACATGAGAGTGAATATTTCCCAAGGATTTCTGATGTTTATACACTAGTGCTGCAGGCCCTTGTCCTGGTTTGAGTGAAAACAGAACTAATTCTGTTCAGTAATTTTACTTTTCAGCTCGGTTCTTCTAATTAACTGCACCTTCTGAAGTCAGCAGCCTGTTCTCACAGACAGTGCCTGCTTCTAGCAGTGATAACACCTCATGTTTAGAGTTACTACCCAGGATTGGTGAGCAGACCAAGGCCACTGCTGGATCTCGTGTACCACACTGGGGGGTGCAGAGAGTGAAAGGCTGCACCTGCAGGGAGCAGCGGACAGGACGGGTGACTCTGAACTGACCAGCGAGGGATTCCATCCCATAGACGCCATATTCGGGCTAGAGCTGAGGGACCCGAAGGGTCTCTGGGCTCTTCTCTCCCCTCTTGGACTGCTTTGCCAGCCTTTGCTTGGCTTGGCTCGGGTCCTCTTTCGGTTCCTTCCTCGGAGCACCCAAGGAGGACTCTGTCCATTCTGCCTTCGATCCGGTCTGCGTGTTCCTGACCCCGGTACCAGAATCCAGCTCCTGAACACAGCTCCCGGCTGCTGCGGGGCCCAGGCTGGGACTGCCCCGGTGCCTCCACAGCATCAGTGGTGACGGGGATGGAATTGCCATCAGGGGGTTGGGTTCCATAGTGGGTTTGTATATATTTGTATATATTCCATTTTAATAATTATTAATTTCCTTTTCATTAAAGCTGTTCTAGTTTCCTTTTCTATCAGCTAAGTCTCTCTCCCTTATTCCCTTTCTCTTTCCCCTCTGGGGAAGGAGGGGGGTTAACAGAGAGCGTCTGTTACAGGTCTAAGGGGCTGCCCTGACCCTAAACCGTGACAGCCCTGAATTCTAAGTTCAATAAAAATCAATAGGTTATGAGAAAAGGTTTACAGAGCAAGGCCTTCGTATAACTTCAGTACAGACCTAGCTATGTTTTCTGTGGTTTTAGTTAAGGATTTCTTGGAAGATTTCTGTTTGTTATGTTTTAAAGGGTTTTCTTTAAAAGCTGTTTCCATGAGTATTTCAAGAATAAACAGAAGTTAGTTTGGAGAGTTTGACTGAGGTCCTAAATAAGTTTAGTTTATTTTTATTTGAGGATTGGGGCCTATTTAGATCAATTCCAGAGATACAGACTGGCCCTGGACTAGCTGCCTGAATGAAACTTCAATACCTAATTACCTTTCCTTTAAAATTAATTGTTGCTTTGAAAATCCTGTCCTTAGAGATATGAGGAGCTAATCCTGTTGATATTAAGGAAATTGAAACTAGATTCTTATGGCTATCAGGTAATGCCTTCCGAATTCTGCATTTAGTGCACTTCAATATCTGCTCAGGTAAGACTTGAAGCTGCAGCAAGGCCTCAGAACCAGCCTGAGCCACTGTGGGCAAGACGGAGTACAGCTCCAATCCTGAGTTCAAAACCCCAAGGCATACAAAGGTACTGAAACAAAATGAAAGAAGGATGTCACCTTGGTTCCTTTTGACTTGGTTTCACATTGAGTTTAGCACCCTTCACTGAAAATAACTGCTCATCCGTCATGATAGGGAAATGATTTGTGATTTCTAGGCCCTATGCCTTGGAATTTTTCTAGAAGCTTAAAAGGATGAAATAAAAAAAAGTGCCACTATTATTTTTTTTTTTAGTTTCTCTTGATACTTAGTTTAAAACAGCTTTGAAGAAATTTGTTAAGTAATGGAAATTACCTGACAAGTCTTCCTTTGCAAAACTAGGAGTTAAAGTCATTCTAGAATGGGTGATACTGAGCTTGTGAGCACACTCCTCAGCCTTGATAACAACACAGTTATAACACACAATCTAATATGTGAGTTACTTTCAAGTATCCTCTGGTAACCTCTTGCCATTATCTTTGCAATTTTCTTATGAATAACGAATCCTGGCACCAGGAGATGACCCAGCAAAAGTTCAACACAGATGTTGGAAATACACATACTGTGTTGAAGACACTAGACACTGTAAGTCTAAGAATGCCAATACAGATGCAGCTGAATTATTTTTTTTTTACTTTACATTCTCCATTTCTTTTAAGACTCAAATCAACAGTATTTTTTGTTGTGACTTTTCCATTTCTGTAACAGTTACATATTCAAATACTATTTTAAACACAGTTAAAAATCTAAACACACCTTTACACAGTTTAATAAACAACTGTAGATATTATCCCTATTCAGTTCTGTTAAGATATATCCCATGAAAATCCTTTCCAACCAAAATCACTTTGTGACAGAATTTGTGTTTTTGTAGACAGTGTTTGCTACAACTGAAATTTTGTGGTAATATTTTACTTTCAAGTTTTTATGGAGAAGTATGTATTTTCTGCTGAACAAATGTAACCAAACTAAAAATATTTCCCTGTTTGTCAAAATATTCCATCCAGTTTTCCCATTTTCTGCCCAGATCTATCTATGAGTTTCGTTTATGAAATGGCTAATGCAGTGTGGGGGTCTCTGTGCTTTCTTTACCCAACAAGACGGCGGGTCTACTCCTGTCCCTGGAACACTGAAGGTTTTCCAACAAACCCTGTAGTGCAGACAGTTTTTCTTCTTCCAAAAGAAGTAGATACTTACATAAGGAATACATCATTTTAGCACCGAATGTGGTTCTCATCACTACACCCAACAACAGTTAGAGAGGATTCTGCTCACAATAGTGCCCAAATAAAACTGGAACAACCTGAACTTTAAACAAGTCACAAAGCAGGAACAGGAGCAAATTCTATCCTCCATTCGTACAATCAAACTCTCTTTACATAACTGAATTGCATCTTAAAATCTACAAGGTGGAATGGTTACCTACAAATAAGATGCTGGTCCTTACCTTTGCCTATAGAAGTGGCTATTCCATTCATTAACTGGGATAGAGATTTACCAGGAGTACCAGGGATATCTGAGGATGCCACCGAGTTACTGCTCAGGAGATCAATCTTCCCTGCTTGCTGTCGAAACTTCTCCAGTTCTCTGGACAAGAGGTTAAACTGTTCGCTCTGCGTCCGACATTTCTCCTCTAGCTCGCGGACCTTGGCCTGCACAAGCAAGAGATAACACAGACATTTAACTGAGAGCAGAGCGAGCTGTGACTGCATCAGCTTTTTTCTAAAGTACCAGGAAGCCAGGATAGGCAAACTATTTGGGATAAACCGGCCCACAACCACACTTTTCTCCCCTTAAATTCTCACCCATACTTAGAATGAAACCTTTTATTAGCCTTGAAATATTGAGCTAAGTACTCCTTTCATCCCCAGTTTCTAAAGGGGAAATTCCTCATCATATTTTTTGGCAGTGATAAAAAAATCACTGCCAAGAACACCTGCTAACAGATCCTACAGCTTTGTGACTTCTGCACACATCTGAATGTCACTTTTGTGTGTTTTTCCAACTTTTCCTAAAACTCAGATGTACTTGTGACATTTGTCCATCCTCTGCTATTAAGTTGAAGCCTCTTGAATTTTTAGATTAACATTTATGTACTTAAAAGAACAACAAAAAAAACTCCACCGTGGGCCATGCAGAATGTGGGCTTAGCTGCTGCCTGAATTCCCTTTCAAAAATAATTCTTCTCACTATGGATGCCAAACCACACAGAAGCAATTCAGACACCAGGCAAGAGGAGATTTGTTTGTAAGCTTATGAGAAGTACCAAAGTGTCATTGTTGGCAAACAATTTTGGTTTAATTTTAAGGCATCAGGCTTTAACAAAACAGAACTTAAAAGATAAGCTCTTGTGCTGACTTGGGAAAGCTGCCTACATACAGTTTATGAATTCCTGATGTAAAAATATGGTTGAAGTGATGGAAAGGGATTCCCTAGCTGAAAAGAGAAACAAAGGGCATGGAAATTCTGATTTTTTTTCTACAGTTTTTACTGAAAACATATATAAGAGTACTGAAGACACTGAAGTGTGAAAAAAAACCCTTTTATCCAAACTGCACAGTCATTGTACCAGCTAAATTACGGATAAAATAATGTTTTCTATATGATGCATTTAAATTTCAATCTGCATTTATACACAGGCTGTGTATCATTTGCATACACTATCAGATATTCCTGAAGATAAAGCCACAAACCTACAGCAAAAGAAGATAAATGACATATATTACCACCTATACAAAGGCCTTAGCACAGCTAAAGATAAACAAAGCACTTAGAGCCCCCAAGAGAACACAAAAATCCAAATTTCCCACTACAGAAGGTGGTACTCTTTGTTCCTTTCTTTGTAACAAGTACATTTTTAAAGCTACAGTGAATTCTAAGGATATAATTTCTTTGCATTCATAAAACACATATTAATTTAGTTCTGCTAAAGAAGTCTCAGGATATCTATCTGACTGATTATGAAACAGAAAACATAAGATACAGAGACATTGTGTGACTTTTACACAAACATTAAATGCTTTGATTTTGGGTTTTCTTCTGCCTTTCATGTTTTCACTGTGGTTTTGAGCAACTGAAATGTGAGCCTTTGCTACTTGTTCATTTGCTGCATGATTAAGGCATATATGTACCATTTTAAAAGAACGTTAAACAAACAAAGCAGTGAAGTGGTTTGGGTTCCTAGAACCCCTCTTTCCAATGGAAAATTTAAGGATGAGCTATTCAACTCTCTAAGAATATATACTGACCTTTCCACAAGCAGTTATGGAAACTCTAGCATAAAATAAAAAATAAAAACATCACAATCCAGACCCCAACAAGACACTGAGTCTGCCTTAAAAATATCTCTTAAAAAATATTACATTCATGTTTCATTATAATTATTTATTAATTTAAGACTTATTTGCATGTTAGTATGTGCCTTCTTTGGCTTTTCTTTTGAGTATCTAGAATCTTCCAAGTTGTTCTCTCATGACAGTACAATGCTGGGAAGAAAAATGCCTTTACAATCTTTTTTTCAGTCCAGGTTGTGAGTTAGAAGTGAGCACAAAGCTGGTATTACATAATGAAAAAATTGCCATAAGATCCCCAGTAGTACCAACAGGAGGCATCCCCATCTCTGTTTCTTGAGTTAAGGCAGGTGCTTGGTTCATTGTTAGCCAGCCAGACTCCCCTCACTGTTGAAAATCTACATATTCAGGTGTGTCACTGCAGAGCAAAGCATGTGCTCATGCTCAGAAGTACTGAATTTTTATTGTGTCATGGTTCTGCCCATACAGCCTACCCTAATAACGATGGCACAGAAGTGCCAAGTCTATCAGCTCTCTCTAAAACTGGCTGTGCCTATAGCAGTGGTTATATAAAAAGACATTCTCTACTGCAGACCATATTGAATGTATATCACTTAGGACTTGCCAAGTTTCTCATACAAGACACAGTGCTATTTCTAAAACTGTAATAGTTTTTTATATGGGAAATGAAGCATACTTCATCCATGACAAGACAGATACTGTTCACACAAGACAGATACGATGACGAGTAGCTTTCCAGGTGGACAGGCTTGAATTCAGACTATTAGCTCACATATTCTGCTATGGAGATATCGTAGTTGTAACTGTTTACACAGCAGCAATGGCTTTCAGTAGGTGGGTCAATAAATCAACCTCAGGAAAAAATATCACATAAAATTATCTCTGTATTAACAAAGAAACAATCTGAGTTCAGACAAAATCCACACAGTCAGAAAGCTACAATCTTGAATAAACTACCAAACCATTCTTACTGGGCATGCTCATAAGAAATGAACTTTCAAAACCAGTATGAGTTCTCATTAAATCATGCCATACTTGAAGAATAACCTCTTGCTGAAAAAAATTCTGATTTTGGTGATTTGGTATTAGGCCAAGAAATGCCAAGCATGCTTGCATAACAATGGTTCCAGCACGCATCCCATGCAAGGTTAGGCAGGACTAACATTTTAAAGGGAAAAGTGCAGGATTCAGGACAGGGAAAGGAGAATTTATGCCCTAAAATACCTGCATGCTGTCCAAGGTGTTCTGGATGAAGTGCAAAGCAATAAATTCCAAACAAGACACAGTAAGCAAAGAGATGTGAAATAAACAAAGAAATAAAACCAGTTTTGAACACTTTTACATTTCAAAGCAAAATATATTAGAACAGTTAACAGGTGTAAAAACATGCATTAACACAAACCACGCTATAGAGCGTTTCAGAAATCAATACCACTGCTGATCTTAAATTGCAAAAGCCAAATTAAATAAAATGCTAAAAATTAATGGGATTGTGGCAATAAAAAGCAAAAGCTTAGGAAAACCTGATGGGGTTATGCAAATCCAAAGCTGCAGACAAATCAGCTACATAGAAGTTTTGATTAGCTTGAGGGGGATAAATAATCACTTGCCTGCTTTGTTTCTAGTTCTATTTTTCTGCATCATATACTTTCCACCAGGCATTAAATAGTAATTTAATCTTATATTCTTTAAGGCAAAACAAACGCAATATATGTGATGATAATGAAAGCATACAAGTTAAACACTTTCTGTGGGAATATTAACCTCTCCATATACAAATAAACAATTTTAAAAATAAATTAAAATGTGATCAAGGCACCAGAAAAAGCACCTTCTATCAACACACGCTGTGCTATTACAGAATGGATGCACATCTCTTCCAACAGCTCAGCTCAATGCACTCCTAACTGAATTACAATCTTTAAAGGATGCAATTACATTAGAAGAGAAACAAAACCCTCTTTGCGTATGTATTACTTGAAACCTTCAAAAGTGATGATACTGTAGAGTTATCACATTCAGAATGGAATCTTCACAACCAACACAAAGAATATCTTCTTACCTCTAGCAACTGAACTGCTCCTTCATGTTCCTTCTTAGCTTCAACCTGAGCCTTGTTTTTACCATAAGAGAAGGGGAAAGGCAAAGGGTAAGGGGAAAAAAAGCAATTAAAAAAAAAAAAAAGGAAAAAAGAAAATAAAAAGAAAAGAAAGAAAATAAAAAAATCAATTAGTCATGCTACACATAGTATGCTCTACCCACATAAAATAGCATACTGTATTCAAATGCAAAGCCAATTACAGTCTTGAAGGGACAGCTCCACCAATATTACTACAGTGCTTTGGTTCCAAGCCACTGAAATAACTGCTTATTTTTAGAAGACTGAATCTCAGCGAAGCTTAACAGCACTGGTATTTTGTTGGACCAAGAAAAGCATGCTCAACACACTGCAAGAACAGTATTTCAGAAGTATTTCTCTAAACCCTCTAAATTAAAACTGAAAAATAAGCTTGTTATTCTACGTTGCAGGAGGTTCATAGTGTAGAAACCTTTCATACCAGCTAGGGGAAAGCAGCACAAAAATTAAGTTGATGCTTGACATGCAGCAACAGTATTTATCATCTAAGTAATGGCTCACAAAACACTTCAAGGCCACAAGAAAGGTTGCCTGTGAACAGGAGTGCAACATTTAGAATCCAATCAGCTGAGTCAAAGAAGAAAAGAGGGAATCAATAGGAGCAGAAAAGAGTATTTTATGTAACTCAGGAATTCAGTTATCAAATTTTTGTCAAGAAAAATCTAAACCTTACATAGAAAACCCAAGTATCGCTCAGTAACTTTGTGTTATCTTCCTTTTATTTACATTTAGGCTTTCACTATCTTCTTTATTGAAGTTTGCCCTATGTAAGTAAAATTTTTAATTAAATATTGTATCAGGTTAGTGTGATGCACTAACTTTGCCTTTCAGCTCCTTATCACTGTAATTCAAAGACCACATTCTGCAACATTCCTCATCAGAGAAAAGTCTTAAACCCCTCCAGTTTATCAGAGGGAAACACCCCACAGACTTTCTAATGTAATGGGCCCAATACTCTCATGATGGGCACTAATACAGCTACATTCATTTCATTTTCCTCATCTGGGAGTGCTACCCTACTCTGTTATTGGCTGCAGAGGAAGCTGGGTCAGGCCATAAAGTCACAGCTGAAAACATACCCAAACTGTACTTCACTGTCATTCATGGTAATAAAGCCTCCTTCAGTCCTGCAAGCACAGTCATATTTCTTCCTGTAGTAAGTCTTATTGCTAACAGCCGATAAAATATTGGCTCCACACCAGAAAGCCTTGTGTTATCCATCATTAAGAGTTTAATAAAATCTACCCAGAATATGAGTTCTTGATAAATGATTAGGAAACCTACATCAATAGCTATCTCTCTTCTACATCGAACTGTCTTGTATTAAGGCATTCTTGGAGAAAAAGACCATCTGATCCACTATCAATACAAAACCTTGATGAACAATATCATATTCTTTCTTTCAGGCTGAAAAATCTCTTCCGCCTGTACATATATTAAAAACACAATTAATTTTCATTTATAATACCAAAATGCGACAGTAAATGCATCAGGCTGCACCAGTAACTTGCTCTGTTTTGAAGTGCACATTTCTGTGGTTCATCAGCACCTTTATGACAGTAACAAGATATGCTGTGAAATGTCATCTTGTTACTGCCTGGAGTTAATACTTTCATTTCACAGTATTTTTTCAAGAGATTAGATGACTAATAAAAAAAAAAAAAAGGAAGAAAGAATTTAACACACATGTGCTAGGTACATTGGGAGGTCAGGTCTGGACAAATTGTGAGCCAACAATTCCTGCTTAATGATGGAAGCAAAGTATTATGGTTACTTAGGTAGCAGATTTAACTTCTTTTCCTGACAACATTATAATGATGAAAAGGAGATGCGTTTGATAGCAGCAGTCTAGAAGCTAAAGCAGGACATATTCTGTGCTCATCTCCACTGCCACATCTAAAGAACTACAGGTAGCTTGGGTATCTCTCTGTAAGGTAGAACAGTGCACAATTTGAACACTCTCCCAAAGTACTTTAATGTTTTGAATGCTTTCCCTCTTCTACCCCTACAGAGTACTAATCTGGTCTTTATTCTTATTCAATAGCATTAATAATAGCATTACAGAAGCACCTATTCATCTCAACCAAACTGGGATCCCAACATGTCACAACAGAAAAGAATCTAAGCTTGGAAGGGCAAAAAACAATTTTTTTTTTTTAGAAAAAGCTCTTTTTCTTTTTGAGTGGCATCTCAAATGAATATCACATGCAGACTTTGTCAAGAGATGTGATGGGTAGAATGCTCATTTAAGTTGTCACAGATCCTTATCATGAAAGGTAATAATGACTAAAAAAGGCACAACAGCAACTTAATCACATAAAGACTTAGATGCTTCAGGGTGAAAATAAGTGTCTGTGCAAAGTCCTAGGAGGAATATTTCAGGCTAATGAATGAAACCAGTAAGAAAGATTAATTGTTTCTTAAATGTTTCTAAGTCATGCATAGATGCATTGTTATGGTGGATTTTAGTGTAGAAATTCTAAGCTAAAATTCTAGTGGAACCCAGTGGTAAATGATTATTAGATAATAATTTTTAACATAAATGATCTTGTATTCCATGCTACTTGAGGTCCACTGACAAGAATTTAATCACTGTCTACAGATGCTGAGCTAGTTGCATTGAGTAAAATACCAAATACAACACAACCTTGTTTGTGCTTGAAGTCTATCAAGCTACAGCTTAGCAAAAATGACTGGAGAAAACAGTATTACAGAGGTTTGTCTCCTGTTGCCAATCTGCAGCAAAAAGCCCCATGTAATGTGGAAGAAAGTAGAAAAACTTATCAAGAAGAAAAGCTGTACCTTTCTTTGATTGCCTTGCCTTGCCTTGCCAAGAAATTTAAGTCTAAAATTTATGTGGAAGTTCAAATAATAACAGCTGAATATAACTAGAAATGACATTTTGAAATATGCCTAAATAAATCTTGAAAGGCTAAAACAAAATTAACTGGAAGATTTCATTTGGTCACGTGAAGCTTTCTATTTCAAGCAAAGACTATTAGATACATCTTTTTGTTCTGCTGTGAATGTCCCTCCATGCCAATTCTCTACCAAATCATCATTAACATTATTATTTCTATGTTTTGATCTAGTCAAGCAATTGGAAAACATCGACATTAGTACTGAGACAGTTGCAGCTTCAAGTGACTTCGGTAAGATTGAAACTCAATATAATGTTTTTTCTATTATAATGAATACTGGAAAGTCGTAGTGTGAAAAAAAAAAATAGTCTTAAAAGTGATTTGTGAATCAAAGAATGATCTTGGAAATGAGGTGCTGTAAAAACTGTTTAGTTTATGAAAAACAGTATCAACTGTGATGTGTAAGTACCTTGACAAGGACCTACTTCATTCAAATTTAGTGAAATAGGTAGTAAGAATTGCCAGTGTCTGGAAGAGGAAGTCAAATCCTAACAAAACATAAATATGCCAGTGTGAATGATTAACTGTTCCAGCAAACAGATGAGGAAATGATGGATTCCCCATATTTTGATTATCATGAAATTAAGATCCGATTCCTTCTGGACATTTAAGGAATGCACAAGTATTTCTGAGCCCGGTATTGAGGGAAGCAATGGAAATACAAAGGAAATAAATGTATTTGTACCGCTTTTCTCCCTGTTGGGAAATACAAGGACTTACGTATACTGGTCAGGTTAATCACCACTGGCATAAACATTCATAAATCAATTGGTACAGCCGTGTAAATCAACTGTAAACATCCACTTGTCACAACTGCATCAACAATCATGAAGAAGGACCCAGGACCGGAAGCAGTTTGGTGGTTGTGGTTTAAGCTCCTTTAAACCGAGAGATCGTTTCTTGACTTGTGCTCTGCCGCTGCAATTTGCTATTTCACCTGCCTTCCCCGTTCCCCTCTTACCTTCTGCAGGAGTTCAATTTCCTGCTGTTTGGCGTTGAGAACAGCCAAGGCTTGCTCATGCTCCAACTCCAGCTGTTGCCGCCGTTCAGCAGCCTCTCGCATATGCTGTTCCGAAGGAAGCAGAAAAACTATCAGGAGATCTTAACATATACTACCCACAGCCAAACACCCTGTCATTCCCAGGCACGGAGAGGTTCATCTCAACATGAAAGTTCTCTGGTATCTCTGATAGACAAGCAGAAAACTGGATGGGGTTTTAATTCAGTCAGTACTCGGAGGCATACTGCCAATGCTCAACTCAGGCATTTGGACAGCAGTCTCTTTGAGGATATACGAGTCTGTCACTGCCAGCAATGTGGCCTCTGTGAAGCAGAAGTGAAGAGTACCCATTTTATCCATCAGGTACACAGTTATGTTTGGCATTGTGCTGAAAAATTAATATTTGGAAAAAAATCAGTTTGACAATTCCCAAAGTGCCTCTTTATCTAGGATATGGGTTTGTGATTTGTTTTGCAAATGATGACCCAAAAGAAATAGCTTACCTTTGCTAATCTCTGCCTGTTATTTATAGCAAATTAGACAGAGCAAAACTAACACAGGTGGACTTGGACAAAACTGGCCATACAGCACTCAAAAACAACTTCTAAAGTACAGTTGCTACTAATGATTGAAAGCAATATGAGAAAGGTTCCTGGGAAAAGCACAAGCTGAACAATGTCAAGATACCCTTTGCAGATAGAAATCTTTTTCATTATAGGGTAGTATTATTCTCCCAGTATCATAATAACTTTCAAACACCCTGTTAATAAATGGGAGTTAAGAAAGATCTCTTTATAGATTCTCATCTCTTCTCTGGTGAAACTCATATTAAAGATTTTTATTTTCCAAATTACATATTATTCCCATAATACTCTCAGAGCAGAGGCGCAATGTCTTATCTGCGGCACCATGAGTTATTACACACAAACCTATTAGGAATCAGCACTTGGAAAGACAAATGCATGGCTAAAATTGACAACAGCAGCCCAAAATATCTCATATGTACAAGATTATCAAGTATATTGCTAACTTTTAATGAGCTGTTGTTCTCTGCCGCATGTGACTCACAACAAAGGACAGCACAGTGAGGCTGGCTTCTCTCAATCAGGATATCTTTGTAAAGGAAGCAGAAGTGTCTCCAATACTCCATTTTGCCCCTGCCTGGGATTTATTTATTCTCATTTGATGTTTTCAATAATAACAACAATGAAACAGCAAAGATTGTTCCGATTCTTCAGTTTTGACTCTCAACTGTGGCCTGTTTTCTCGGAGTATTCTGAGTATTCAGTATTTTGACTGCAGGCATTTCTAAACTGTGCATATTGTAAAAAAGTTAAATGAATCTGTTCATGGGTAATATGTGTTCTCAGTATGCAATAATGACCAAAAATAATAGGGCGGGTTCTCATCTCATGTGGAAGAATATAACCTATTTTGCTAACTAGTTTAACTCACGATTTAAATTAGCATGAAGCTGCATTTGCTGACCTCAGCAGCTCCAGTAATGTCTTGCATAAAACTTAACACTAATGGAGCATCGGCACATTTCTTCTATTCAAGAAACAGTGAGGCAATCAAGTCACTCTCACACGCTTAACTAAACCCCTTAATTATCAGAAAAACAACACAGGTCGCACTTCACATGGTCAAGATTTAGTATCAGATTTGGTACTGCACATTTTGATACCATTAAGTTCTTACTACTTTTACAGAAGCTACTACAGAACATTTCTAGTCCTTTGCAGAGATCAATAAATAATTAATACCATGACCATACAGTGAATCAATAAAATGTAATGAAGAAACAGGTTGTGATACATGATGTGTGATTCTCCCTAACTTTTAATTTACCTATTTCCTAAAATATGTATTTAATGATCCACAGTTTACAGATTTTAAGGTCAAAAAAAGACCATTGGTCATCCATGTTAACCTTAAAGTATCTTCTCAGTCATTTCAGTATTGTCCTGATCTACTTAGTGTTTAAAGCAGCAAGGATCTCTTCACTCCAGTTATCTGTCTCTTCCCCCGTGCAGCAATTTACGTTCCCCCAAATCAGAAGCATTTCTTCCCTTCGCACTCTTGCTCATAAATCAGTTCTGTCTGCAAATCAGTTTTATGTTTCCTATCTGCACATCAGCTGCTGTCATTTCATAATAAGTTAGGACAGTGGAGGAGGACTGCAGAGATCACCAGGACAGCAGGGAGAAAGTTCTGAGTTACTGAATTCTTTCTGAATCTTCTTTCAGCACTGACTTCCATAACAATCACATTGCCACAGTTTGTCTGGGTGGTGGCAATCCATTTATTCACGTTACTGCTTTCCTTCATGTGAGAAAGGTTATACATTTCTAAACATGCACTTCCCTTTTTGCACCCTTTCTGGAAGTCCTAATTATATTACTCTAACATCAGAAGGCAAATCCACATCTAAAAGAGCATAGAAAAAAATACAGCAAGAACGTAATATTCCAAAACATTTGTCAAGTAATGATCTGTCCTTCAAAGAACATGTGGAGAAGTGTATCAGTGTATCTGGGGTCACTGTGTGTATCTGTTTCCTCTCAAACTATAGAGCCAGACCACTGTATAGTATCGACTGCTTCTGAAATAGCTCTTAAGGGACCTGCTCAAACGGTTTTGTTTTTTCCAGCTTCCTCATGGGCAGCAGAAGGATTTGACAATGAACAGCCCATACTAGTTGCAAGTGTTTCAGTGCTTGCACTGTATTACCTACAGCTGCAAACAAAACAAAGAAACCCCTTCCTTCCTATAGCAGTGACTTTTTAAATGTGCAACTGGTTAATGCTAGAACAAACGCAAATGGCTTTCAAGTACTAAAGCCTTGTTTATGAGACAGAACTCATACATGAAGCTGAATGGGGAGCAAATTTAATTCTCATCCAAGTACTCTTATCAAAGGACTTGTCATCTGTGCTTGCAGATGGGTGGGCACCATTACAGTGGAATGAATGGGAAAAGCTGGCTGAACACATCAGAAAATCAGAACTGTTCTATGTGAGAGGCACTGTGAAGATTCTCAGAAGTTAGCTAATTCAGCAGTTCTTCATCTTTTCTTTTCTGCTCTGTTGATACATATTGAAGTTCTCAAAAGGGAATCTGAATTTCTCTTTTCACAGGGGAACTATGCTAAATATTTCTCAAAACTTTCCAATGGTTGGAAACCTGCAAACCATTTTTTTCAAACTACTAATTTCCTGAGCATACGAGGACACACATGACATACACAATTAACTGCATCTGCTTGGGCATGGTTTACTGCTAAAAAGGAAATTCAGGATTTCAAGGCTTTTCAAGGTACTTTGCCAGCTCAGAAGGGTTTTCCTCAAGGGAGAAAACTACTGAAAATGAAAAGTCAGGATCTCTATATCCACCAGACAATTTTTGGTTCAGTGAAGGAAAACTTCTGAAGTTTTGAACAGTGAGATTTATGGAATGTTTCTCCCACATCCATTAGAAGTATTACTGCAGTAGGAATTATGCAAAATCAGTCAAATAACCAAATTCAACTCTTCTACAGAAGAAATTTGGAGGAATCATCAAGCCAAATGCCAGTAGGAATCTAATTGGAGTGGAGAAAAGAACATCATTTGGTATGGCCAAAGTACATTCTTTAATTTTTTTAAGAAAACAAACCACTCCATCAGTAGAGGAGTTTCAGGTGTTCAAAAAAAAAAAAAAAAAGCCTAGCAAAATCAGTATCTGAACAGGGTATAAGAAATTAGATTTTCGCCTATGAAAGTGGGTTTTTTAGCAGCATAATCTTATGATTCAAAATACATTACTGAATTTTTCTAAGCTGAAAAGGAAGCAGCAAATTGATGACATGAAAACTGTGTATCCAGAAAACAAGCATGGCTTGACACTAATGTACTAAGCTTCTCTAGAAGCATAGAATCATAGAATGGCTTAGGCTGGAAAGGACCTTAGAGATCATCTAATCCAACCTCCCTGCCATGGGCAGGGACATCTCTCAACTGCCCAAGGCCTCAAGCATGTTAAAAGAAAAGTGGTTATGTACAAGGTTATTTATTATTCTTCCTAAGATCTCTGCAATAAAACAATCACGGGTTTTGTAGCCCTGTGCTGACAATGGGATGCACTCTGCACAGGCAATAGGAGCTGGTAGCAACAGCTTGTTTCAAAAGGCCACAGTTACATTTTGCATCAGGTTAGACTGGCAGACATAGCTCTCTAAAGTAAAAAAACCTTGGCAGCTGTTCATATTTCATATACTACATCACTTCTCATCTTGACTTACTTCCAATAACTATATTTGAAAAACTACATCCATTCGCTTGTAATGTATCAGATAAATATCTCTACAGATGTCTCTCCTCTGATAGTCTGAGATCCCTTGTAGGTACTTGGTCTACTGTATTCCATACGTTTTATCATAACCAATAGGGGCATTCAGTCTCCTAGTTTGAAATGCACTTGTGCCTCTGTGACTTATGGAATGAACATCAGGAATATTAAACAAGCAATAGAAGTACCAGATTGTTGGACTTTATGGCACTATACATACCTTTAGGACCTGCTCTAAGTTCTCCAGCTTGGCTTGGAGCTGGTGTTTTCCCTTTACAGCCAAATCTCTTTCTTTGGTCACTCTCAGAAGGGTTTCTCTAAGATGGTCATAGTCTGATTTTACCTAAGGGGAAAAGAAACAAAGAAAGAGATTAGTGCCCAAGCAGATAATTAATGAAAGGAAAAATATGTCTGACACAAATATTTCTGCATGTTAAAATGGAAAAAAGGAAAAAAAAAAACCACTTCAAAGAAAATGGAAGAGTAAAACAAGGAAAGGAACGTTCACTGAGGAAATTGTGTGTGTCTCATATATATGTATGCATGGAACACATTTTCTTTAGACAAGGAGTACAATCTGTCAGACTGCAGTTATGCAGAATTTATGCAAATTTAAATAAATATAATATATAATGCACAATCAATTCCTAACTTCTCTGGCTATCAAACACATCAGATGTGGGTGTGCTATATAAAGAGACAGAGATGTAACATATATAGAAATATTATTCACATGCACATTTTTCAGGACTATTCCTTAATGTAAATTGCCTTCAGAATAAACCCAAATACAGATGATCAGCCTGTGTTAACATATGAAACAAAGTTGAAATTTTTCTTAAAGGATCAGATACTCATCAAGTAGGATTTGTTTTCCAATTTAATTTACTTAGTAGTAGCTTAACCATTTCAGTATGACTACATCTTTTTTACAGGGTTTTGTGATCGTCAGTGATAGTGACTACTTCATGAACACACACAGAAAAACACACACTGAAAATAATAAAATATAACATTAAACTAATTTATCCTGCCATGGAAAAGTTCTTTCTTCAGACCAGCTGAAAGTTTGATTTCTTATCCCTCTATTGACGTGTAACAATAGGACTGTTACAGCTTGTATCATTGCAGAAACTGCACTTTCTACATGAAGAATAAAAACCAAGAAGAAACCCCTGGGTATGAAAAAACCCGTAATGTTCACAGGGTATTCCCACTTCCCTGAAATGTCAATAGAAAGTAAGAAAGCAAAAGAAACAGGCATAATATTTTCAGTGGTGTTCTGGGAAGTATCTGTTTTCCTTTATTAACTGCAGCACAGCACAGACAACAAACAACGCTGGCAGGATAACTGACTGAGGAGAGGCAAAGCAGGACAAAGATCTCTGACAAGGCATGGGCTTTAATCTCAGAGCAGCTCCTGCCTCCTTCTAACTTCAGTTAAGGAAGTGACAAGTTCTTTTTTTATTCCATTTAATTACTCTAATTTCTTGGGGTTTTTAAAAGGATGAATGGCATTAAGCAGTCTCTGACATGGATATCTCCTGGACATTTTCTAAAGCGACGTTTTGGAAACTGATTCAGCCTTTCTATTTGCCTCTGGCTCCAGTTTGTTAACTTGCAAATTTTGCCATGGACTAAACAACATAAACGGTTGCAGCCAGCCCTGGTATTCATCTGTGCAAGAGGGCTCTTTAGAGTGCAGTGGACTAGAAAAAAGAAAGAGGAAAATGGAACAAATCACGTTTTCCACAAGAACTGATGCAATTATTGTCAACCTCACAATTTTTTTTTTTTTTGTGTGCACAGATTTTTCTTTTCCTCTTCCCTCCTTTCTTTAATAGGAAACTATTAAAGAGTGGCTTTTCAGAACTTATTAACTTCCATTATCCTTTGTATTGTATTTCATCACTCAGATCAGTCGGTGTGTATTGTTGAGGAATAATGGAGTGGAAAATGAAGCAGTGAGGTATCACCATCTATGATTCAATTTTGTTGTCTGTGATTCTCAATTAATTTACTGAGGATAAATGAAGTACAATATTTTGAACAAAATTCGAGAAAAGATCATTTTCCTCAGGCTTCAGTTTTAGCCTTAGTCTCCAAAACAATGGATACCGACTCATTACCTTTGTAAAGAATTTTCTAAATCTTACTAGTTACCATAGTCTGAATCATATTTGGGAGCTAGTGAGCACGGTGCCCTTCCGCCCTGTGTTTTTGCCTGCTGGCAGCAAAGAGGCTGTAACAACAAATGGTACCTATCAGGCTGCTAACATCATTTTACAAAGAGATGAATTCGAGACAGGAAGAGCTGCAGACATTTTACACATCTCCGGATCTTTCATTTAGGATCTCAAAGTGCATGTCTTAATTACTTTAGGAATGTACAGATTGTTCTGGTAACTTCTCTGCTTTCTCTTTTGGCAGATCAGGTTTTGTACAAAGTTCTGCGTGTATTTTCATTTGGTAGGCTGGAAAGAACACAAGCAAATCTACCAATCACCTTCCAATAATTACTCGTGTTACTTCCAGAAACACTCATTTTTAATATTTCCACAGGGCACTCTTATCTGCACTTTCTCCTCTGAAGATTGGGTATCACACAGAATGATGTGATATACACATTTATACAAACCTTAAGGCAGCATCAAACTTGACAGGTCTATCATTTGTGCTTTTTTGCTGTGTAGACAGCATTTGTTCTTAAATGTGAATTTAATGCTCTCTCCAAGCAGGCTGTTTAAGAACATATGGGATATACATGAATTTGGATTACACACAGAGCACATCAAAACATGACTGTTCCCAGTGGCAAAAACACTTGACCTAAATAAAGTGCCATCTTAAACCGTTCTATTTCATGACAGTAACAGGAAACATTTTAATCTGTGATGTTTCTCTGTTCAATGCATCAAGCAATTTATTTTCATCCCATACCTTCACACTTACCAAACACACCCTCAACTGAGTCATTTATGAAGGCAAGAATAATGCTGAAATGTCTTCCACTTCATGAACAGTTAAACAGAAACTAGTTACTGAAAACCAGCCCACTAAACCAAACCAACAGTTCTCATTGGTGAACAGTTCCATCAGCCTTACATGTCACCATTTGCCTTCATTCCAGACTTCAGAGAGCTGAGAATTTCTCAAACAACCGCCACTGTTCAGAAAACATTGTTCAGAAACTACCATGAAAACAGTACGATTTCAGGTATTGTAGAAATAAATTTTGAGTGTATAATGCCTCTTCTATTTTTACATAAAAACACTGGCCCATATATATATATTCAAACAAACAGAAACACAAGTCAGAGCCCAGTGCCATGGTTCTCCTATGGACACAAAATCTTTTCAGAAGTATTCCCCCCCAGGAATGCCGCTTCACTCCTCTCATGCAGAGCACCGAATATAGTTCACAGAAGACCTGTGCATTTTTTGCTTTATTTTGTGAATTTAAAGGCAGCCAGCTTTGTACCTACTCCTTTCTAGAGTTGTTTCAGGAATTACATTGTGCAAAAATGAGCAGGAGTTTTATCTGTGCTACATAAATGCATAAACACTCCTCCAGCCCCATTTGCTTGGATAAAGTTGGCATGTTTTTCAGGCCAGCTCTCAAGGGTGAAAAAGAATAAATTATTTTAGGCAGGTTTTCCCCTTCAGGGCTGAGCCCTAACTCTGTCAGAATTCTGCTCCAATCTCCACATCCAAAGTTGTAGAGCTTCACACTTTCTGAATAGTAAAATGTAATCTAAATGGCATAATGTATGTGTGTGGTTAAAAAAAAAATAAATCCAAACAAACAGAAAAATCCAAGTGGTTCCCTAAGAAAACCTGTTATGCAAAAAGGGAAACAAAATGTTTGTTAACATTTAAGGTATGCTGCAAAGACTGCCCGTTGTTAAAATTATTAAAAGTGAGAGGGAACACTGAAAGCAAGTCTTTGATCCTAGCAAGGCTGTGATATTAAATTAGTAGCAAAGGCATTGAGAACTCTTGTGTTGCACCTTTCACAGTATTTACTAAAAACAAGCACCCATAAGTATGACAAATTCTGATGCTACAAGGTAATTTTATTACTTAGTGGCTAATGTGTCAAAAGTTGACATTTTAAACTGCTATTACTAGGTTTTTCAACATACCTCAAGCTCTTCACTAGTAAGAGACAAACATTATCTATAACACAGCATTATTAGCCATATAGTTCTTCACTTTCTGATAGTAAGAGGGCTAATGTTTTCAGTGTCACCAATGGAGCTCATGCCTTATGAGGAGAGGCTGAGACACCTGGGGCTCTTTAGTCTGGAAAAGAGAAGACTGAGAGGGGATTTGATAAATGTTTATAAATATATGAGGGCTAAGTGTCAAGAGGAAAGGGACAGCCTCTTCTCATTCGTGCCTTGTGATAGGACTAGGGGGAATGGATATAAACTGGAGCACAGGAGGTTCCACCTTAACATGAGGAGGAACTTCTTTACAGTAAGGGTCACAGAGCATTGGAACAGGCTGCCCAGAGAGGCTGTGGAGTCTCCTTCTCTGGAGATTTTCAAAACTCTCCTGGATGCGTTCCTGAGTGACCTGTGTTAGGGTAGGTTAGGTTGGAGGTTAGATTAGGTTGGAGGTTAGATTAGATCGTAGGTTAGATTAGATCGTAGGTTAGATTATATGATCCTGCCCTGGCAGGGGGGTTGAACTCGAAAATCTCCAAGGTCCCTTTCAACCCCTAACACTCTGTGATTCTGTACTGAGCCTTCATTGCATTAATGCTGCATGTTATTCCTGTGTCAGCTGGAATATAAAACTGCCTAAGTTAAGACTTTATGTGCCTTCTGAAGTAAACACTAAAGGCAATGTGTAAACACAGTAAAGAGAAGAGAAAAAGCATTAGGAAAGGGAGAAATTCTAAACAGATGGATGAATAAAATTAAGTGATGCTATGATACACATGGCTTTCTCCTACCATAATCACATTGGTTTTTTATATAAAAGCAAATTAAATTCCTCATCGAGAAAAAATTTCAAGTTCTGCTTCAATTCCAGGTGCTACACAAAAAATGTAGAGTACATGCATAACCATCTCTGAATGTTAGCAATTTGCATTGTCTCAGGGACTTAAACTAACCTCCTTTGGTTTGGAAATTCAGCAGTGGGCTACTCTGTGATACACGCACATTCAGCGCCATCAAAGCATCCAGACACCACTGCTTTGCAAGCTTTGAGGATGGGCTTTCATCAGAGCCTATGTGAGTTACAGCTCTTCTGATATGAATGAGGTTGCTGAGCAACTCACTTAAGCCCTGTAAAAATCACAGATTGTAGTTTTATTTTTAGCTAAATGGAGCCCTATAAAGTGGCTGGTTCACGATGTTTCTTGCACTGAATGCGTATGTGGTGAGGGAAGGCACAGCAGCCTCTCTTCCCATGCTAGTCATGCCAGGCAGTATTTACCATAGATAGAATCCCACTGCAGGGAGAAAGACATTATTTTTGTCCCATAAAAGACACAAAAGAATTGAAGAAAAATGCTTACTATAAAATAGTTTTTATGTCAGGACCTGGAAGAGCTGAGACTACGCCATGTGCCATGCTATAGGAGAAATAACAACTGCTAAACAGAGTTTTGGACATCTGCTGCTGGACAAGAGCTTTTCAACAATTTACTGAGAAATTAAAAAGGCAAAGAAAAAATGCAAAAGTATCGGCAAAAAAATCTTCAATGTAGTAATTATTTCTCTTGGTAGTTTTCAGAAAGAGAAAATGTTACAATGAAGTCTCATCAAAATCACCAAAAATTTCTTTTTACCAGAGCCTAACAACGATTTACAACACTAAGCAAATACTCATGAGAGGAATGATGTACCTCTCTAAAGTCTATCAGTGTGTCTTAAATTTTCACTTGAAAATAACATTTGGTCATAAAATCATTTTTTGTAATTTATTTTTAATGAAAACATTTTATGTTCTCAAGTAGACATAAGCAATTAAGAAAAAAAAATTACTATATAAGCCATGTGTATCCCCTCTGCAGCTTGATTTCTGTAGCAAATAAATGTATGAGATCCCTGCTTATCACGTTACCTGGTCATATTGCAGTGCTTTATGGGACACACTCGCATACTGAAGACTCAGGAGTTTCTTTTCTTGCACAGCATCCTTCAGTTCATTCTCCTAAAACAGAAGTAAAGAGCGTTACAGACTGTTTGTCTCCATTACAGTACATCCTATTAAGTGCTTAAGGAAGCAATGTTTTTGCATTATTTGGTATTAACAAACTATTAAGAGTAATAGCAGGCACAGAGCTAAAGGCACCAAAGGTGCAAAAGCAGCAGATTAGTTTGCAATTACAGTTGGCTCTGTGGTAAACCTGTATGTTTTCTGTAGATGATCTGATTAAAGATGTGCAAGCAAAGAAAGATGACCTGACTTCACAGGCCTGGTGCCTTTAAAAGTTTAAAAAAAAAAGTCTCCCTGTGAATATAACAAAGGAGCCCAAACGTGGCAGCCTCACTTGAAGCTGTGAAGAGAGAGAGAGATTTGTCTCCCAGAAAAAAAAAAAAAAAAGCAAGCTATTAAACTTAAGTCTTCAGAAGGCATTTTGAGGGCAAACCCAACAACTGGAATGCATACTCATGTATACATTCTCATATCCACATATTTCACTTTACTTGTATATCTAGTTATAATATATCTATATATACACATTCAAATACCAACATTTTAAGAATCTGGGTAGTCCATCTATGTATAGTGGCAGGCAAATGAGAAATGTAGATAGAAGTCCAAAGGTAAGTAAACTATGCCTAAATATCAAGGTATGAACTGCAGCCTCAGGAATGTAGTTTTATTTATTTAGACAGCATTATACAGATGAAAAAAAAAAAAAAAGAAAAGTAAATAAAACTCAAATATACAGTCAAAGGTCAAACTAGAGGGGTGGAAATGCTTTGTCAGGTCACGCAAATCAAAATACATTCATCTCAGGGAATAACAGCAGCGTCCTTTGATACTTCTGACAACTTCTTTTAGGCACAAGTTCACTAAGGTAGTCGCCTGAGATTAAATTTTCAATTCAATTTCTTAAGAAAGTTGCAGTCAGTCATACTGGGCAATCTGTAAACGTTCCATCCTGCACATCCTGTACATTACACATTATCTTCAAAAAACATTGGTTATATTTGCCAAAAGCTATGCTAAAATGGGCAAAACTGGGCCCACTTTTGATGATTTGAAGTAATTTATGATTTTGCACCATTATAGTCCACACTATCAGCAGATTTCTCTACCAATTCTGCTGTGGTCTTGCAAAAAAAAATTAAATAGACTGCTTTTCATTTACCAATGTAAGCATTAAAAGAGAAATTTAAAGATTCTGACATTTAAAGGGGTTTCAAACTTGATATTTTAAGCATATCTTTCTTAAAGATATTTCAAAACTCTTTGCACACATGACCTGTATCTCAGAATCACAGAATCACTCAGGTTGGAAAAGCCCCTTGGGATCATCATGTCCAACCATTAGCCCTACTCTACAAGTTCACCCCTAGATCATGTCCCCCAACACCACATCCAAGCAATGTTTAAACACATCCAGGGATGGTGACTCAACCCCCTCCCTGGGCAGCCCATTCCAATATTTCACCACCCTTTCAGTAAAGTATTTTTTCCTAATGTCTAGACTAAACCTACCTTGTTTCAGTTTGAGGCTGTTTCCTCTCGTTCTATCCCCAATTACCTGAGAGAAGAGACCAGCACCAGCCTCTCTACAATGTCCTTTCAGGGAGTTGTAGAGAGTGATGAGGTCTCTTAAATAGAAAACTAGTGTTTTCAACAAACAGAAGTTTTTAAGCTGTTTATCTGAATTATTTCCCAACCTTCACTACTTGAACATCAGAACTAGTGACATTGAAAGATTTCTACCTAATGGCTAGTTGACTAATATCTAAGAAGTTGTGACATCCAAATCTGATTGAAATCACCCACTGGGTTCAAAATTTATAGGGTCTGCTAAACAAATAGTATGATCACGTGAATAATTATTTTCTATAGAAAATGAGATTAAAATGTCAGGTTTAGAAAACATTTCCCACAGAAAAGGCCATTCTGAGTAACATTAACATATCAGTTAATTCTGCAGAAGATACTGCATTTCTGCCCACACCTGGAATGCCATTCTGATTAAACTTGAGCATAAAGAAAGGGTAGTTAAAATTAGTTCACCTTGATTAATGACACGTTACAGCACCATCACCGTACAATGCAAGCTGTGGGCAGCCATTCTCTTTGACCAAGTGTTAAGTGCTACTGCACTGAGCCAAACTAAGATGACAAACTGCAGAATATTCAGTCTCCTGATTGCATATACACCTATCATCATCTCACACATAAGAAGCTCAGCAATTACCATTTCTCAAGTCCATAAAATCTGTTGCTCAGGGTGCAATTAGAAGTGAGAAGCTCTGTGAGATGCTAGACAGCTCTGAGAGCTACAACAAGAAGAATTTCCTAGCTCGTGTTGCATTTGCAAAGGTGTGACTTCAATTGGTAAATGTTTTTATAGTATTAACAAACTGCACAGAACAGCTCCTTGGATATGCAAATAAATTACTGCATCCTATTAGTTGCTGAAAGTCACTTGTAAAGCAGTGTGGGTCTATTCTGCACTTTACAAGGTAAAAAATAAGCTACACTACCTGCTCCAGACCCCTTACAGCTGCAGGCTTCTGTCGAGACCAATTTGACATTACCTTTAATGGATCAGTCTGCATTTGTTACACATCAGTACTGCTCAGCTGACTTCAGTGGAGAACAAGTGACAATGAGCAAGCAGATTTTAATAAAGTTATTCAAAGGAATTCAAGCAGAAATGCTGGGGAGAGGAGCAGAGAGGAGGAGTAATAGAAGGCAATCTGGGCCAGCATCTTTCACACCCTACTTAATTCTCCAGAATGAAAAAGAGATTTTATGAAAGATGGCACAGCAACTGGGCTGGCTGCTAGTCCTACCTGAAGGAAATATATTTTATCATATTATTTGCAAGGATGAATAGAGGTAGGGCAGCAACCATCCCAGTTTCATTGGTCCTTAATTATAAGCTTCTTCCTTAGCGTGTTTATCTCTGTTCAACACAGCACCAATTTCTTTCAATATTCTTTTGCATTTGCCAGGATAAATCCCACCTATGTTCTTCATCCCAACTAAATCTGTGAAGATCAAAAATCACCTGAAACAGTAGTAGGAATCAGTGGCATACTTCTAGCCTAATATACAAAAAAAAAAAAAAACACAGAAATCCAAGATTTCCACTTGCAGTATTTGCAGAAAGGATAGAATGTGTTTGTATATATTATCAGTGTGTCTGTAAGTGACATAGATACATGTACACTTATAATATTTAGATTGCTTGCTCTCAGAAAAAGCATCAAGGAACAAAGAATAAATGACTCATGAAAAGTCTTGGGGTGATAACATGTGGTAAAAGCCAGAAATTGAAACAGTGTCTTGTAGATTTTAGTCAAGTCCCTTTACTGAGCTATGTCTTCTGGAAATAATCCAAGTGATAATTAGTGTCAGCTCAGAAATTGCCATAATATTAGTTTCAATTTGTTGACTTGAGTCATCTCTCAGCAACAATGAACCCTTACGACAGGGGTTCTGGCAGAAAAATTCCAGCAGTCAGCTACCATACTGTAGCTACTGCATAGTATTAAACAGCCACAGCCCTGAAAGCAGCTCACGCTGTGGGTAACTACAATAGCACATACTGCTGCCCAAAGGGGAACACGAGGTAGTTAGTGTAATATATGTGAGCAGTACTGCAACAAACTGTTATGTTCTCTCTCAAAATTCCTCATGACTAGTTTCTCCAGTGTTGAATGTCTCCAGATGCTAACTGTCACTAAGAGAAACACAGAGTACTCATTATCCATCTCACCATCTAACCATCTCCTCTTCTCCTGTGCCTGTGAAATACTGCCTGATTTTTGTAACACTCATGCAGCATTGAAATAATGTGATTTTCTGTTTAACCATTAATTTCAGACATGGGTCCCTTAACAATATTTGCATCCATGTTTTCCAGAGCAGTTAAATATAAGCTTTCAACAAAAAAAAAGACCAGAGTTTATGCCAGCTACTCCAGAACTAAACTCCACCTGATAGGCACTTAATATATTAAAAAAGAGAATTTGAAGTCACATAGAGGAAAATGACATTTTCACTCTTTTCTTCCATGTATAAACCAGAAAACTCAGATTTCTGGTATAAATTCTTCGTGGTCCACAGTCAGTCTCTGACAGTTGTTCATGTCTGCTCTTCTCAAATGTGGTCCCACACCACCATTGTGCATAAACCCATCCGACTGGGGCCAGAATCACACGCGCATTCAAGGGCAATCTACACATTTGATTCTCGTTTTACTGTGTTGCAAGTTGTCTTCATTAGGATTTTATGGATGGATCCTGGAAGAGCTTTGAAACTTCAAACACGTTCTAAGGGAGACAGGTACCTTTTGAAAATCCCAGCTTCTCACAGAAGAAGGTTATGCTTCCTTAAGACACTATGCTGAAATATTTTACCATTCTCTCTCCCTTAGTTGGCAGCTAGCACTGAACGCATTAACAAAAGGGTAACACCTCTTACTTGAGCTCTTAAAACTGCCAATTCCAAACAGAACCTCCAAGAAAACAGAAAGAAGAGGTCAGCAAATAGGGCAGCCATCACAAGTGACAGATCTATTGGCAACAGGCTGGATACACACTTCTCGTCTCCAGCTTGCCTGTGAATGCTAGGGATTCTCCACCGCAGACTTCCCCACTCCCATTTAGTAACTCTGTCAAAATCTGAAGGGAACATGCAAAGAGGCATTACTCTTATGGCTTGGACCTAAGAGGAGATGTTGTAGATTTCACAATTAATTTCAGAGCTTAACATAATTGAGTTTTTTAAACTCAACAATAAACCAGTACCAGTCCGAAAACCAAACCAGTGGAAAGCAGTACCACGCACTTCTTCCCTCAACCTTTCGATTTTTTTAGACAAATAGCTTTTGACTTCTTTTTACAATTTTAATGAGAGTTGTGTCCTTTCTTCCCCTGTTGCCCTCTCCCCGTTCTTCATTTATTCACTGTATGTAACAATTCTGACAATTTAATTGTGCATAAGCAGCAACATTTTACTAGAGTCAAGAGAGGTCTACCATTTAACCTATGCAAATAACTCCACTGCAGCTGTTAATAAAGACGAGTGAAGATTAAGAACTCATCAAGCCAGTTAGTCCAAGACACAGAACAAAGGCAAATGCTGACTAAATGTTAGCAGACCAATGTGCAAGTGAAAAGGAAGCTTCTCACCCGTCTCCAGAGTCTTGAGATTGGTTTTCAATTACTAATTGAACAGTCTGTCACCCCCTTTCTAACGATGTTGCTACACAATACCCGCTTACAAAACATCAAGGGCTTCAAGCAATTTAATTAGCAGTCTAATATACATCCAAAAATTTTACAGAGAAATTAATGTAGAAATTAATGATATGGAAAGAATCAATAGAACCTGTATGTAGAACTATTTCACCTTCCCCCAGAACATACTGTCACAGATCAGCATCAACTAGCTACAGAACAAACCAAACCCAAACTTTTTCTGATGTATGTAGGCAGAAGCTGCACAGAGTTGTGATTGCTCCTGCTTAAGCTTATTTACCAAGTTAAATACAAGAAACATAACTTATGCTCACATATATTCAATATCCACATATATCAATCAAGATATATTCATGTGAGGACCATCAGTAAGCATAATGTACAAAAGGAATCTGAAATGTCTTTAGCACATCAGACAAAATTCCAAACGGCCAGAGTATTTCCTGTTGGATGTCAGGAACGCTTCGGGCATTCTCAGCTCAGACAGGCATTTTGATTTAAGAAAACAAAACTAAGGATGATCTTTTCAGAATCTGCAGACTAAACTGAATCAGAAAATTGACAGCCCTCCCAAATGTATACAAACACAAGCAGTCCTGCAGCGTGCTATTTTTAAAGGGATGCCCAGAGCACTACATGGATTTAAAGGCTCACACACCAGTACTTACTACACAAAAGATAAGATGATGAATAAAGAAACATCTATGAAAAATTAAACATAAAGGCATGAAAAGTAAATTTTGTTACCTTATATAGAAGTTGCATCTTTCTAAGTGCAGAAATCAAGGCGAACTTGTGTTTGTAGCAGAACAAAAGTAAAAATTCTCCTATGGATATGAAGACTGTAAAAATTCATGGTAGGAGGATGACTTCTGTAGATTTAATACAATCTGACACTACTGTCTGGGTAACAAGGTTCTACATTGCCTGGAGAAAGGCATCTGTTGCCCTGTGTGCTAGTTTGCCCATCCATCAATTATTTTTGGTTTAAAAAAAAATGTTATACACTATTCATTTATTTGTAGCTCTTTTTCTTTCAGACTTATTTTTGCCAGTAAGCTGGACTGACTGTATTAGAGCACTCTTGACTATAATCCCCTGTGATAGTTCTCTATTTTGATGATATATGAATAGAATTAGTCCAATAGAAAAGCAAAAACCTCTAGTCTACAGGTACTTTATAAAGGAAAAATGAAGGATCTTCTCATCTCTTGTCATGTATATTTGCCCTGTAAATGACTTGCTTCTAAGGTCAGGTTCATAACCACCAATTCATTTTTTCTTCTTGCAAGAGCTTTATGTTAAAGGCAAAGCTGACTCATCCTGAACAGTACACAGCAGAACTATTTAAGAACCTCAGCATGGACAAGCTAACAGAGCTAGGCTGAGAGGCACAGACTGTACAACAAACTGCCATTAAAACCTTTCAGGTTTTCTCTTTGTAATTAGCATGTGGATGATGCAAGAAAAATACAGTCTGTCCTGTATGAATCTAACCACTGTATAATACAGCACTGAGAAAAGTGCAGCCAGAACCGGGCAGAGAAACATGGTTTCACAGAGATGCTGCTGTTCTGTTACTGTTAACGTGCTAAACACTTCCGTTAGACCTGACAGCTTTGGATGCTAAGATAAATGTGAGCTCAAGGAAAGCACTGAAGACAATGAAGGTTCCCTCCCTGTCCCATGAAGGGTGCAGTTCTATCCAGTACTAGCTTCCATAGTTAGAAAGTTGCTCTTTCAATGAATTACATATTATAAGTTAGTAGAGAACTATTAAATGCAAAAAACAAGGGTTTTTTGGAGTTGTTTTTCTATTTCCATTTGATTCTTCCTTTCAGTTGCTAACATGTACTTCATCGTGACAAGTAGTACAGGAAAGCAATCGGACATTTTATGATGTTAAGATTTAAAAAGTAAGGAATTTCTACAGAGAATATTAACATGCATATATAAGTATTATCCAGTTAAAGATAAAGGAAGATCTACTCAGAAATACTTGCATTTTAAATAAAATCACTTCACAATTCAATTTCCTTCATTTCAAAAATAGGAACTTTCCCCTGCAAATTATACTTTATTCTAACAAAGGAAAACAAATGCAGCTTTACCCCTCTAATCACCAGGCTGAATTTAGCATGAGAAACACTGTATAAAAATAGCACTTCTTAAAAAGCACTACTAAATAAGGAACACAGGAACTGTAGCAGTTTATTGGACTTGGAAATCACCAGTGTCTTGGCACTACAGCAACCAGGACCAGATGTTACGGAGGAAGAACAAACAATTAATGCATGGTGTTATTTTTCACTTCAGTAAGACTCTTAAGATAACAAGCTTTGTGCTAGCGACTTGTTTCATTCACACTCTTCCTGTCTTGTCCTTTGGAGTATTATCTTTTCATGCAACTGCTTCTCATACCTTCTCCTCACAATCTTTTCTACCACCTCAAATCCATCACCTTCGTTAAGAACACTGACTTACATGATGAGGTACTCACTGCCATGTTTTTCCAGGATCACAGAGGAAAAGGACAGATAAACGGTAGATTCACTTGAAATTTTGGAAGAGTCCTCTATTTTGAAATCACATGTAATCACATTTGATTTACTACTGCTCAGACTATGGCCATCACTGAAAGTTGTTCATTATGCTCTCCATCACAGTAACCGTATGAAAATGATTTTGATAGGCATAAATTTTAATACAAGCTTCATACCAAAGTAATTATTCCACTGACAACACAATTATTCCTAATTCAGCTACCCAGAGCACCTGTACAATGTGCTTTATTTAGCTTTCCTTCAGGCTGCCCTGCCGAAGACACCCCCTCATCTCAAGATAGCCCAACTACTACTTAGGTTTTCTATTAAAAAACATGTACATTTGTGTTCCACCTTTCCAATAGCATCCAGCTGCTGTGAACATAAACATGGACAAAGATGCAATAAAATTTCTACAGCCTTTAATAGCAATTACTCTTAAACTTAATATTACAGCAGTGTTTTCCCTTGGACAGTATTAGAAAGTTAATCAATTTGATTTGTGGGCTGAACCAAAACCAATATTTATTCAGGGTTGGTATTTTTTTCAATTATTTTTACACTCACTTTTCAACACAATAAATTAATTTACGTATCTGAGAGACAGAGGGTCTAATTCTCATTTACCATGGCACAGTTCTCGTTCCTTCAGGGACAATTTGTATCCAATGGAAAGAAAAATTATCCATTGCTAAGGAAGAAAGGAGTGAACAAGGTTCCTGATCTCAGATAAAGGCACAAAGGAAACAAGAGTGTGGCTTAAACATTAACCCCATTCGAATGCTGGTATCAAGCTGGCACAGTGTGGAGGAGATATTTACTACTGACCCCTTAGCAAACATTTTATTTTACCATCATAGTACATATATTTTATTTCAAATCTCCAATTGGCTGTAAATCGTTCTTTTGCCCTGAGTCCAGTGGATGTGCCAAAGATCTAAATAGATCTAAATTCTTTTGCTGGTCAAACTGATTGCCACCAAATATGTAAAAATAATTGAAATGCATGGCATGGTTTCAGTGGATTCTACACATGCATGAAATCTTCACTTGCACTTTGTGATAATTAATTAGGAACTTGCTGCCTACATTTTCAACTGTCTTTCAATTTCTCTAGTGGCAGAACAAACAAAATACATCAGCTGAAAAACATCAACAAAGTTCTGATCACCACTGAAGGTCATTGGGGATAAGGCTGCAACAGAGAGCAAACATTCAATTATCTACTAAGGCATTGTTTCCATTTGCTGATCAACAGAACATAGACAGAAAAGTGGTGAGCAGGAATGTGAAGTCAAAGATTTCTCAGTAGAATACCTTACAGAATCTTCTAAAGACCATGTATGTTAGTATTCTGCTAACACACCAACTGCAGATGCTTTTATATAGGAATAGCTCATGGAGAAATCTTGTCAACTTTGACTAAATTGTCAAGTTTATTGTGCTATTTCTCTAATAGAAATTTCTTACTCTTACTGAAACAGAGAAAGTCATTCCTTGGTCTATTTCTCTGATAATTAAAATGCAATTAGTTAGATCAGCTTGCATAAATATTTCTCAAAAACCTTTCTTTTTTGTCATGCACAAAGAGGAGAGAATAGCAAACAAGATCAACTGTTGTCATGGTAACGTCATGCCCCAGCAGGTGAAAACTCAGTCCTGTGGCACTAAAAAAGGATGAAATGTACTGAACCTAAGCATAATATCAACTAAAGCTCAACAAGCTAAATATTTTTTCATAGACTGACATATTTTTATGCAACACATTTAGAGAGGCAAGTGTTAAAAAGTGTGAACGCTCGTGGCATTAGAAATTATGTCATTGTCTCAGAGTAATTTTATTATGCAGAAATCTATATTGCTATTTATATTGATATGTTTCTTAATTCTGGAAATCTATGCAAACGTTTAGCACAATTTTTTTAAATTGCAAATGTCTTGAAAACAGAAGATAATTTTTCATTTTGGGACAGACACGAGAAAAATATGCTGAATAATTTTAAAGGTTTGATGCCAGAAGAATCATTCAAAACCAGCTCTTCGTGCACCAAAAGTTCTGCTTTGAGAACAGATAATATTACAGCCTTCAAATAAGACTGTACAATCAGTTTTTCATCTTCTGTTAAGCGAAGATGGTATAAACAAATTTATGAGTAAAACAGAACAAAGTATGACAGGCCACTGCTTTCCCTGCATGCTTTTTACAGAAGAACTGTACAGAATTGTGTATCAGTCTTTCTATGGTCCAACCAAACCTTCCTGAACTAAAATTATCTGCAAATAAGTGTCCACCTCAAAACACTTAACTTCCATTTACAGAGATCAGAACAATGCTTTGGATTCCTAGAACAAATATGCAGGGAAGTCACAAAGCCTTCTTTTCACCTGCAGGACTCTTAGAAAATGGGAAATCACCATCTATCATATTCTATTAATCAAAGCTGTTTTCAAACCATTTTCAACACATTTTAAAAACTGGGAAAAAATGGAACTTTGTAGGATTTCTTACCTAATACATTAAATCTGAAAAGGCTATATAGTTTTTTTTCTAAGCAATACAGATATTTTCTCCATTCATTTAGCAAAATGTAACAATTTGTTTTAACAAAGCTTAGTAGTTTTACGATGTGTGTATTTACAGATGTGAAAACTTACACATACTATTTTCCTAAGGATTCTCAGGAAAAATACATCACAAAACAATGAGTTCAAACAGTCTGCCATTCAGAACGTGAAATCTATTCTTTACAGTCCTTGGGCAACTGTGCATTCATCCTTCCTAAATGCCAAAAAAAGAGAAGATGGCTCTGTCACCTAACGAAAACAGTGCTCTTTCTTCTATTCAATATCATTTAAAGTCCTGTCACAAGGACATCAAGGAGAAATAGAATAGCTAGCAAATACTAGAATTCACCAAAAAAAATGATTTCTTTCAAATATATTATTAGTTCAACCTCGAATGTCAGTAACATACCAAACTCCGTATTAGGTGCTACCCAGTTGGAGGAAATTCCCTGCCTAAAAATATTATATTTTAATTTTTAAAGCGTAAGAGAAAATCAGGGTTAGAATCAAATCTACTTAATGTATAACTTTGGAGGCAAGAATCCTCTGCATATGAAAAAAAGGAAAGTACAATTTTTAAACAGTGGCTGCTTGAAGACACTTTGCAGCTTAGATTTACAAAAATAATGTTAGGAAAGGTTATTTGTCAGAGAGCAAATGAAAAGGATGAGAGCACAATAGTAATACTCAAATATATTGACACATGTTCATGCTGAGGATGTCAGTAGTGTGCAGAGTAAGCCTGCGAGAAATACACAATACCTATTTTTCACAAAGAGAAGTTCAGTAATTAAGACCAATAAATGTTCATTGATTTTGGATTCCTCTGCTGGTTGTAGACATCCCTGAAAAACTGGGTCACCAGCAATGAACGTTTGGGAAATGTGGTTTTAGGTGATTTCTCTGGCACTGAACAGCAGTATGAAAGCAGTCAGGGACACAAAAATCCTCCTGTGTATCACACGCTACACAAACATGCAGGACTTAAAGCCTTTAAGAACTACCACAACTTCTTATGTTGCTGTCATAACTCTGCTCTACATCTCTGCAGTCTACAAGGACAACTTTTCAGGCATTTCTGAGGAGAGTAGAACATAGACAAAACACTTTGTTTTAAAATATTATGAGAAACAACACAAAATCTGAACAACATATTGGTCATGACACTTTTCCTTATCTCCTCTTTTCTAAGTCTTATTAATGCTGCCAGGAAGATATTAATATAGTATTCTGCTTATTATAAAATAAACCCCAAATCATCAAGGCCCCAGTTCAAGCAAGGAACTAACTGCTGAAGAGCAGTGGAATATTGAATCAGTTTATCTGAACCCCCAGTATTTTCCCCTTCATTAATCTCTGACACGGAGTCCTGACTACTTTCCACAGGGCAGAAAATCATCATCTAGAAATCTGCACTAAAGTTTCAATCCGACTTATTTCTTCACTGTTACCAATTCTTAGCAAACATATTATTTGTCAGTTAAATTTGCTTCAACATGACTAATTAGGTGTATATTACCCTCAGTCTTAAACCAGTAATTATTCCATTACTTAAGAGTTACATGTGGTAGCAATGAAATGTATCTCACCCCCACTTACTCAGAAAGCAGTCCTGCACATATGGAATTGCATCCGTCTTCTCTCTCCTCAATGGCACAGGCAAACAGAGAGTCAGGTTCTTTCTGCTCATTCAAGCTGTACCACATCATGCTCTTAAATTAAAATTAATCTTCCCTACTAGCTGAAGCTGACCTTTTAGCCACTGCCTGGAAAGAGAACATCACTCCCCCGGGGGTTGTTCAAGAGGAGGGCCTTCTTGCGCGTGACACCTCTCAGCCACCAGATGAGCTGAGGCAAAAGCACATTAAACCGGGTAATTTGGTGAGGTATGATTGATATTATTTATACAAGGAAGGCTGGCAAACCATGCTCAGCTTCTTGCTTCCTTAAGTACCTGAGGCAGGGAAGCATTTCGTGATCTGTGAGATCAGTAAATATTTACATTTTGGCTTTTTTTCTTTAAAAGTTGATAATTAACTGCTTGAGGCTGAACAGAATGACTCTGCAAGCTTTCATTCAGTTGCTGGCTGGCTATTACTATAGCCCCGGACTAGACCAGGACACTCTGGGACTTAAGACATTTCTATTCATTTAAAGAAACAAAGTTTATTCATAGTTGTTTCCAAGATAAAACCTTGACAGTTTAGGGAAGCACAGAATTTATGATGCACATTTACAAAAATGAGATATGTAAAATAGCTACAGAGACTGCAAAAGGACTTTTCCTTCTGTCACTCAAAATAATCTGAGCACTAGCAAATTCAATTTCTCTTTGTCCATAAAACCTAAAGCATTCATCACTTATATCCTGAATATAGCTTTTAAAATCTCTTTCTCCATGTCACTTTATATAAAATTCACAGTATTTTGTGCCCACCTAAGAAACATATACAATTTTTGTTGTGATTTGTACATTTGCTGGCATTTAATACAAGCTTTACATTCAAAATATAAACAATCCAAAACCAGCTCATAAGTCTGCAGAACATTAGGGCAATCAAGCAGAAAGACTCTAATTAGAGAAGAGAATTCATATTCTGTCAAAAATACCAGTTGATTAGCAAATAAACTTATTTGAGGAGAAAAATGGAAAGGGGAAGATTAATGGTGCAAAATATTTCTGACTTTTTAACTGAATGAAAAAAAAAAATCTCAACTCAAATGATGTATAAAGGAGAAATAAAAAACCAAACCCAAACAACTCTGGAGAGTGAAAATAACCCTACTTAAGGAAATCTGAAAATGACGGAATAATGTAAAGGATTACTACCACTACTAGAATATAGTATTCCACTTTACAAAATTAAGTGTTGGAAATTTCTCATGCTGAATTAAAGATCAAAAAGAAAATAATTTCAATGTTAATAATATTTAGCTTTAGGGCTTGTCGTATTTAATTTTTGCAGTTCATAAAACTCAATTGCTGTGGCAGCTACTTGTGGAAGTTTTCAGAAAATGTTTCAAGGATAGAAAAAAGAAAAATACTGAACAACACTAGTCACAGAGAATGTCTTTCTCTATTTCAAATTGCTACTCAATAAAACAATGTAAAAAAAAAAATCTAACATTTATGCATTAAAAATAATTACTTCTAAATGAATTATGCCTTTTATCTCCTAGTACACTGACTGAGAAATACTGCAAACTAGTATACTTTACCAAACATAGTTCAAATACTGGCTACTGGACTTCCTTTTGTGACAGAAATCAGGATGCTTTTAATGGCAACATTCACCATACCTGCATCTGAATGGCCGTTCATCTGAACAGTACCTTCATTCAGCTACCATTCTGCTCTGGCCTAGGAACCTCAAAAGAACAAAGTTTCTCCAGGAAACTGCATCAGTGTTGACCAACTAGTTGATCAAATGAAGTTTGATCATAATTTTAAAGAAAAATAATTCAAAGTTGTAAATAACTGATGAAATTTGTACCTCTGACCACTGAAGAGATTTAAAAATAATTCAAAACTGTACAGCCTGGAACAAATGACTGGTATCCAATTTTATTTCAAGTTTAAATGAGTACGAGGCCAGTTTGAGGAACAGATTATGAAATCATTCCTCTGTTTCATAAAGGGTATGATTTGGTATAAAACCTAACATGTTAGGATTGCAATCAATACCAGAAACGGTAATACCAACTCATTGTACTTTCTACTTAACCAGTTTTCTTCTTTTTTTCATTCACAAACATACAAAGGGACAAGCCCATTTTTAAAACCACATAATAATATACACTATCCCAAAACTTGAAAGCGAATGAGTCCACATTACGTTCTGGGAAGATGTAGATGAGTTCTAATTTTATTTCACCTGAACTTATTTTCACTTCACAGTTTCTGATTCTCACATGCTGTGCATTAGCAGTGCAACTGAGGAAAACAATGGATAGAAATAATTTGTCCTTATCTATGAAAGATGAAATTTGTTTGCTGTTTTTTAAAACTATCAAAATTATGTTTTCTCATGAATCAACTTAAAAAAAAAAAAAGGGGGGGGGGAGAAAAATTATATTTGATTAAATAAGCCTCATGTTTCATCTTTGGATAGCAACCTCCTAAGCCAGACACAGACAATATGAGCAAAATTTTTGAACTCTCCCAACACATCAATTAAAAACAAATCCACATCTGAAAATCTATTAACGAAGTAAGAAATGGAACTCTTGCAAGGTAATTATAATTCTGTATGCAAAACAAATCCTTGGAGAATATTTAAAAACTACACAAAAATTTCTAGCACTTCAGACACTTGAGACCAGTTACCGTCAAATGTATTCCTACCTGTCTGTTATGAGTATCATTAACATATACTTTTTATTCATACTGAAGGAATTTTCAACTTTTTTTTTTTCCTTGATGTATTTATTTGTATCACGAAACGCTAAGAAATCATCAGTCCTCAAGCAAACTAATTAGCTCTAATAAAGCCAAAAGAAATTGGTTTTGGTTAAATATTAACAGATAACAAATTTAAGTGATGCTTCTGAATTGCAATGGGTTAAATATAAAAAAATGTTAATCAAAGGGGAGGTTCAATTTATCTCCAATTATGAATAAAGGTTTTGAAGTTAGGTAACATTTCTAGACACATGAACAACTGAAAAAGACAGAGAGAATGTATGTGTCCATACAATGATTATCAGGAAAAATAAAAGTAGACAAGATAGGAGGGAATATTCAAAAGAGCATAGCTTAGCTGCATTTCTGAACATATTAATTCAAAAGTATCATTAGTATTAGCTGAAGATCAATTCTGCCCCTATGCTACCAAAGGACACTACCCGGTGTCTCATCTGTCACTTAAACAGAGAAGTAAAGGCAGCTAGCTCTCCTCTGCATTCTAAACTGGGCCATGGTAATAGCCATGCATGCATTTAAATTGTTGTGGTGTAGATACATCAAATGCAAATGATGTCAAGCTTTTTCTCTTCTTTTCTTGATGAAATCACACCTTACGGACACGAGGTTTAAATGAAGTAGAGCATCACTGACTTCTCTCTGATAAGGTTATCATCAAAGTGAGGAATGAAACTCAAAATTAAAGATAGCCTCAGATGGCTACACATTTATGAAGTTCCCTAAAACATAAATTTCATATCACTGATTCTTTTTTTCAACTATCTATTGAAGAATGACACCTGCCTGAAAAAAAGTAATTACCAGAGATCACTGAGGTACTAGAGACTGGATGTCTTGACAGATCCCCTGCTCCAGTGACAATCAAAATGTCTGTCATTCTAATAGGCATAATAGCACATAAAAGATTTAACATTTCTCCTGAATTTCCTAATGCAGAATATATAGTTCCAGGACTGCTATTTAAAGTTTTTTCCATTGCCTGTAGCACTAAATAACTTCTGTTTTCACAAAAACATTTTGACATTTACAAGAACTCTTAGCACCTAATTGCATATGATACCTTCCTTTTTGAGGAGTCTGCCTTTGGTGAGCTATTATTCCAGCACTGATGTGCATTTTAAAATGGAGCAACCATGATTTTGGAAAATCTGGTGTAAATATGTTAAAGTCATCGGCTTACTCTCCTGGTCTACTAAAGGAAACACCCGTCTCTACCTGCAAAATGAAACACGTATGCTATCTCTCTTCCTCCCTGAAAGACTCCATAAAATCTTCTAGAGTGCAGGATATGAGTACTGGACTTAGCATTTAATTTATCATTTACCACAACAGTAGTGACAGTGTTTTGACTTTCTCCTAAATTTGCACATCCTTCATTAGCGATTCTTTCCCTCCATTAGTGGTTTGCTGTTGGTCTGTTCTGTAAGCTTCCAGCAAATTAACACTAAATTGAATTCCACAGAAAAAGACATTATAGGCTTTCTCCCCCATGCCTGATTTAATAACATTTTCTTCTCCTTCAATTTACAGTACATTTAATGGTGTAAATTATGTTTAAGATTGATTCCTGATGATTATCCTTATTAGAGTTCAGAGGATTATTCTTCCTGTCTATCTTTGGCTAATTCTCAAAGAAAAGATTTGATCAACTTGTGAAAAAGATCGGAATAACTTGTGAAGGCCAAAAGTGACATTTACACAAAACAATTTCTTATCCCTTCTCCTTCCCCATTAGAGCACTACACCCAACGTGTGGCAGAAGGCACGATGTCCTCACATATTTATTTCTTCCACAAGTACTACCAAACGGTGGAAAATGAGCAGAAGGACTAGAAATAAATCATTATCATTCGTTTGAATTAGATGTAGAATAAATTCTCATTGACAAGTGATCCACCTATGTCCAAGCCTACATGGAAAGACATACCCTTACTGTTTCAAAGTGCTCTGAAATTCTTTTAAGAAAATAAAATTAATATTTATTAGCAGTATGTCATGAATATAACCTTCCTTATTCTAAAAAAATAATCTCCATATAAAATTATTGCTTTTTAAACCCCTATGCTTCAAATTGTTTGAAGTATGATAGGAGATAATCTGCTTAATCCATTTCTTTCACTCAAGCAGTTCAGATTTGATGCAGCTATGCAAAGTTTCGGTCTGTTTAACAGATCTGTGAAGCTCTTCATAAAACAGAAAATGAGTCAGGAGAATAAATATACAGCCTTAGGGTGCTTTAAAAAAAAAAAAAAATTAAAAAAAATGTGTAGTGAAATTGAACCACAAGGGAGAAATCCTGAGTTACATCTCTTACTGACAGTGTAACTGGCTAGAGAATCCATGTTACCTTTCTCCTTTTATTTTCTGCTGAAAAGATGACAGCTGAAGGAAGCTTGTTAACTCCATTTCTTTGAACTCACGGTTCTGTTTCAATCCTTGTCAAAATGGAAACTGCCACTTGATTAGGAGCTTGACCAAATGCAAACTACTGCAGCCCTCAAACACTTGGATGATGCTTTATTTATGCAGAGGAAATGAAACTCGCTGCCAGTGTGGTTTTTATTCAGTTTTCATGCCCGATTCAGAGGATCAGAACCTTGGCCTTTTCTCTTTTCAGCATAATTCACAGCATGATTCAGTCTTGGTGCTGCCAAAACTATATCACCTTAAATGGGCTTTAACTACATAATTAACCAAACTACTCAACATCACTTTATTCTTGCTTCGAGAATGACTGGATTTAAGTTAATTCTGTCTCCTTAACTGAGTCTCTTAACTCAACCACTGCTAGCTGATCAACAGGTAGAAAATGAAAGAGCAGTTTTCCCCGAGGGTTCCAAATTGCCCACGGTGAAGCGACAGGCAGAGTAAAGGTGGCAACCGGAATGCTACAGCAATGTACATCTCTGCCCCTCCTGTTCCCCAGACAGGCTGGATAACAATCCAAATTGCAAATAGTTTTCCTCTGCCAGATTGTCAAATGGCATTAATTCTCCTTATGTGCAAAATGTGTGTTGAAAGTTGCCCGAATGCCAAAATGTGTCTAATCCTGATATAATGTGGTGGAGAATAATTTCTAAATTTAGGAAGTAATTGCTTTCCTGTCCAGTGAAATATACACTAAAAAAATAATCTCCTCTAGGCAAGTAATTTTAAACACTGTTTTAGACTTCAGTGAACACAAGCACTAAACCTTTGGATAAAATGAAGCTCTGCAATTCCATTGTTGCAGTTTGCTGTTTTCATTGGTGCTTGTTATTCTGATTGTGTTGTGATACAGAGCAATACTCAGTGCTTAGATGTCATCCAATACACAGTCGCAAAGTGCTTTGCAAATAAATCTATCCATTTCTCTCGGGTAATATTCCTTTTCATGAAGGATTTTCACTTTCCCAGTTGTGGTTTTATTAGGATTCTGAAGAAAAACTTGACATTTTGAACTTCTTTGTGCAAACGAAAGGAAGGAAAGATTCTTGTTTTAAGTACAATCTACCCAATACTGCTGCCCTAGAGCAGTTCTTTGCCAGCCTGAATCTTGGGAGCACTAAATCTTTGATTTCAGGAATTTCAGAGGACTGAATTCTTAGCTTCTAAAATTTGAAAGAGATGAGAGTGAACAACCAAGCAAACAAGCTGGCAACAGGATAGTTTGCCATCTGCCAATTTAAATTACTGTTTTAGTAGCCCTACGATGTGGGTTTCAAACATACAGCCAAATCCCCAACCAGTTAATTAGTATTATTCCTGATTTTAAGAAAGTATCAGCAATGGTCTATTTACCGTGTACAGGTTTTAGCTTTACATATGTTTGATATTCTATGAATTAATACAGAATAAAAGATTGAATGATAGACACATTCCGTGTTTAAACTATGGTTTTACTATTCACAGGACTGGACACTAGTCCTACTGTGGGGAAAAAAAAAAAAAAGGGCAAAACAAAAACCCCAGAGACCAAATTTCTGATAATTTTTCATAAGTACTCAAAAAAAATCGAGGTGAAACCTGAATGAAATTGCACAGAACAGTCTGTGACCTACAGACAAATTTAAAGAAAGAAAGGTGTCCCACCAACCAGTGATAAGCAGAAGCCCCCGTGGAAAGCACAACAAACTCCCAAAGTACTTTTGTCACCTTCAACTACTACCTGGTTAGGGGAAAAGAGGAAATGTAGTCCTGTTCATAATGGTGTGCATATAGACCATTTTTGGTCTGATTTTGTATTGTTAACACTGCAGATTCCACAAGTGAAACTACACAGCAGTTCAGTATTGAAAGAAAAAGTGAACTATCCTTCTTTGTTCATTGAAATTTTTTTCATGGGACTTTACCCGAATCCTCAAAAATTGTAATTTTTATGATCTTTAAAACCTCCTGTATTTTAAAAATCAAAGGTGAGGATGTTGATAGATTTTTGAAGGCTATGCAAAAGGAGGTTACCTTTTAAACACAGCCCAAACTTCCAAATTAAATAAATTCCAAATTAAACACAGCCCAAAATTCCAAAGTAAATAAAATACAAAATCTCTTATATTTTCAAAAACACGAACAAAGAAACTAAGAGCTGGTACGCTGTTGTAAAACCAAAACGACCATTTCTGAACCTGTGAAGAAGGGTAGGTTTAAGCAGTGACCCTTCAGAGGAACAGATAGTACAAGAGTAACAGAGGGATTTTCCTATTCTGAAAAGGCTTTGTTACATATACCCAGTGTGTCTACGCTACCCAGTGACAGCTAGATACGTAGGCACAGAATGGCTTCTCTTTTCAACTGGCTGAGCTAAGAGAACAAGGCTTCTAAAAATAATTTGTTTTGTTCAGCAATAGCTTTCCTCATTTTTCTTCTTTTCGCTATTCTTGCAGTCTGTGAGGAAGGCTAATTTTTCTTTGCAGATCTCTGCATGTGTTCTAACAGCTCAATCCAGGCTCTGATTTTTCAGCCTGCTTAGGAACCAGAAGAGGCATTTGCAGGGTGGGAGACATGAATGTCACTTGAATCAAACCATCTTGAGAAGTCTTATTGCCATATTCTAATGAAAAGATTCAAAACAGAAAACATAGGAAAGAAAATGGAATAGAAATATTAAACCTGTTGTTCACAAGCAGAAACAACCATCTCACTTTTATTCACTAGCTTCATGTTTGCAACTGAAAAAAAATGAACACTCTCCATTTCTTCTAAGGCATCACTTAGAGTGCAATCCAGTTATACATAGGAGTCATTCCTGTCAAATGTCTGTATCTTTCAATCCATTCATGGGATGAATGGATTCAAGCAGCACTTTCCTCTTGCAGAAAGCTACTCATTCATTTGTTATCCCATGGAACACCCCAACCCCAACACCCAGCTTCTTTGTGATCATCCAAGCCACAGTTGGATCAGATCTCTGCAAATGCTGATCAGGAGACAAGCTCCCTTCTCCTTCATTGACAGACACTCTTAGAACTATGAAGTTTGGAGAAGGCCATTAGTGAAGGAAGACACATGGAGTAACCAGCAACATGCCCAGAGAACTTCTAATGCTTCACTGATCACAGTTAGCAACCTGGACTTGGAAAATGATAATAAGCTCATTATTCCAAGGCTTCTGTGGCTTATTTCATCAGTATTTTAGAAAATTATTTTAGAAATTTTAAAATAAATTTAATTTCTGTACCAAGTATTCACTTACAGAGTGTTCCCAAACCATCATGTGTACTGTTTGCAGTATGCAAGCAGAATTAAACTCTTTTAAATTACTACTCAAGTTGAAACAGTTGTTTTGAATTTGCCAATATGAAAATTTCAAAAAAACTCTGCTTTTCCTCAAAGTCATCCTCATACTTTTCTTCAGTATTGACCATCATCTATCTATTACTTTAAATAAATCGGAAGTGTATAGATCAGAATCTGCAAATGAAATTTGCCACTGAACTCAACCATCAAATTTCACTAAATACTGACAACTTGAAACAACTACATGCAACTCTTACTTAGCTGTTAGCTCTATCAATCTCCTTATGACAAGAATTCACAGAAAATTCTGACATTACCAAATCTATATTTTCTGTAAGAGGAACTATATTCCAAAAATATCTAGTGTGCTAAAGCACAGATGACTTTCTTATGCATTACCCAAGATCGCAAAATTAAAATCCTGAGTGGTTTCAAAGGGTTAATATTGACCCTGAAGAAAAAGGTCTTCACTCCCTATAATATTAGATAAAATACCACACCTAGCTAAACACCTCAGGGGGTTTAGCTACTTACACCTGGTTTATCTACAGTTTTACAAAGCTTTCCCAACTATTCTTTTTAGCTTACTAAATATGGTGCTACTTTCTCCCAGAGGTAGAGATTTCCCAATCACACTTGAGGGATTGTCTTGGTTTTAAACTTAATTATATGGTAATGTGCTAAAAATACTACTACATGGGAGTACTGCAGTCTTATTCATTTTATAGATAAAGACACAGTCCTATTTCAGGCAAATTATTTCCAGAATCTGAATAGTTGATACCTTGCAAAGGGTATGTCCCAGCTCATCTGCCAATCTAATCTGGTTACAAGAAGATGCACTCACTAGGCTAGAATCCAAGAAACAGAACTGAAATTAAATTTCAACACTGAAGTTAAAAACTCCTCAAACTGAAAAAACCCACAATGATACAGCAGCAAAGGGGTTTGGGGTGGGGAAAACTCAGTAATTTTCTGTATTGGGGATGACCTGCAAAAATAGTTTCCCCCCCCTCAGTTATATGCCAAGGAGAAACACGTACATTGCAGTTCACAGAAAATAACGAGCAAAGTCAATCATTCAATTCACCACATTTTTCTGTTCTCCAAAGCATGATCTACAAGTCTCTAGCTCTGAGGCTCGCAATGGCTTCATTGCAGACATAAAACCAGACAGAATTTACATGGCATGCAGATGTTGCAAAGACACGAAGAAAACGAGATAAACTTCTGAACTAGTTTCCGTAATTTCCCTTTTATAAGTGAAGAGATAAGAGAACTTTTTTTCCTTCAAGGTAATGCTTAGCTTTAACTTAGCTTTTAACTTCTCTTAACCCAGTCATGCAGCTATCACTTCTTTATTAACCTACTCATTTATTTTTAGAAAAAGAGAAGGGAGGAAGCATTTTGTTTTCTTAGCTCTTTCATCATTCATTCACAAAAGGAGACCAAAGGTTCCTGTTTTCTAGAACTGCAGTATTTACTTCTGAGCACTGAGCCCTGTGAGACGTGTTTACAGTGTAGGCTTTACAGTTACTACAGAATACTTGAAACTTAACATATCCAGGATCACTTTTCATATGTATTGCTTTCATTTGAGCTGTCATTTCAAATCCTGTCCATCTGGATTCATGGAAAGAAAGAGTCCCTTCCGAGTAGTCTGCACCATGGCAATTACGGGACTTACATGGGATCATAATTTATAATTTTGCTCCAAAACCTCAACTGGATCCCCAAATTGACAAAATAGGATATTTAATTACTACAGGACTTCTAAAATGGGAGAAGGCTTTGTTTAATAATGCTTTGGAACTCCAGAAAATCTAGAAGGCATCTATTATTCAGTCAGCCTGCCTATAAAAATTACATGACTTTTAACACACTTTTTAATTGCTTTTAATTATTAACATTTACTTTGCTCTCAGAATGACAAAGTGTCTCAGCTGGAGATATGGTTAAATTTTTAATAACACTAGAAAGAAAAGCAACAAATCTCAGACTGTGGATTTTAAACATACACAATATTACATGCATGTGTATTTATAGATATAATACAGATATGTATAAAATTCTATATATCTTTTTATATATATATAAAATATATATTACTTGGTTTTATGTTTATGTTTTCATGTAAGTATCCTTAATGAAATCTCATGATCATGCTGTTCAGAAGGTAAAAAAGAGATTAAGCTCAGGAGGCTTTTCTCCACAGGCTTGAACAAAAATGATTGCACAGACCCCTAAAAAGCCTATCTCACCATATCTTTAATTTGTGGGATTTTCTCAGTAAGAAGAATTGTGAGGCTACTGGTGATTGTGGTGCAACAACCCTTGCTCGCTACATATTTCATAGGGCTAATGGAAAGCACTCATTACAAAAAAAAAACCCCACACATGAAGTAAATTATTTAATTAATGCATAAAGGCAGCTATCAATAAACTTGCCCATATGAAAGCATTTCTCTCACAGCTGCACCTATGTTCTCTCCTTGTCTCTCTGTGGCTCTCAGGACTTTGCCCCTGATTGCTTTTTAACAATTGATCCAACTTTATGAGCTAGATCTTCAAATTAATTCTACCATTGTTCTGGGGTTAGTAACCTTAGAAAGCAGAGGTAGGTTAAGTAAAGCAACTTTATTTTTTATGAACTATGGTTCTTTGCCTTATGATTTCACCAGAAAACTTAAACTATCCACGTGGTGTCACTGTCAGATATCTTCCATTTTACACAGCCTCCTGATCTCAGGTAAAGTTTACAGACATGTTTGCTGCCAAGCAAACCTTTTACCTGGCAAAGTTTCCAAACATCTGTTTTCAAAAACTCAGCCTTGTCTGCAATGTCAACCACAAAAGAACAAATGAGCTACAACACTGCTCAGGCTAATGTCATTAGGTTGCCAAGAGACACCTTGAATATAATTCAGATTGATTCATAGCTAAAGACAGACAGACAGACAGAAATGCTGTTAAAAGATACCCACAGGCTTCTTTTTCCTCCTTTTCTAGAAAATTATTCACACAATTACAAAATAGTTGAAACAATTTAAGAAGAGTACTAGAACACAATGAAGATAGTTCCCTCCGCTATTCGGATATGGACATATCCAATTGCTCCTGCTCAACCCTTTCTCTAGGCATCTTTCTCCCCTCGTCACTCACACCATCCTTTCAAAAGGATGTGTCACAATTTTGACTTCCCTCTTGTTATATTGTTTTCTGTTTGAGACCTGAATGAGCCTCAATCCTCTGACAGGAACCTTAGGAGTATGTACATGAAAGTCAGACTCCCTGTGAAAGACAAACCAGTTTGGAGAGCTGGAAGTATACCTGAACTCCTAAGATACTACAATTTGCCATAGGCAAGTAACATGGAGAAACGTGCTTCTCTCTTTAGGAGACATCCTTTCTTAACAGGGGAGTAAGTCTCATCATTGTGCAATTTTCAAAACTTTAAGGAAATGGAAAAACTATGCAAGAAAAGTAGGAAAACTGAGTTTGTTTCAGAGGAAAGGAAGGAAAATAGTGATAATATAGTGCTAGCAAACGTGATTCTAGTTTCCTTCTTCTGAATAAAACCTGCAAACAATACTTGTTCGTTCAAACCCAAACAATAAATAAACCCCTTGTGTGACAACTTTATGTACACCAGAGATGATCAGCCTGCTAAAATTACCTTTTGATGGTGTAATGTGGGGTCATAAGGGACTAATTGCATATTTGAGAAATTCCCAGATTGCATCTTACCAGTGTTGTTACTTTCCTATATCTGGGATTTTTAAAATTTTCTTTTCTACATTGATTTCAGGGCCAAATGTTGCCAAATTTGCAAACTAATCAACATTTTACAGAGAGGAATAAGAACAGATTCTCTTCTGAATGCATTTTGCCAGCTTTCTTTATCTTTTACTTGCTCCTCACTTCATAGCCTTGGTTTACATTTCAGAAACCTGACAGGAGCAGGGCTTATTCCACTAAAACAAATTACAGGTATTAATTAATGGCTCTCGCATGTTTGCCAGCTCCTGCAAGCAGAAGGGTAGATAAAAATGTATTTACAGCAGAATTTAATTACCCATTTTCAAGCCACTGGCCTCCTGGCAAAAGTGTCCCAATGTACTGCAGAATAGGACTCAGATTAAGAATTAATTTACTGTCAGCAATGATCTGCAATTTAATGGCTTAATCAAGTTTGCTATGAAATTGGTAGGGCACTCTGGAGCCTAGTATTGCCCCAGAGCCTGCTGCATCTAAAGACAGGTTTCAGAGATCCATAACGTAATCATCCTCCAGCAAATCCAAGATCTCTCTCATGTAATCAGGAACTGCCTCTAGCAAGCTCGCTACTCACATTACAAAGTTACAGCCCATGGGTTTGGAGTTCAGTGCATACATTTGACTTTCCTCCTCTTCCAGCTACATCTCCCAAAGAAACTGTAGTTGCATGAGTATCAAGATTAGCATACAAATACAGGCTGGCGTGACTAACACATTCTCGCTTGTCTTTTCAAATCATAACGCTAATATAGAAAACTGTTAATAAAAAAAAGACAAAAGATTTTAGCGCACAAATGCTTTGTTTAGCTCTGTGCAGAATTTGCCCTACAGTGAGCAGTATGATTACAGAATTCCTTCTGTGGCAGCACAGCTAAAGATGGAAAGGAGAGATAAAGACTTTGACAATCACGGATGAGATAAAATTATCTATGAACTGAGCCTTTTATTTATTAAAATTTTGAAATTTAAAAGATCTTGATTACCTTTAAAAAGAAATCAGTCCACATTTTCTGCTAGGGGCCAACTGATAGAATAATAAAACTCTAAGTGATGAAGAAAAAGATGTTATGCCAGAAATAAGGGGATAAAAACTACTCTCTTGAGCTTCCAAGACCTGATTTTAATGATCTCAGAGGCTAGACTCTCAAATCATGTGAATAAGCTTCTCATATGGGGTGCTTAGCTGGGCTGAAATATTCCAAACCCTCTGCAAATTATAATTGGTTGTCAAAATATCCTGCGTGAAAATCCTGGAAGTGCTTTGAACACCCTACCATCACAGCAGCTTACCTATTTTACGACTTTTCTCTTGCCAAGTTTGAGCTGTTCTTATGTCACCCATCCATACTGACATCACATCTAGCATAACGATACCAGTACATCCAAATGATTCTTGTTGCAGCGCTGAGGTCTGCCTTGTTTTCTTTTTTTTTTTTTTTTTTTTTCTGATTTGTTTTAGTTTTGGGGTTTTTTTTTCCACACACACACCACACCCGCCCCTTTTATTTTTTTCCCTTTTTTCATTTATTTTCCTCTTTAAGAAAAAATAACCTCAAAGCTTTCCCCCCATATCTATTCTCAGAATAATACCTCTGAAGAAGCACTACATTTCTATGTGGAATCATACTTTATATACTGAATTTAAGACACATGGATGTGGAAGTTTTGGTTCTTAACTCCTAAGTATGAAAATGAACTTGAATACATTCCGAGCTGTATAGACAGGACCATCATGTGCTCCTGTGCCTTCACCAAAAACTGCTATGCACGTGTGGCAGAAGACGACACTCCCTATTTCTGGTTATATGAAAGTCATAGATTAAGAATTATGAAACTTTTATGCTAAGCGAAGATCTAGTACAAGCTTAAAAAAATACCAAGTTTAGGTTCATTGAATCGTTTGTATCAAGTAAAATCTCAGTGAATAGTGAACTGTTTTAGTAGTGTTTAGGTTAATGAACATGCTGCTGTCCAAACTCAATCAAGCACCTAAGGCAAAACAATCAGGATTCTGAAAGACCAAATGAAACCCCCAAAAATGCACAGACATGAAGAACAACATGTTAAATGTAATACCATGGATGGATGGTTGAGTAGTGATCACTTGTGTAATATAATTGTTTAAATACAGGAGGTAAGCTGAAGACTTGAAGAATGCATCTCCATAAAGAAAAATAAGACAAAGTATTAAATCGCAGCTTGTCATTCCTAATAAGTCCCTCCTGTAGTATTTCTCAGTTGAGTTTACATACAATATGTAAATTGACAGTAAATCCTTGAATGAGCATGTTGAGAGCACTGCAACATGGAGTCAGACATCCAGAAACAGCTCATTACACTTTTGACCACATCCATTCTAAAAGGAGATAGTTATGAGAAAATGACTGTGTCTGTACCTTAATTAAAAAGGCTAATTAGGTTTGATTTGTAAGACTGAGCTTTAATCCTCTAGCCTTGCATCCACTCAACTGAGTTACCAGCTAATAATAATTTCCTTAACATCTGTATAGAATATTAGACTTCTGATACATCATTTTCCAAACAAATGCATTGTCTCCACACACTCCAAAACACTGCTGTGTTTAGTTATCTGCAATGGCACGTTTCTAATACCGTGTAAACTTCTTCGGAAGCAACAAAAGTCTACTTTTTTTCACTCTAATGCTAGATGTTTCCTGCACATTCTGTTTGAAATTCTCCAGGCTGTGTATTACAAGGATATGTTACGAAATATTATGGTATTTACTCTCTGAATCTTAAGGATCGGTTTGCCTCCAAAGATGGCTGAGAGCAGTTGTTAAAGTCTTCAGCATCTTAGTAAGTGTATGCTTCATCAGTAAAGCAGAATGTTCATTCATAAAAAATATGCAAAAATCTCTTTTACAGCATTATATCTTTCCTCTGTCAACATGGTGCATGTGCTAAGATGGCTGTGCTCATCCAGAAACTGCGCGTTACCACAGCACATGTGCAGATCTTAGACTGCAATGACAATGGAGTGAGTTCCAGTTGTTCCAGTAACCATATCCCTGCTATTATTATTATACTGTTTACAATTACAGCAGCAAATTGAAAACAGCAGCTCCTACTTTCTAAATTGCCCTTTCTCATCCTAGACAGCACTTAATGGAACTAGCAGGCCTAAAAATTCACTCCATGCATCACAACTTCAGTGAGTGACCTAATGCTGGTTTCTTCACTTACACATCAGCAGCCTGCTTTGCTTCCCTTCCCTCCACACCACTGCCTGGCACTGCAGGCATGTTCTGTTGCCACAGGTGAATTTTTTTGATCCCATCACTACAGGAAACAGGATGTTTTAAAACCTTACCTTTTTTTCTAGACCCTGAACTAAATATTTTAACTGTCAACTATTTAAACAAAATTTATGCACTCTCAGATGAAGTTGCACCTGCTGGATTTCCTTTCAACATGACAGAGTGATAGGCATAATGCTTTCTGTTGTAAATTCAGGACAGAACTTACTTTCTGTACAATCACCTTCAAATTTACACACTGAACTCCTATCTAAACAGCTGCAGAGAGCAGGCAACAGTAAAGCCCACCCCCATCTCAAGTGGGAAGCTAGGCTGCAAACCATTCAAATGCCAAAGGCACCAAATAGCATGCTTGTCCCAATTTCTTTATGCTATTTTGGTATACTTTAAAAAAACAAATAACAAACCAACAACACATAACTCATTAATTATAACCTTTCAAACAGGTTTTCCTTTCTCTCAAACTGTTAAAATTTAGTAACTGCAGCCCAAGTTCTAATAAAACTATTTTTAGCCTTTGTCACGCAGAGCACATCATGGAGAGTCTCATCTTTCTGTTAATGCAAATGAATTTAAGCAGTCAGCACAGGAAACTTAAAATATGCTAATCACTGTTTCCTTGGACTCCAGTCTCTAATGTCTTTGCTGATGATTACATATCACAGACAAGCTAAGTAAAGGGAACACCATCATTTATAGTGTCAATACATATTCACGACTCCATAAAGTGACAGCCAGTTTATTTTATTGCCACATTTATATATTTCATAAATTTCTACATTCAACAGACTTTTAATATATAATGTTCTTATTTTCTGGTGTCTGAGCTGAATTCCCACAGTGTGTTATGCATGGAAATGCTTTTGATACTCACATGCACTGTTTTTCTTTTTAAAGTGATTCAGTGCTGATGAAAGAGGCCAGATTGACAGCCTTGCAGATTGGCGTTCCCTCTTAATCCACAAAGAAAACAACGCACTGTCAGGGCAGTAGCTGGGCCAGCCTTCCTCCAGTACATCTCCATTTAAATCCATAAGAGAACAGGAAAAAACCCAAACATATCACATGTCTAAGTCACAGTCTGACTCTGCCTGCTCATATTCTTGGCCTTGCTTCTTATTTTTACCAGCAGAGAAAGTAATCAAAGAGGCAATGCATTTCTGGGGTTGGACTGCTGCCCATGAGCTGCTCTGTAGCTCACATTTAAATTCAGCAGCATACATCACTCTTAGGACAGCACATACACCTTCAGTGTGTAGTTAAAAGACTACATGAATTTTATCTAATAAAGCATTGAGGTACAGTTACTGGGTCTTACTTGGCTTCAGCTCTTCTGAAAGCAAATGGTTCTCACCTACAGGGCATCCCAACAGGAATGAGAGATATTTTCTTCATCAGGTTGCTATAAGGACAAACTTACCCAAGACAGATGTATGTAACTCTCTATTTTCTGCTAGGAATGAAAATGAATAAGTATCTTATTAGTAATGTGGCAAAAATATTGGAAAAATACTATTTTGGATTTTGCTTCTCTGCTATACAGTGTATAGCAGCAAGTGTCACATCTGAAAGACAAGGCGTAGACATTGTCCACACCACCTGTTAACTCCTAACCTGTAAAACCAAACTAGGTATTTAAAGAACAAATTCCCCTTTTTAACAGCACACAAATATGTCAGCAATTAGGGGAGAAAGTGCTAGCATAAAAATAAGCAAACAAACTCACAGGGTTTTGAAATACCAAAACCAGCTCAGCCAAAATACTTAAAACAGAGCTACGTGGCTTAGTCAGATGGCTCCATGAACACATCAGAGTGATGTGGCCAGAAACAGTTCCGTTGTTCGATGATAGCTGTGAGCCTAACGGCTTCCTCAGACACCCTCCTGCCTTGCCACATTCAGGTGAAGTCCTGCCTGCCCACAGGGAACTAGGGAACTGTTAGTAATGAGGTAACAGGTCATCCCCTTCTTAATATAGATATCCAGTTATCAAGCTGTTTTCTTAACTCAATAAAACTGCATAAATAATATTAGCCTTGGATTTTTGCAAAAGATCAAATCCCACTGAAATTAATCCTCTAGTCTTCTTTGGAAACACTGTCTGTGTCTAGAATTGCATTTTATCTTGGTTAAGTGAAATGATATAGCTGCTAGAGTGTATTTCAGGTGTTTGCATTCATTTTTTTTGTCCAGGTGAAGCTATGTCATTTTGTTTCTGAAATGTCAACTGTTGGAAATTACCAGCAAATCTTTGTGGCAGTGACAAAACGCGCCATCCACTGCTAATGAAGGAGCAAGCAAGTTTCAAAATAAGTTCACGAGTGTCTTAATGTAGCGTGCTTTGCTTTGAATCATATTCTGTTCCTTTATGATTACATTTCACATTTTATGCATTCTAAAACCCCCCACAAAGAGTTAAATCATATTTGCCTTGCTGAAATGAATAGACTAAATTACGTCTTTGAGACCATGCACTCAAGCCAAGATACTTTTGGCTCTATATGAGCATATTTTTAAAATGTGTTGCTAATTATTTAGGTAGCTCATTATCTCCTTGCTATGCTGAGCACGACTCATTTCCCTCATCCACCCACTGCCTCTCAGGTAACGATGAACTAATGGTCTGAACGTGTCTGAAACTATTATTTTTATAAGAGGAAAAAAAATTAACCATTGCAGCCACTTCGTTCAGTGAAATCCAAAAATGAGGTCTCACTGTCATTAGATTTGAGTAGCAAGGCACTTACATTGCAACTTTCCCCCAAATACAGACAGTCACCTATGGATGTTTCATCGTGAGCAGTGCAGGTGCCTTGTAGACAGCTGTGTGCATCAGGAAAGAGAGAACATCTCAAGCTATAATCACTTCAAAACTGTTTCCACCAATGTAGTTGATTTATGGCCCTCCAAAATGAAAAAAAGCCACACCAAAACCCCAGATGACACACCAATTCCCCAAGGAGAGAAAGGAGGCCACAGAACATGTTTCCAGATGTTACTGAGCCTGCAGTCCAGCTGATAACTGGTGGTTGCCACTCTCCCTACATGACAGAAAGTGCTAAGGCTGATGCCACTCACCCAAACAGGTTAGCTCCTGTTAGAATGTATACATACAGGTTAGCTCCACCTGTACACACCATTTGAGAGCTCTGTTCTGCAAAACTTTTGGCTTATCAAAGTACATTATGAACTGTCAGCAGTGTCAGTGGAACCACTCGTGCCAATTATTTACAGCAGTAAATGACTCAAGGGTTGCACGTGCTTTAACACACCTCACTATTTAACAGCAGCCTTGCATGTTTGTAGTTATGTAGTTACTTTTGATCTAAACAGAACCAGCTTGCAAGGCTTACCTTGTCAGTTTAAAACTCATCAAAGAAGGAATTCTTTTTTTTTTTTTGCCTTTTTAAACCACCATTTGTCAGTAAAGCACCTTTTGTGTTTGGAATCTGTACTAAAATGCCCAAACACAGATGAAAATACAGAATCTGTGTGTATAAAATATGCATGAGTGCTAAGCACAGGTTAAGACAGGAATTTGTAAGCTTCAACGTACACTAATATGCTCCTGTTCACACATCTCAGTTTTTCTGGTTACGTTTGATGAAAGAGGACAGCTCAGGAATGCAATTTTATATAACTTTTTGACATCAAATTCATTTTTCCCCAATAGGTCTTTTATCTCTGATATACACCACCAAGCCATGGGCTCATCATCTAATATCCATATTCAGAAAGGGATTTCATGGCAAATATTTTTCTCCCAGCTGTGCTGCTTTACACAGTGCTGTACATTGTGTACTGCATTTATATACATGGGATTTTTGATCCAATGCTTCTGGTGTTTTTTAGGAAGTGAAAAGCAAGTCTGGTAGCTTTGAGCAGCATTCTACTCCTCCAGGAAACAGAATGAAAAGTTTGTTCAAATAATGACCGGGTCTGCATGTATCTGGTCTCAGAGAACAATTTGATTATTCATACAGAGAAAACTGTATCTTCCTTGCACTATTCATACTATGAGCCTTGATGACTTCATTTGTACTACTGGTGATCAGAATTTGGCCTATATTATGTGAAAAAAAAAAAACAAACCAAAACACCAAGACTAGCAAAGAGACTTGCAGATATTTTGAAATGGAATACAGACTTTTCTGGTCATCAATTTTAACACAACAAAGTTTATTTTGCCACCCATCGATTCATTTGAGTAGTGACTGCAATCTTCTGCTAAATGAAAGCTGCTAAAGAGTCTCAAAGACATTAAAGGACTCAGTCGAGTTCAGCTCAAGAACTAGAAGCCAACTAGATGTCGAAGAACCAGTTGTTTCATAACATAAAACCCAGAAGCAAAATAAGTATTAAATGGTTAGGTTTTTGGAAGCCTCGGCAGAGTCTGAGACAGCTCTAGAGCTGAATATGAAACAACAAACAACAGAACAGTGCTGTTCCTGCTGGAGAAAGCTTTGATGTATCTTTTTCATCACCTGGGGTTGATGTCATAACTATTTGAATGAAAATATAAAATCCCATGCATCCTATGAAGAGAATCAATCAGTGCCCTAAATTATTTGTAAATTAAATCTCAACCCAAAATCAGAGAACCATCATCTAAGTCACCTCTGAATTCAGTAGTTACACCAGTAAGCCCACACATTTTAGTATGGGGTTTAATTTTAAGGCTTATATTTTTAAATATCACCTGAATGCTTTGTCTCCAGACAATTTACTGGACAAGAAGCCTCACAAATAAATATACTACAAAATTCTGCAGTATGATTCCTTAGGACAAAAGTTAATTAAATCATGTTCTCTCTTCAGACATACTATTTTCTCTTAAAGATAATTAAACAAGAGGCAAATGTATTTAGGATAGGAAAAAGTATAAGCAAAAAAATTTAATCTTATAATGTGCTTTAGAAAAATGAAGTAATAAATCACCTTGCCCCATAAGCCTTTTGTTTTTGTTGTAACTGATAATGCATTGAGATTCTGTAGCTCTCTTGTCTGATACAAGTACTACATTTGTTGAGACAATTCAGAAGGAAACTGGAACTGTGACAACAGGCAGTACATTTAGAAGATAATACAGCTGGGCTTATGAGGATGGTGTCCTTTCAAAGGGCAAGGAACAGAACACTGGGTAGCAAGGTCTGTGAAAATATAGACTACATCCATAAACACAAAATCAACATTAAAAAACCCCAAAACAAATACACTGTCTCTTAAATAGAATCCCAACTCATATGCCAGGTTTGGAATATAATTATTTTAGAGGAGGTTGAACCTGTAAGGTTTGCATCACTGTCTGTTTATTGGCTGGATGCATTGAAATGACAGAGTACAAAATGCAAAAAGAAAAACCATGCCCTGCGAGCACTACCTGGGAATGAGAAAATCTGCATTCAGTTCCTGAATCTATGGATTTCTTTAGATTTTAATTAGCTCATTTATTCTGTTCCTTATAAAGGAGCAGAGATAAGAATGCTTCATTGCACTTGTCTGTTTAGACCAGATTCACTGCTCACTTATCTCAGACTGAGATAATTTTGTGATGTCTCCTAAATCTGCAGTCACAAAAGCCTAATATTTAACATAGGAATCTGTACAGCTTGAATATACAACAACAGTTGTCAGAAGGCCTTACAGTTGAATTTTATAATACAGCAGGATTAATGGAGGTATGCATGAGAGAAATCACAACTACAGACCTGTAACACCTGAAAAATACACAGCATGTGTTTTCCAGAAACATAACAAGGCAGCATTGCATGCAGCACAGGCAAAACTGCCCGGAGTCTGCTAAAGGCCTGACTCACCTTTGCTCTTTTGAACATCTGAGCACGCCTCATCTCTCCAGAGCTCCCTGAACAGCCACCATCGTGCACGAAAACCACTCAATTCCAGGCAGCAACAGCCACGGTGCTGAGTACCTGCTCCTAGCTGGTGCCCCTCCTGACCTGTCCTGACTAGGGCTCTGATTAGTTCACCAAAAAGAGAAAGGATGGAAACTATTTTACAAGAGTGCAATTATTAAAAGGTCATAGTTGAGTCAACAATCTTTTTAAACTGAGGAGTAAGAATATTATGTTCTAGGGAAGAAAAAAAAAGGTCAGTCTGCTGTCATGGCTACTAATTTAATCCAGTCTCATAGTGGACATGTCTTATTGTTTTGGCCTCATTCAGGAATGTAACAACCTGCTTGAGGACTCTTTAGAAAAAAAATAAAAAGTTTCTTAAAACCATATAGAGTTCTATTTTTGATGAAAGTTCTCTTCACAGCCTGCAGATAGGAAAGGTTTTGATTATACTGACACTGTATCAATAAAAGCAAACCAGAATTCTACATTTGCACAGGCAACAGTTAATCTAGAAAATATCATTAGAAATGGAAGGTTATATAAAGTCATTCCATGGAAATGGAGAAGAAAACTGATGATGGAATAATAAGTTAAAAAAACTCTACTAAAATAGCTTATTGGCACCCAGTGCTGTATGTTTAAAAATGCTCAAAAGAGACCCAAAATGATAAAAATTCAAATACATTATGATTCACTTCAGCATTTATCAAAATCCAGATACTGGTTTTGGCACTGGATATTGCTGTATTCATTGCTAAAAATCTCACACATGCACAGGAAAGACAGGCAATCTTAAAAACTTCCTTTCATAGAGCCCTGGGCTAAACACAAAATATTATATGAGAAGCATTCCTATTTTTAGCATACTAATATCCAGCCTCATCATTCTGCCACCATTAAGAGGCTGCAAACCATCTCTGAATAGCAAGCAATACTAAAAATATTTACAAATGAAAAAAGAAACATTGTTTTTTTCTTTCTGCTCAGTTTTTGCCTGTGATTGTAAACACCTAATGCTCTGACCTCAGTAAACAAAGAATCCAAGCGAATGTTTGGGAAGCCTGACAGACTCCTACTTTGTGCAGAGGCAAAAAGGCTTAACTGGAGTACAGCATGTATTTTAGAGACAACTCCATATTGCAAAAGAGTAAAGCAATTATCTTTCTACCATGAACATGTGATAGAGGGCTAGATCACAGCAAACTGCTGTCGTTATAGAAACTCTGCAGACATAGTGCTGCTATGGTGGAAGTGGCATTTCACTCACGCTAGCGTCCTTTTTATCAACCCCCGTTGGAAATTCAGAGTGCTTTAATTTACAATCAGGGAGCTGCGCGTTATTCACTGCAGCTGCAGGCAGTGTCAAATGCTGCTGTTGCCTGGTAACTAACAGGTAACTGGTGCAAGTCTGTTATATTTATGTACCCAGCAAGCTAATGACAGCAGGCAAAGGGAACATTTGTCCGTAGATAAGAAATTTGGTGTCTGTTTACTAACACCCAGGATTTTCCTCTTGCAGCAGAGCCTAAACATACAGTACGAGAACGAAGAATTGCACTTATTTATTCTCATTTTGAGTGTAAATGATTAAAAGTTATTGTTACTGCCATAGCTGCAGCAATTCATTAAAAATTAAATAGGAGTGAACAGTAAGTTAATGTTTAGTTTCAAAGTACTCTAAGTACAGTATGCAAGAAACATTATTTAATATTTTGTGAGCAAATTTTCATCCTGGCATCAGAGTATCTAGCTCTCTCACTGTCTCTTCTACAATACTATGTAAACAAGACTGTTCTAAGTAGAGGCTGGTTTGGGTGTCCAAAGTTTACCCTTTTTTTTCAGAAGGCTGCTACTGCCCAGCAACCATTTAAATTTCTTGTGTTCCCCTTAAACACTGACAGAGTAGTGAGAACAGACTCTGGATGGACTCAAAGATACTGTCTACGCAGGACTGAAACGAGTTGCTGCAAATAACAATTTCTTTATTCCTAAGACCCTAATCCAAACCACTGCTTTTTGTTTTACAGTACAACTTCATGCTTCTTGAAAGCATTAATTGTTTGTGTGAATGAAATTCAAGAGCAAAATTTCTACTAATTTCAGTGGCATCCCATTTTTGCCTCAAGTTGGACTTGTTTAACTGTAGTGGGTCTGGATCTACAAAGAACTACCGAACATCTCAAATGCCTTCTCTTATGTTAAGGGAATTTCTACACACAACACTGGGAGACTGATTTCACTTTTTTTACCAGAAATGTCTTTCATCAGACCTTAACATTCAGTTCACGTTACAGCTATGTAATTATTCTTTTCAGAAGCAGAGATGCAAAGAAGGAATTAACAGCCGTTCAAAATATCACATTTATGCACTTTTCTCTTGTCATATTAAATATAATTACTTCTGATGGAATCAAACTCATATCCTTCAAATGGATAAATCCAGAACCAAATTTAGAACTTCAGCCTTCAAATAACAGGCTCTTAAAGCAAAGCTTTAAGCCTTTACTTTCAGTTTAGTTAGATACAATATAAGAAAAGTGACTTAGTACCACTTTATGAATTTTCTTTAAATTATTCTGTTAGTTACTGGTTGCAAAGTGCTTTGAAGATCAAAGGTGCTATATGAACTACCTCTCTATGTGTACAGTATCCACATACTCTTTACACAGATAGGGGCATATGTGCTTTTAGGCTGGCACAATAGTTCATTTTAAACATGGGAGAGTATGCAGTAGAAGTAAACGTTGATCCATGCAGATCTAGTTATAGGATCAGGTCTTGTTTAAATACAGGTATAACGTCAGTTAGGAAATAATGAATAGCAGTCAACCCTACACAGAGCGCAAAAACTGTGTTAACAGCTACAAAGCAGGATTATAGAATGAATCTTTATCAGCAACTCCTCTGGCCCTTATGCAGTAAAAGTAATAGAATACATTTCTATAGAATAGAAGAATATTAGCCACGATCATTAAAGATAGTCTACAGAAGGATACCTACCATACCATACCAAACATGATATTAGTATTCCCGGTTGTATACTTTCCATGAACCTATTGTTTGAACTCACTACAAGTGTTACAGGCCCATTTTGTAAAGATAGGTATACACAATCAATAATCATAAATAAGGAAAATGTATGCATGTAAGAAAGCATTCATATTTAACAATGCTCAGGCAGGAGAGAAGTAGATGATTAAGCAGGCACTTATATGAAAAAGACAACCATGAAATTACGGCTTAGATATCTCAGGCAACTGGCGAGTGTTTAGAGGATAACCCTGTAGAGAGCAGATCTCATCTACTCAGCAAACTGCATTTATTTCAAAATTCAACAAGGCAACTAGTTGAATCTAATTTCTCCCAAAACTTCCAAAAGCTTGTCTTCCTTCTTCATAAAATTTTTGCTTTCATTACCAAGTTTAAAAATTATAATTTCACAGTCCAAAAAGAAGTTAATTTCTTAGTGTAATGAAAGCAAAAGCAGATAAAACTGTTATTATTTATAGGGAATAAAACATAGAGTTCCATCTGCAACTCTGATTTTAAAAAGAAATAGACATTTTTCTGTTTATATATTCAGATATCTTCATACTTAAGTGAAAGTATTTTATCTAAAAGGAAGAATTCAAGGCACTAGGCTGGCACACATATTCCTCTCTGGAAGTTGTCTTCAGGCACAAGAACATTATCCTATAGCTTTCACGTTCAAAGAGCCCTTCTGAAAGGTTCTTCTTTGAATACAAAAATGCCTGAAAATCAGAACATGTGCAAACATATAGAAATCCAACCGGAAAAAATCTGCTGACGTTCAGAATGAAGTGTCAGGATGCATACACCAAACCAGATTGGAATGTGCTGATCATACCCATTAAGCACCAGATCCTGCACTTTTGTACTCATGCATTCAGAACAAAGCATTTGAACCACTGTTAATATCACTTTTTTTTGTGTATTAAACTCTCATTTCATGCTTAAATTATGTCTCAAGTACATCCATGTATTATTTAAGTACTTATACCATGTTATGAGATTCTAGGAAATCAATACAAAATCTATTGCTATAAAGATCGCGGAGCTAAATCCTCTTTCTCCCAAACAGTCTCTTTCAGATAATCCCCAACCCCCTGATGTTAATGCACATGCAAAGAAAAAAACCCAAACCAACCAACCAACTAACCAAGAGAAGCAGCATGGACTGCAATATCAGACTTGTCTTTAAATTCATCAGTTGCCATAAAATAGTAAAAACAAGGACAACTTACTAAAAACTGCCAATGGTGATGCTCTTAATTTAAGGTGGTGACATGGGACTTAGAAATCTGGGTCTCTTCTAAAAACTGTGTCTGATCAAATATTTTCTGTGATGTTGCAGGCTGCAGACATGATGGATCATTTCCAAACTGTGTAGAATAAAACAAAACAAGTCAAGCATCCAGTCTGTCAAAACTGCATCTGTACTAGGTGACTAGCTCTTGCTCTTCCTAGAAGACAGCATGTTGTATTAAGATGGCTTTTTATTTCATGTGCCCCCAAAAGCTGCTTGAAAGAAAGACAGCAACCACAGCCAGAGAAAGGAGTGAGAAATATGTGAGAGGAACAATTCTGCAGACACCAAGGTCAGTGAAGAAGGAAGGGGAAGTCATGTTTCAGGAGCTAGAGAAGAGATTTCTCTGCAGCCTGTGGTGAAGACCATGGTGAGGCAGGCTGACCCCCTGCAGCCCATGGAATCTGTGGAGGACAGCACACCAAATCAGGTAGAGGCCCAAAGGAGGCTGTGGCCGTATGAGAAGTGTGTGCTAGAGCAGGCTCGTGGCAGGACCTGTGGCACCATGAAGAGAGAAGCCTAATCTGGAATAAGTTTACTGTCAGGGCTGGTGCCCCTGTGGGATATCCACACTGGAGCAGTCTGTTCCTCAAGGATGGCAGCACCCCACGGAAGGAAACCACGCTGGAGATCATGGAAAACTGTTGCCCATGGGAAAGGCTCACATTGCAGAAGTCGTGGAGAACTGTCTCCTGTGAGAGGGACCCCACGCTGGAGCACGGGAAGAGCGTGAGGAGGAGGAGGAAGGAGCAGCAGAAACAATGTGCGATCACAACCCCCATTTCCCAACCCCCTGCACCACTGCAGGGAGAAGGCAGAGAAAATTGTAAGTGAAGTTGAGCCCAGGAAGTAGAAAGTGGTGAAGGGAAGGTGTTTTAAGATTTAGTTTTTATTTCCTCATTACCCTACTCTGATTTGGCTGGAAATCAATTAAGTTAATTTCCCTGAACCAAGTCAGTTTTGCCCATGACAGCAATTAGTGAATGTTCTCTCCCTGTCCTTATCTCAACCCACTTGCTTTTAGTTGCATTTTTTCTCCCCAGTCCAGTTTATGGGGGAAGTGATAGAGCAGCTTCGGTGGGCACCTGATGTCCACCCAGTGTCAACCCACCACTTACATACTCCTGCAGAACACAGAGGATGTTTTGCAGCTAATTTCTGTAAAAACTTTCACTGCATCCTCACTTTGGCACAGTCTTCACAACCCTGAGCCACATGCTCTATTTTCACATCCCTCTTTTTGCAATATTCAGGTCAAAATAACGGTGTGTGTGAAGCTGTTAGAGCTCTTGAAAGAACAGTTTTAGAAATAAATGGTGTTGCAATCACAGCTCTGAAGCAGTAAAGCACCTCCCAAAATATATGATTTTGGTTCAATTTCAAAACATAGAAAATTTAAAAATCTGAGTAGAAAGATCTTTGCAGAGATAGCTTCATTTCAACTGTGCTGCAGGAGGGTAGGAAAGAATATCAGAAACACAGCCCACATGTTGTAGTGTGCTCAGGATCCTATAGCAGCAGGGGAAACATGGAAATAGCTTCCCTTCCACTCAGTAAACAGCACTTAGATCTCGTCCCATCTACATCCTGTTAAAAACTATCACGGTATCATTTTCCACCTCAGTTCAGCCAACAGTTCCACCTTTCATCCCTCAGTATAACTGCACTTTCACATAAGTATCTCTGTGCTACTTCCTTATGCCCAAGAAAAGCTTCCCTATGAGTATTTGTCCAAGGTATTCAACTGTCCTCCTTAGAATTCTCATCTGCTTTGGTACCTATGAAAACTTACTAATATTCAACCAGATGACACACCGAGGTTACTCTCATCACCACCAGTGTTGCTCCACTACTTCCTCCCACTCTTTTTTTCTGTGTTATTACTCTTGTGTTACCTGCTAAACTATGAATTTCTCAGAGAAATCACTCTTGTTACATGTACGTAGCACAACACTTTCTGGAGTCTGCGTTGGTGCTAAAAATCATAATGTAACAACAGGGAAGAGCTGACATATTTATTTGCCTCAGCAGATGATAAGCATGAATAAGTTCTTCCATAAACTTTAAAATTTGTATTTTTCACTAAAATGAAACTGTAAAAATAACTTGGGTTGGTGCCCCTCCACACACAAAACGGCAAGGCACACGAATTACATCCTATAGGCACAAGCTTAATATCAGAGGTTATTGTCTAACAGATTGTTCAGAGTTAATGATAGATACTTCCACTCATACCCCCACATTTCCATCTATTTTTAAATGCCTTTACTTACATAATGTTTGATGTCTTCATCAGCACCAAACTAATTTTGATGGCAACATCAAGGCTGTACTTGTAGAACATGGGAAATCACACTGAAAAGCATGTATCCTTACATTTCTATAAGGCTTGGGCCTGGGAAGCACAGGATCTTTTATTTATTCATGAGTTTCCTAAGAAGAACTAGTGGTTGCTTTGTGTCAGCTGAATAGAATCGTAATTCAATCTTCACTGGAACCTATTTACCTGAGTCACTCATTAAGGTGCAAGCTGACTCTGTTTCATAACAGAAAACCCTTTTGTTAGGGGAAGATGGAGTATGAGTTTATCTAAGTTCATTTTGAGGGATAGCATTATTTCTTAAAAACATAAAGAAATAAAGTGAAGCACACTCACACCTGTAACTGTAGAACTGTGCCGCAAGGACTGCGTCAGGGGGGAGAAGGATGTTGTATGGGCACAGGCCTTGGAAACGCAAGCTCACAGCCGCAGGCACACTGGAACAGGGTAGTTTCTAGAGTGCTCAAGGCTTGGTATTCAAGCACTGGGTTTGCAATCAGCTTTTCCAACAGAGCTGTTACCATTCCTCTGAAATTCCAGTCTTTTCAAAGGGTTATCTGAGTATAAAGAACAAGGAGTCAAGTGGAGTTTCACAGGTCTACAGCTCCTGTGTCTGCAGTATTACTATAAATGCAGGTAAGAAATGAAAAATGAAGAAAGGTAAGAAATGCAGTAAAAATCCTTGTGTTCAGCTGACTGCCCACGGACACTTTCCTGACAAACATTTTCTTATGGAATTTGCCTGCAAGTATTTCCTGTCCTTTATTATATTCATTTAAACATCTTTCTTGGTGTTGCTGTTATAGCTGATCTTTCTGCAAACATTCCAGCACCCTTAATTAATTTCTTCTTCTTCACACCATCCCTATGCAAAACCTTTTACTTATTCATTAGATAATCTAAAAAGGATTAAATGCATATGGTTCATTATTGGCTATTAACCAAAAGCAGACATTATCATAAGCAACAGTTCTGAAGCCATAATACATAAGGCTGACTGACCTCCAGAAAGGAGTAAGAGGCAAAAGCAACGTGCAAGTCCCAAAAACTGCACTTAACAATACTTATTATGCTGTTTCAATACATGGAAACAAAATAGTGATACATGAAAAGGTGCAGCATAACCAGACTTTTTATTATGCTCCGCTGGAGCTATAAGTCTTTATCAGGTTACGTATATCTTTCCAAGCTAAAATCAGCAAGATGCAAATGTCAGCAAAAGGTAGAGGTTAAATCTGACCTAATACTGACATTCAAAGGAGCATCTATAAAGCCACACCTCCACTGAACTTTCCTTAATAATGTAAATCACACTGGAGGCTAAACCAGTACTTCATTCAGACTACAACATCCCATGTATTTATGACAGCCAAACTTCTTTCTGGATAGTCAGATATAAATACATTACCCAGTTAGAAAAAAATACAATATAGCTACAAAACCAAATTACTTTAGTATTCCTTACATGATAGTAAGGTTGTGAAACAGTGTTTTGGAAATTACTTTGCAAGATGCTGCTGTCATGTCACATATTTTACTGTCTCTAACTATATATTAAAAACAATCCAGCAACTGGCTTTGATCTTACATTGCAATTCTGCATTACCACCAAAATATAATGCAAAACAGCTGATCTGCAGAGCCACTGCCAGGAATATGGCTGAGGTTAGCTGTAAATCACATACACAGGAACAAGGGAGAGACTGGAGGAGAGGTAGTAAGCTTTCCACCACACCAAAAAGCTTTTAAAAGAGAGGTACTTAAGTACTCCTAAGAAGCAAGTCTTGAGGAATTATGGAAATTACTGTTCACAGAAGAAAAAGCCTTTTAATCACTTGTAACAATATTACTGTCCTGTAAGAAGACACTTCATGTTAATGAAAGGACTCAACAAGTAAAACAACATGGTATTTCATGATTTCTAAACTATCATTTCTGAACTTGTTAACCACAACCCTGCAGACCTGCTTTCTCTGCTCTGAATGCATTGGCTTTTGCACTGCTCCCCTGATCTTGCACTCTTCTTGCAGTCAAATCCTGGGTTTAAAGAGGGGGATTATTAGAGTATGGGGGGAAACATGACACAGGTGGTCCAATAGCAGTTGGGTGGGTAAGAAGTATAGTATAAGGTTCATAGAAAACATGGAGCTGTCATGAAGAAATCAGAGGGAGAGCAAAGAAATATCAAGTGTCTTGCCTGAGAAAGCAATGACTTAAGAGAACCTTTAGCTCAGTATGATAGTAACAACTGGTGTTTCTTTAATGAAGAATTAAATAATTTCCTCACTTTTCTTTGGGTTTTTTTTCCTTAGCTCAATGATGATACTCAACTAACAGGAAAGGCCTCAATTTAATAAGAAAATAAAATAGAAAGGGTCCACACACAAGGTCTGGTGGCAGTAATGGTTAGTATAAAGTCCTCAAAAAATATCTCAAATGCCATCTGGAGAATTCATATCCTGCTAGCTCTCCATCAGTAAGGCTACACCATGAAATATATGCTTGTTTTAATTTTCTAATGTTAAGACAATTATTATCCTCCATCCTTATTACAACTGAGAATATAAAGATGCTCTGGTGATATTTATCCTACAATTTGAGAGCTTTCTGGTGTATTAAACAATACCCAGTTTTATGCTATTACTTCGTATTTTGAAATCACAAAACAAATTAATTAGCAAGATCATGCCACCTTGTCCTTAATCTCATTAGAAAAGACTAATGGCTACAGAATCAATTATTTCCTACAGATTACTGCCTTAACACCATTAGCCTTTACATCACACACGCTCATTTTGAATTTTCAGTTTCGTTGTAATTTCCTCCATAAGTTTAATTACAACCCTTAGTTAAGTACCTTCTTTAATCAACTTTATAGCTATGTCCATTATTGCTACATACAAAATAAAAACCAAAAAGCAACTTGCAAAACAATAAGGCCAGCAGAAGAGCTTTCAGAGGTTGGTCTTAACCTCTGGTCCAAGACTTGCAAGCATTCTTTCCTTTTAAAGATCCATAATAAACTCCTAACAAATACGAAGATGACCAAAACTTGAGCTAGGTTTTACACAGTCATGACTGACAAATATTTGATTTTGCAATTCCTGAAAATCCAATTAATTAGGGATTATATTTACATACTTCATCACTTAGTTTTCTGTCAGTTTTAAGAATCTGTAGCTTGGTCACAGTTTTCTAGTTACTCCAATAGTTACGTTCAAATGGCACATCTTTTATCTATACACAGTGAGGATACACTGGAATTTTTACATCAGATTTTTATGATACACTTAGACATCTTGTCCTGATATGGAAAACATGAATCAATATTGAGACAGGGAGTGTCAACTGCAGAATAGGTGATATATTCTAGGAAGCTTAGCTGCTTAAGGTAAATGGATCGGAGAGGTGCAGCTGGGCTGGCAAAACTATTTTCATACTGTATCCAAGTTCAATTTCACTTGTACAAATCTACGACATCTGAACCTGAAAGAATCAGAGTCAGATTCAGAACATGCAGCTATTGTTACTGTACTTTTTGCTTGTAAATTACTTTTAAGTTTTCTGATGTGCTAAGCAGGAGTTGGTCTCTCAGGAAGGGCTATGAAACATCAAATGTATTTGAAATAGCAGATTTTCTTATTGGTCTAGATACAGTGACCTTCTTCTGTAAGATCTATTAGAATAAATGTACCAAAAGTAAATTAGCAACAGAAAAGAGAAATACCGACACCCTCTCTGCATGCAAATTTCTTCTCTTAAATACAAAAAAATGAGACCAAGGGAATCCTATTTCACTGAGCATATTAACAAAAGGTCAGAAAGCTTGATCCTTGTCACTGGTGTACTCTGTCTGAAAGCTGAACTCCCATTTAAATATTTATAAGGGGGAGCTGTAATTGCAGGTTGAGAGCTGTGAGAGAGCTCTGCATGTACAATACAGGAAACTGAAAATATTGATGACGTGAGAGATCTTCCACAAAAGGAAAATTTGGGCAAAGGAAAGGAGTACTAACATGGAATTTTAATTGGTTCTGAATCATGATACATAAGAAGATGACCTTAAACCTGTTACTTTTGTGGTCTTTCCCAGGACACAGACACATATGAGACATCCAGACTTACCAGCCACTGAAAACTGGTGAGAGAAATGGTTTCAAATAATGACAGCACAACCAGCAGTAGATGGAACTATGATTCATTTCTGTGTATATTTTTTAATTAAATAAAGGAAAAGAAAACTAATAAAAAAGGGGAGGAGAATCAGCTGCATACATGACCAAATAAACATTTCAGAACATACTGCATCTGTTAACTGGGCTTGCTACTAGCAACAGAGCTATCTCCCAGCAGATTAAAGATTCCTATTAGATAATCTCCCTTCCTGTCTGATTTTGGTGCCTTTAATTAAAGCAGATTTATACTTGTCCCTCTAGTTTGAAATTCAGTTAATTGAAGGTTCTTTTCAAGTAATTTATTCTATTTGGCACCATAAGAAAAACAAGAATTCACAGTCAATCCTTCCAACACAAAACCTCAGATAATATGAATTGAGGTGACCAGCCTACTACATACCAGCAAGGTGCACTGTGCCTGTCATCTACTCTGCCATCCTTTATCTGTGCTCCCTTTCCTTGTCATCAGCACAAATATGATCCAAACGCACGGTGGAGGATACTTCCATTTTGGTCATTTAGTAAATTACCTTCCAGTCACATGAAGCCTCAGCCCCAGAATTACTCCAAAAAGAGGCTCTGCAGACCACAGAAACCACAAGAGAGGATAACAAATCCTTATATAGGTTAGATCATATTTTGAGAAACAGGTGCTTAAAGAAACATCTTTCAATAAACTAGATGTTTGAAATGAATGTAACTTTAAGATATAGAAACTGTTTCTATCAAAAACATGAACAGTGAGCTTGATAGGATGACTTCTTAAACATCTGAATAGAATGAGTATTTAACTTTGAATTGAGAAACAAGGAGTCTCATGAGGACTAAGCTCAGATCAAATGTATTCTGTTGTTGGTCCTGCTCATTTCACCACTTTTCAGAAAGAACAACTACTTGTATAGTCTCTACCTAATTATCTCTTTGATATTGGAAGTTCTGAAACGAAGCTGTCTTTGTAAATCATATAATGAATTTCAAAAGATAATCACAACTTCTTAGATAACTTTTTTGAGCATATAATAATATATGTTAATTGGTTAATCAAGTCAACATCCCAAAATATTCCACTGATGACACCTGGTGGAGTTGCACAGTGACTTCTACCAGCTCTCTATGTTCCAGTCTACAGAGTATTAAGCTTTAAGACAACAGGTCATGGGAGGATCCACATGACATATTGAATACAGTTTGAAATCTTTAATACCATTTTGCATTCATGGCCTTTCAAAGGAAAAATGTTTGTATGCCATAGGATTCAGACAAGCAAATGTCACTTCTTGGTATAGTGGCAAAAAAGAATAGATTAAATTATACAGCATGGTTTGGAAGGTGCAAGGCATCACTACCAAGCAAAGTCCTTGATTCAGAGTAAATAATCTTAAACATATGATCCATGAACAAGCTCACCAAATAATGTTAGGATCTTGCTCTTCACTAAACTTAGAGTGTCAGGCAGGATGAAAATTGAGGTAAATATTTATAGCAGCCCAATTAATGGTTCACATCTGTTTATATCAACTTTTTTTTTTAAGAGACTGCTTAAGCAAAAGATTGCTGTGCAAAGTGACTTAGCACGTGCTATGTGCAATATCCACTAAGAGCTATTATCAACACCACCTCTTGTTCAGAAAGTTGCTTCAGCAACAAATTGTTGGAAATTGAAAGAATACGCACACAAAACATAACTATGCGTTTGCCTTGCTCTTACTTTGGCCCAAGAAGACTGTTGATCACAGACAAAGTATACTGTACTAAGTGGACCTTTGCTCTGAAGTAATTTTATGTTCCTAGAATTATGTTACACTGTGCTCCTTACATTCCTACACCCATCATTACCACTCACACCATTACCACGATTACTTGAACATTCCCTATTATTTTCAGTGTTTCCGTTCACAGTTTGGGGTGTGTGAAACATGAGAGTATTTTGAGATTGCCATTTCAACATTCCTAGCTGGCACATCCATTCAAAATATGTTCATGTCAAGATATACAAAACCTTTTCGTGCCAGCATTTCTTTCAGTAAAACATGACAAGTGTCATTCAAAGCAAACAAAAAGGAGTTCAGAATGTTACTGAAGTAAAGCAAATTATTATCTAAATTGTTTTCTGTGAATAATAGTTTTGTAGTGAGAATGGGGTAAAACTGAGATTGAAGGAAAAAGGCAATATTTTACCTAGCTCTAATTAGATGATATCAATAGTGAACTCTTTTTCTACTCGGACAGATGCTAGTGCCAGAGCAGTCTTAATGTTAGGCTCCATAGAGTAGGATCTGCATTTCATCTGAATTACAGGGCTCCTGATTAGTTCAGATTTTGGTGACAATACACCTACCCCACCTCCAACCAATACACTTTAACTCAGTTACAAAATACATCTCAGTACTCAGTATTTTAGACAGATCTTCCTCAAGGTCTGCCATCTTGAAGGAAACCCTGATGCCTTTTGGTAAGGGTCATATGAATGAGTGGTGTATTGCCACTGCCCTCTTCTGGATGAGATGAGAATGGGACAGACGTCTGTAGCCCCAACTGCTCTGGGTTATCTAGAAACTGGTATATACTCTTGGCATTTATTTTCAAGGTAGTGTTCTTAAATTTTTCTTCTGTGTTTGTCATGCAATAAAGATAGGCAGAACAGTAACAACCACAAAATGGCAGAGTGACCTCAGACTGGTGGCAATACAGTAACCTGAATTTTGCAAGAGTTGACAACATGAAGACTCTGATGATTTCAGCTACAGACCACCCCCTTCTTGCTTTCAAAACTAATCTCTGGTGATATACAAAACATCTATCTTAAAATGTGATCACAGACTCATTTTCTGGCCTAGCTATGACAAGGTTGTGTCCTTTAATAATACTGCTTCCTCTGCTAGTTTGGGCTGCTAATGAAATGTACTTCGGTGACACTGTCACCTCTTTCACAGGATCAAGAAAAAATGAACGAGAAATGTTTGAAATCAGAGGGCAAGAACGGGATTCAGGGGATGCAGATCTAACACCTGGCTCCAGAGACTCAGTCACTGACCTTGGATAATACATTCAGCCTCTTTGTAAAGAAGAAAAAATACTGTTCAAGCCAAGCAGTTTGGGAATAAACTATATTATTGACATGGAACCATAGTATTACCAAGAGATGATGGATTATACAAGCATGATCCATATACTGGAAAAATTATTACTAATTGTCCATAACAGTTAAACCACTCTCTGATGGTGCTTGATTCATTATATCTCTGTTTAAATATCTTTCCACTCTTAGCCAGACTGAACAATTCCCATTATGACAGGAAATAGGAAACACTACTGCAAATGTTAAATTTAGCTTGAGGGTAATTATACATATCTAGCTTTGGATGAATGTGAATGTGAAGATTGTTGTTTAGAGTTTTTAATAAATAAATTTAAAAATTAGAGCTCACTTGTCACTTGCAACTCAAAGTAAGAAAGAACAATAGGCTGCACTGGAGGCTATCCAGGCACGTAATCACAGCACTGGAACAGAAACATTCCATGCACAACATTACCAGAATGATAAAATAAAACCAGACAGTTGACAGCAAAAAGAACACTTGATAAGCAATAGAGTGCACATTCCAACCAATGGGAAAAATTGTAGGGGAAAAAAAATAGGTTTCTTTTATTTGATAAGAAAACCTAGCAAAGTGAACTGCTTCCTTCCGTATGAAGGTAACAAAAATAAGCTGAAGCTTGGGCTTTTTTATTTTAAATAAGAATAGTAAATATTATAAAAATAAAACCCTACAGCTACCACACAGCTATAACAGAGACACGGTATTGCTTAGGACACCAGGTGTGACATTAGAGGATCCACTCCTACCTTACTTACTTACCCCTCCCTATAACACAGGCAGGTGACATCTCTTTTTCACTTAACTGTTTCAGAAAGCTGAATCCCAGTCCCAAATCTATAGTTTAACAGTCAATAAACATGGGATCTATAACAATGGGGTTACTCTTGTCCCAGTAACTCTTGTTGGGTAACAGTAAACTGCAATCTCACATTGCTTGTGCTTGTGAAAAAATCTAGCTTGACCCTCCTCTCCGGAAGAGGCCCTTGGGCAGCGGGGGCAGCGTGTACCTGTCCCAGCACGTGTGGCTCTGGTAAGGAAAGGTGCGTGAGAAGTACAGTGATACGGAACTGGTCTGCATTTCCACCCAGTTAGTTTACCTCCCACTTAGAGCGCTGACAGTGCATTCAGTTTATAACATCATCCTTACTGAAAGGTTCCAGCTCTGGATTACCCTGGAGAAAATACTAGCATCTCAGTCTCTCCGCCAATAAGCAGGCACTTGCATTTGACTGGAGTGATTATATTACTTGTAAGAGCTGAAACATTCCCCCTGTGAAACATTCCTCTCCAGAGTGTAACTTGCAATAATTTTCTAAAAGCCCAGTACACTGAAGTCATGATATGTGCTCAGTGCTTTTGAAAAAGCCTAGCTTTCGTTTAGGTTCCTGAACAGGAAGCCAAATGCCAAACTGCAGACATTTGAAATACATCCTTGAAGACCTCTGAAGATCTGAGTTTGTGTGCTTCCTGAAAAACTCCTAGAACACGATGCATGCCAGGTTTCAGAACCAGAACCATTCCAATAGTTTACATTGCAATGATCCTTTTAAACATGCCGTTTCCCTGAGAAACAGACAAATTACATCAAGTCACTGCTCCATGAGCTGTGAAGTCTTCATGAACGTATGAATACCGTTCCCAAACTACTCTTCCACACACTTGTTCTGATCACCATCCCTTTGTGCTCCCTCTTCACTTTTTGAAGCAGATGTTCTGTATCCTTTTTAGCACATATAAACACTTCCTTCATCAAACTGATACATCATCACAAAACTAGCATGGGTGGGAGCTCCACTGAGCAAACTCATATTACAAAACCTTCTTACCACTTTTCATATCCTTGCCTTGTTTTTACTCTCCTTTATGCATTCAATATTATGTTGGTTCGACCTTTCAGCTTAAAAAATTCTCAATCACTCTAATTTTCTTAGTGGCTTTTGCTTTAGCTGACATCAGTTCTCCAATGTACTTCAGTCTTGAAGCATATATAGAAACTAGGATAAAGACGCAAGTGACAACTCTGTACTACCAATTATTTATATTACTAAGTACATATAATGAAGTAGGAATATAAAATAATATACATAGTTGGCAAATTAGAAAAAGCTTATTTAGCAGAAGGCTGGATTACTTCTCCATTTTATTCATGCTGCAAATATGGATAACCTTTGTGTACTAGAGAACTGATATAAGAATTCACTTTTGTGATAAACGTGCTGATAAGTGTTTCATGGACTCTAAGGAACCTCTGCATTAGCTATCAACTCAAAGCTGTATAAATCTCCTGACTAAGAAGGAATATAAAAGGCTTTATGAAAACTGGATATCCATCAATGTTAAATCTTCTAAAAATATTTGTTTTAATATGAAAATTCACATCATCACACATTAATGCATACATCACATGCAGGTTTTATAGAAGTACGAAGGATTCCACAGTCCACGTGTTAAGAGGTGAACAGCAGATCAGAGATGTTGCAGCTATATCCCCATTCAGCAAAACATTTAAACATCAGTTTTTAGCAAAAGGTATGAACGAGCTACTGTATCATTCTGCAGAAACCACACACTAGCAAAAACAATAGCTATCTTTTCCATGGGACTGTTGATTTTTAAATAAATGAGTTATGTATTAGCCAGTCCATTTCTTTATTTCATTTGTACGCATGTAATTAACATCTTTCTTGCCAACATTCCTGAGTGATGCCACCATAAGTCTAAGGAGAATTGGCCTTTAAGACCTAAGTATTATCAACATAAAATGTAAATCCTACAGAAAAGATCAGAGGTAGCTTTTTATAAGAAAGTGACAGTAAGGAAAATGTCTAACTCCCTTTGATATAAACAACTAGACAAGAACCAAAGATTCTTCTCTATAAAGAAATCTGAAACCCAAACAAAAGCCAGAAGGCATCTGATAACAGCTGGTATCTTTCAATAACCAAACCATCTGAGTTTGACATCCCTATTTTGGCAACAACAAATGTATCATTTTGGCAAAAACAGAATCTCCCATCACTAGACAAACAGCATCTTAAACCTATATTGTAAAGCCCATGATTTTGCTATCCTCTCCTATGCGTGTAGTACTTTCAACGACTTACATGGTAAATAGCAGTACCACTGGTAATTCTCTGATCACCTGCTATCAGGGCTCTGTTGATAACTGTAAATGATTTCATGACCAAGATTAAATGTATCTGCCAAAACAGAAAATGAACCTGCAGAGAGAGAGCATTTTTTTTTTTCCAATGCAAGTCTTTGACATAAGCCTGGCTGGATCAGTGCCTACATATGCAGCCAAACACATTAGCAAACAGACCAGCCCTACAGCACAGCCACCTGAGCACTGCAGGCTTCCCCTGGCCTTCCAAAAACACTGCAGTCCACAGCTTTAGCTCTACAGGTGAATAATCTGTCATTCTGGCCACGCACTAATGGGCTAATCAAAAGACATTTTCAGCCCATGGAGTATAAAATGGGCCTGCTTCACTCTAAAATTAGAGAGAGATGTGTCAACATTACCTAGTGCGGGGACTTAGAATTAGAAACAACTGGTTTTTTTCAGACAGTAAGAATTTTGGATCATCTACGCAAAGTATGAATGATGCACCAACATCCATCGAAATCAAGTATTTTTCAAAATATATGCCAGTTATAGCGATTAAAGGCATCTAATATTAAAAAAAAAAGTAACATTTTAATGCAAAATTTAATACGTAAATCTTCATGGGATTATTTTCTTCAGCATTAGAAGCATATAAACACCTACAATGGATCTAGTTGTCTGGGCCCTCTTAGAGACAATGAAAAAATGGGCACTTCTAAGATGTAATTTATGTCCACTCTAAGAGATACTAAAAATAGAAAGATTTCCTTCTTCATCTAATTTTTATAACTTATTACCAAAGTACTATACTGCCTGAGCACTAGACATTTGTCATAGTCTCTCCATGATGGTGCTACAACTGTTTTTTTTCTCTGGCTAGACTTACAGCAAATTTACCTTGACCTCCCACTTGCTTTTCCTATAAGTCATTTAACAGATTATCTGAACCCTATATACATCTGTGCTTACACCTTCATTCCACATGAAACTGTGCCTGGAATAGCTGCTGACACTCGCCCATTTTCAGAGGAGCACTTTGAATAAAGGAAAGTTAAATAACTAAATTATCACAGGTCCAGAATTAAGCCCAGGAAGTGAGAATCAATTTACTTTGACTTTCCTATTAAGTTACGTGAAGATTAGCTAAAGAATTTTCTTTTACTTCAGCCTCCATCTGCATCCTGTATAAGTAAAAAGATGAAATAAATGATATGCAGGTCATATCTATCTTCTTCTTTGATCCAGTTAATGAAATTGAGATTCATTGCAAATTTCTGCTTTCCATCATTTAAGGAATGTGGTTACTTTGAAGATTCCTTGAAGCTTACAATATTTTTCCTCATAACCAGATTCCATTTCTCCTGGAAATCACTGCCAGTATAAGTTGTTAATATAAATCTTCTGTCAAAAGCAATCTAGACTGACTGAGCTCCACAAACTTCAATTCCATTTTGAATTTGTATAGAAATGTTTCTAGAAAAGCTTTTTGCTTTTTCTCTCTTAGAAGTATCATGTATTTCTAATTCCTGGTGCAAGTAATGGGGTGACATTTAAACTATGATCTTGCACATCCTAAAATGCCCAGAAAGGAGTCTTCATCAAGCTGATGGTTCAGCTGATAGGTCAGTACAGAAACAGTTCAGGACACTACCCTTTCACTGACAGACAATGGAATCCACAGTCATGTTATGACTGTACACAGATATGGAAGAAAGATGCATCTTCTCTCCAAAAGTTAGTGGCAAGAGAAAAAAACAAGGGCACATAACAGGAAAGGCTGAAGTCCAAGGCTGCTGCTGGTACATTCTGTGCAATTCCTCTGAAAAAGGCCTTCCTAGCTATCACGTTCCCAGTTGTCTTTTTGCCCACAGACCCTCCTTTTCTCCATGGTTCCATTCATAAGACACTCATGAGTGCAGGAGGTAAGAAGCAGGTCAGGCCGACAAGATGCACTTAGCATATGACTTCAGTGAAACACACTATGTCATACTGTAAACAACAGAGAAACAGCCATAGGCCAGAGAAAAGAATGAGGTTGAATTCACTTGCGAAAGTCTCACTTTGATTGTGACAGATCTGAGAGGCCTGTAAATAGGTTGTGAAGCCCTTATTTGGACAGAGTTCTGCCACATTAAAGAGAGCCCCACACTATCTCTAAGTGATTTGCTGACGAGCCTTGTACTGCAATTTCCTTCCTGGAGTAAGAGAACAATACAACCAAAGGAATCAGAGCACAACCTTTACACCAACCTTCCGCGCCTCTTTACCTTCACCAGAGCAGATTACTGCACATTCTTTTAAATTCAGATTAAAGCCATTACTGTGCAGACTGGAATACATGAACAAAAATAAACAAATAAAAAACCCACAGCATATCTTCTTTAAGTTTTTACCTTGCATGTTCCTGTGGCAAGCTTAGATAAGCACACTAGAGGGAAACTAACAATGCTCCAGACAGCAAAGGTTAATATTGCTGTGGTATGGCTTGTTTTTGCACAGTGATTAGGCTCACTGCCAGCCTTATTCCTTCAATGTTTTAACTATCTGCAGCTTGAGTGATTACATTAATAAACTTCCAGTGCAGACAGCATGCTAAACTCTAGTCACTGTTCATACTGGAAGAGAGTAGAAGTCTTTAAATACCCTTTCTCTTCTAAATTCAAAATAAAAAAGGCAAATCCTGTCCTGATTTCTCAGGAAGGACCATTTCTTAGAAGCCTGTGGCAATCTCTTGATCTCAGCAGGATTTTTAGAACCAGGAGAATTCCCCATCAGCCAAGTAAAGAATTCTTTATTTATTTATTTTTAAGGTTGTAGCAGCAGATCTAACATTCCTATCCACCACCCATCACATCTGCATAATTCAGATCTCAGTCATAGTATCCCTACAGATTAGAGTTTGAAGACTTTAAGGCCAAAAGCATACACCTGTATGACTAAAACTAAGAGAATAAGTCATCAGCAGTGATTTATAATTGCAGACAAATTTAGCTCAGGTCCAGACACCTTCAGATCAACTCTAAAATAAACAGAACCCTAAGTGCTGAGACTGAGTTACACACAATCCCAAATGTGCCATACAAACTAGCGCATTATCAAACAAGGAGCAATTGAATCCTGTTACATAACAAACAAAAAAGAATATCTTCACATTTGGATAACAGGCAGAATATTTGCTACAACACAAAAGGAGAATTTTAAGCCACGTATTACAAGCCACTCTGCTTTAGCAACCACAATGAATACCTCTTTCAGCAGCTCTAATACATGCAATTTACTTTTCTGCAACAAAAACCTCCCTGATAGCCCCAAATCTGCCCTTCTGCCTCCAGTGAATCCAGAAAGAAGAGAAAAGGAGTGTAGGAGTGTTTGCAGAGCAAGTCAGACACAATTACTCTCTTCCTGTAAGGAACTACAAGCACCTGTTAAGCAGTCAGTAAAAGTATCTGTATCTTTTTCGTTAACTGTTGTTTCATCCCTTCGCCCTTCACGACTGCTGGCCATATACAGCAGTAGACAACTGCTGTATTCATTTGTATTCATCTCCATCAGGAAATGATTGAAAAGTGAAAATGTTTCATGTATACTTTACAGAAATCTACATATTGGCTGGTAGGTTTACTCGGAGGACCAGGGCTGCAGTGTAGGTGGAACATCCAGGTTTCACTCTTAGCTCTGTCACTGACTCACTGCAGGAACTTGGGGAAATCATGTGCCCTTCTACACAAAATGAGGATAATAATCATTCCTAACTAACAGATGTGCAGAAGACTTTGTTAATTAATGTCTGTAAGTACTCTGAAATCCCAAGATGAAAGACAAAGTGCATCATATGATTCCATAAACCATATAATAATGTATCTAATGCATTTAACACTTCTTAACCATTAATCCTATGCTGGTAAAAGGCAAACTACTGCCATTCCTTTCTAAAGAGACCTGCATACACAGATCCAGAAACCAGTAAAAGCTGGGGACCGTGTGCTTCCAGACTTTCTTTGACCTCACTGAGGTGGAATCATTTAAACACTAACAGTATCAAACAAAACTGTCTGGAGACAAACATGCAGGTCCTGTGCAAGAACAACACTATGACTAAGAAAACAAACAAGCCTGTTTTCCGTATGCTGCAATCCTTCTAAGACTGCAAAGATGGAGAGGGCAGCAATAATCCGTGATGACCAGTCCAGGTAGCAAACATCAATCTAAAAGAATACAAAGCAATCGCAAAAAAGTACCCCATCTTTAACATGGCAAGCTTACCATAAATGTAGCCACTTACTAGCCTGACCTCTTGCAGCTTTACAGAGAAGAACTGAGTATCTATTAATAACTCATTCTACTTGAAGAAGATGCATGAGAGGCTGTCACTCTAAATTGTCTTCAATTTTTTTTGCCTGCTCTCCCTTCTCCTTTCACATGACTACAGCATGTATGTCTGTTTTGGGATACATGCTATTTGTTATTTTAACTTTAATGAAGATTTTCTGAAAAATTTAGAGATGTAATATGAAATTTCTCTTCACAGTTGAATCAAAGCAAGTTGTCATTATATGCTACTCAGTTTAAAGAGCATTTTGTACTGGAGGTGTCTTTAAACTCTTTGTTCCAGAATCAGGCCCAGATCCCTTCTAAAAGGGAGAATTCACAGGTTATCAACGGACTGGAAGAAGGTCCCTTAACCCTTGCTTACTGGAATCAAAGGATCAAAACCACTACTGGCAGTAACATCCAGCTGATCACTTTGCTGAAAACACCTGTGGAATATCTTGAAGGTTTTATTCAAGGAAGTGGAAATCAAGACACACATTACTATGAGAAGCTGTCACGTAAGTATGCATGCAGGAGTTTTCCCTTTTGGAATGCACGCACTGGGTGCCCATGCCCAGGTTCTGGCAGCAGGGCTGCAAAGGCCTCTGTGAGAAAAGGCTGTGGCTATCCCATGATGACACAACCCACCACAAAGATGAAAAAGCAGAGGCAAAAAAACCTGCAGGCATCAACTCATCAGAAATTCTGCTTATGTGGGCCTTGGAGAACTGGCCTGAATTTAAGACACAGCCTATGAGTAAGCCGTACAGGTCAGAGCACAACCTCTACTACTACCCTTACTGCTAGCCTTCCAGAAAAAGGAACTGGGTGAGCTTAATATATATGGAAAGATGCACTAACTAGTTAATCATTGCCTTTCGTGCCCAGATTCCTAATGCTTTATGTTTGGTTGGCATCTCTTATATGGCTATTAGTGAGTTCTATCAACAATTACGTTCTTTAAATCACTTCCCCATCTCTTCAATTTAACAACAGATATTCCCCTCTGGACTTGCTATTAAAGTATTAAATTACCCTGGATGCTTCACCTCAATCTTAATGATTGGCTTTCATTTGGCATAAACTCTGAACAGGTATTCTTGAGGCAGCACAAATAATATTTGACCCCACAGGAGTAGCAATTTGAAATAAGAATCTGCTTTTCCCAGGAACATCTTTGGGAAAAACCTAAAAATGAACAGCAGAACTATTCACAATACAGCAAATACTATGGCAGTGAGATGTTAGGAGAAACCTAGGGCTTCCAGAGCAGACACAGCTTTTAGTTAGAAACTGCGTTTTAAAATATCTCAGTCACCTGCACTGAGAAAAACACCACAAGCACCATGTAAAGATGGCAAAAAGCAAAAGGGTTTTTCTTACATAAATAACATTCATGTAGCTCTTTGAAGAAAGGGCTCATTGAGAGTTACTGAATTCAGAGAGGGCACAAGTCCATGGAGCACTTGGATAAGGTAAAAACAGAAGCTAGGTTACATCTTAGAAAGACAGATGCTACTGAGAAATTACACTAAAAAAGAACAGATTTGTAACATTTTTGAACATTCTATCCTCTTGACAATCTTTTGGTATTTGAATTGGATCACTAACTGCTAAGTATATGCTTAACTTTTAAAACTGTAAGAGGCAGAATTAGTGATGAATCAGACTATTACCTAGTCGTTTTTTCACTATTAGACTACAAAGAATAAGCTCTTTCAGCATTCTTTCGTAACATAAGCTGCCCAAATTCTTGGTTTATTCATATGGCCCTTTCATTTGCTTGTTGCAATTCCAGTTCATCTTTCTTGAACATAAACCCTACACTGACACAGAAAGGTAGAGCTTTAAAAAGTAGTATTTTGCAGTATAATTAAATATTATTTTACAGTATATGTAAATTGTTTCAGTTACTTATGATGGAAATAGTATGGCTCCTTTCTTACATTTCTCTCTTTCCCTTTATAAATGTGTATGGTAAATGTAAGAGACATGCTACACAATAGGATGTTGTGATAACTCCCCTGAAGTATTTACTTGCTGTTTGTGTTGTTTATGTAACAGTAGTCTATTATCAATCTAATAAGGATGGATAGTGGTAGTTAAATGTTCCTGTGGGACTTCACGGGCCTTCTTCCATAAAGTAGATTTGATGGGACTATACAAATCTAAATGCATTTCTTCCCATGCACACTTGCACTGGATTACAACAGTAGGATTCATGCACATGAGAACAGATTTATCACTTATCTGAAAAGGATACACTGCACCAACCCACTCTGAAAGAAAATATTTTCATCCCTAAAGTTATTCCAATAAATCAAGAAATACTGATAATAGGAACAACATGGACCTTTAAAAGCACTGCAGCTCATAGGCATGCATTACTTCTCCTAGTCAATGCCAGCAATTACACTCTAATGAACGCTGCAGATAGTAAAACCAAAATATGTAGTGCTACATGCCTCAGATCTGTATTTTTCTGAGAGCCATGACTGCTGTGAAAATTCTGTCCTCTTGGCAATTATTACACAACACAAACAAAAGAACATTTTTATTCTCAAGGTGCAACTGAGGTCAAGCACAGTCCCATTTTGCTTACTTGTGAATTTTAGTTTTGAAGGGGCAGTAGTCCACAAATCATAAATTACACCAAAAGCTAAACAGTGGTATATCACTGAAAACAAAGATAGGGCCGATGACAAGGAATTAATGAGGATACTGTCATTTGTCATTAATAAAGAGCATTTGTGAACTCAGTAGTAAATCAGCCAAGCTATCATATATATGAAAGAATTATAATATTGTCTGGACAGACACAAGGAGAATCCTTTCACACGTATGGAAGATAAATGGATGTTACCTTTTCATTTGGTAGGTTTATCATCAAGATTTCTTATTTACATCACTATTTTCCTCTCTGTCTTCTCACTGTGGTGTTTGGGCTTTTTCAAGCCTCTCCACTTCTTCCTTCCTTATTCAGTTTCCCAGGAAATCCTACAGCATCTGCTCTAACTTCTAAAAAGTTAGATCACACAGCTACAAAGTAGGCAACCTGGCTGGTCCAAACTCCAAAGAACACCAGTGCAAGTGAATGCTTTGCTCCAGACACCTTTCCTTGTGTGCAAAACATTTCTCTGCTTTGCAGAGAAAAATGCATATATTACTAATAATTTCTCCAAAGGGGTTACACAACATTTTATCTTTCAAACAGTAATTTCTTGAGGGTGAGGGGACAAAAAACTAACTTCTCCAGAACCACAAATCCACTATCTCCAGCTCCTGAAACAAAGTAAACTGAAAAATTAATCTCTAATTTTGGTTTTCCTTATTGTGGCTATATAATCTCTCCCATTAAAAAAAAAAAAAAAAAAAAAAATCCACAGATCCTATTGAAAGAATAAGGCACAAGGAAACCACAGTAAATTGCTGTAGCACAGCCCCCTAAAGGGCCTGGAATAAGATATGATAAATGATAACAAAACAACAAATCACACAGGGTTTAACTATAGCAATTCAACTACAGCCCTGTTCCATCCACACATTACAGTATATAAGTTGGTCACATTATGGAAAATTTCCTGTTAGTTAGTTACAGGAAATCACAGCTGAGAAAATATCCTTTTCAGCAGCAGCACAGTCTCTTAAATGCTATTAAATAAAATTATATTAAAAATCAACAACATTCTCTAAACGTGCTGATCATTTTTTTCCTACCACACTAAATTTTAGTTACACAAACCAGAACATGGGGAGTGAGGGGAAAGAAGACACATCAGAGAATGGCTATAAAGTGGGGTAAGCGGGAAGGAAAAGGAGGATTCTCCTTTGTGCTTCCTGAAGTGCTGCATCACTCTGCTGTGCCCACTTGTATGTGTGGACTGACAGCTGCTTGAGAAGCATTCGGTGAGGTTGATGCGCAAGACCTGGCCAGCAGCTCTTCCTGTGGATCAGAAATAGGAAATGCTCCAGTTGTTCAGTGGCCCTTTTAGTGTCACACACTTGTTGCATCTACGTTGACAGTCAGATGTTTACAGTAATGTTTACTGCTCTCTGCTCAGAGCAGTTCTTCACAAAGAATTAATAAAAACACATGAGCCCCATAGACACAAGTGTGTTACACTATTGGTGACAGCAGTACAATGACCTCATACACCATTTGATTCTTTTAGCTCTTATCATCACACAGCTTTTCCACATGTCTTGTTCTGCTTTCTGAATTGTTCTGCCTTATTTTAAGAAATTTCCATAATCCATATATATGAAGAAAAAAAATTATGTATTTACAAAACTTCTGTCATTAGATCACAGAAGTATCAGCAGCTTGGAGTTCTTTATACTTCATTTCCTTTTAAGAGTATTTACTGAAATTAAATAGAAGGTTTCCAAAAGGAAAGGTAGAAAGGTTGCGAGCTAAACATAAGGTTTATGGTTTATGATAATTAGTACCTATTAATATCAAAGCTGGCAAAACTCTCATTTGCATCCAACAGCTGGGATCTGTATCTACAAAGAAGTCACTGAGCACAATTGCTTTGCTCTGGCTGTATGAAATACTTCACTTTTTGGAACTGTGGAAAAATGGTATGACCTACCACCATTGCAGGAAACAAGCTGAAGTCCATTTGAGCTATCAGAGTTATGACAGTTGGTATGACGTAAAGGATCTACCCTTTCTTCCAAATCCCCTCTCCCTTATCAACAGTGTTTCTACAGGATGAGACTCTAAATTTTGTAAAATCCATGCTTGTATTTCCTCCCTGGTAGGAATCCTCAAGAAACAACCATCACAGCTGCTCCCTAACACTCACCACTACCACAGACAGGTCAGGTAAAATGGGCATAGGATTACTGCTGATAGTAGTAATCAGAAAAAAGAAAAGATCATCTATTCAAAGTCTTCATGTTTCATACCTTCATTTGTGTCAGGCACTTGTTGCATCCTGAAACAATTCAGGATGAAGCCTGCCAGGGCAACAGCTCTCTTCACGACTGTAAAGCACATTAGCTAGAAGAGGTCCAGACCCTGAAGAACTCATCTATGCACGTTATTAACAGAAACAACTGCCTTAACAAGTTTACTTTAAAATACCAAAGCAATAGCTGTACACATCTGCCCTACCACACAAGCACAAAACTGCTTTGCAGTTGCTTCTTTGTTCTCATCCTAATTCATCCAGCAGCCAACAAACATGATAACATGGCATCCTTAACTGTACCCATTTCATCTTCAACTAAGCCAAAGCTACTGAATCACAGACAATGTATATGGTACATACATTTGTACAGATGATTTAAGACCGTTGAGCAATGAAGACCCCTTCCAGCAATGAAATATTTGCAGTTTCAGTAATACCCACAGGAAAGCAGGGAGCCATTAGGAGAACAGACCAACTGACTATAGCCACCATGATTTATGAGTAGTATTTAAAAAAAAAAAAAAAAATACAGACTCTTTACCATGAGAAGCACATAGGCAAACAATCAGTTAATTTCAAGTGAAATTAAAGAAAGCCTGTTTTTTAGATCAATACTTCCCCCTCCTCCCTTCTATACAACATTTAATTAAGGGAAGCACTACAATGAATTACATGTTGGACAGGACTCTGCAAACAATAACCATAGATTTGCACTGACCCTGCTGAATGATCTTGGGCAAATAAGTCTAATGCACTTAAAAAATTTCTCATCTGCAAAATGGACAGAATGATTGATCAAGCATCATTCTTAAGCTCTTTGGAAAGAGGTTTTACTGAAAATTGCAGGAACAAAATGCAGGCTTGCACAATCACAGATTTCAATAAGAAATTATAAACTTGAAAATTGAAAATCTGACTTGCTTAACAAAAAGTAAAAAATACAAAATTTCATCTAGTTGTTCCAAGTTTCTCACTGCAACATTAGTTGCAAGGCTACAGCAGCCCATTGCCACTGAGTCTCCCCAGCAGATAAAGAGACTGAGGCAGAAAGATCTGTGATTTACTTGAGAACTCAGAGCATGTCAGTGTTAGAGCCACAGATAAGAGACAGCCTCCAAGGCACACCCCGTCCAGGAAACCGAAACAAGGCTTAGTTTCTTCAGGGCACAGAGCTGGTCCATCAACAGTGGAGTGCTTAAGCTGCACTGGATAGTGCATACATATGTTTTAGGAAACAAAAACATGAAACTGTATGTGAATTTTGAAGCAGGACCAAAAGATGGTGCTGCTTCAGAGAAAGCTGTTATTCTGTGAGTGGATACATTGCTGTCACTTATAAAAGTGCTCATTTTGCAAAGCAGCAACCTCATGAATTACCATGCAGGAAAAACTGATCACCTCTACATAGCATTTTTTTTTTTTTCATTTCTGTATTGATTTATGTTTTCATTCTGCATAATACACCAGAGCTCAATTAAGGTCTGTAGGATGTCAGAGGTGGGGGGACAGGATGAGAGGTTTCCTACGTTTGTTCTGTACTCTGGTCACTTCAAAACCAAAATGAACAAACCTAGCAGGAAAACAGAAGGGATCCCAGCATACTGCATTTAATACTCATTTGATTATTACCTGGCATGTCAGAGTGTTTAAATCTAACCCCTCCCCTCTTCTACCCTGCAGAAAAGGCAGACAGTGAAGTCTGCAAAGCATTTCAGGGAAATAAGACAATTGGCCTGACAACCGAGGGCACAAATCTTGTGCCAGAACAAACCATCCACAAGATTTCTACAGTCATAGTACATAAAAAACCTGATCAGACTGTTGGCTTCAGACAGAGCCTTATGTCAGGCCCAGTATGACACAAGCACATTTTCCCAAACTACTTAAAGGTTATGTAATAGAGATCTGCAGAGCATTAGCAGTCACATGACACGTCCCACTAAGATTTCAAACTGCCACCTACAAATTTAATTAGCAAGCAGTAAACAAGAGAGAAAGGAAGAAATACACTCCTGGAATTGACAGAAAATACTCTTAATGTTCTAAACTATACGCAGAACTGGGGGCAGGGAAGTGGGGAGAACAATTAACAAATAGGTAACACCGATTGCCATAGAAGAGGGAAAATGAAGTAAACAGGAGACAGTCAAGCATGTCCTGCTTCTGATGGTGACAACTGAGCTTCATCCAGCTGAATTCTAAGCAACACCAACTCTATCCATCCTCAGGAAGTTTAGCCCATTAGTACCCTCCCAGAGATACCATACCAAGCTATCCCTCCTGATGCAAACTGGCACAGACCTATACAAGTCCCCGCTGATTAATAGCAGGGAATATTTTGAAGTGAGTTGGACAGTGTACTTACTAAAGATGCATTTTCCATGGTGGTGAAAAAGCACCGTGATATTCCATACAGGAGTAACAACAAGAAAGAGGTACAGAAATATTCAGCAGGAGCTGAAATGGTGAAGCCCCAGAATACATTGCTTGTTCTGGAGAAATTTAGTCTCAATTTCAGATTTTCCTAAGCCATGTCTAAACAAGTTTACTTGGCTTAGAAAGGTCTTATTTTCCTTCAAAATTGGCATTAGGAGGTATTACTGTAAATTTTTTTCCACACACATCCAGTGTAAAAACTTAATTAAAGCTGTGTATAAGAATCATTTATGCTCCTCAGCAAAAAAAAAAATAAAAATCAGTCTAGTCCCAGTGGAGGTGGATCATGGAAGGAAAGGGGTGCATATGCTGACTGCTGATCAGCCCACTGTGCTCAGATCAGGCCTTAAGGAAAATATCACACTAAAGAGCTTGCTACACGATGATCTTTGAAGACAAAATGGAAGATAGTTTCTAATTGTCATTAGATGAGAACAAAGAAGAGAGATTCATGTTTTCTCAATGCCTTCCCCTTGATTTTTCACAGTAATACCGTGCACCGCTGTTGCTTGCTAATCAACATCAAACATTTGGCATAGTAATACCTATTGCCTTAGAAACCAAGTGTCATACTGTTTGTAACATAGAAAATACAAAACTATGACAATTAAAAAAAAAAAAAAAAAAAAATCAGACATACAGACCCACTTCCTCTGTCCAGACTTTTGCATTGTAAATGTTTCTACCAAACCACTGCCACTGTCAGGGAAACGATCTCTTCACTCCAAACTGAACACGCCCATGAGCACAAGAGAAAGATTAGCAAATCAAATGTTATTCCAGAATGCTCAGAATAAACTCAGATTCTTCTGACACTTGGAAATATTTTTCTGTAGATCAACACATAAAATACAGACTGTCAACTGATTTATAAGTAGCATCTAGAAGCCTCCATTGGGATTTAGCATCCTGATGGAGAAAACAGTCTTTGGTCTGAAGATGTAATTTTTTAAGCAGATAAAATAAGTAGAACGTAGGGGAAAAGGTTCATTATTATTCCCATTTACAGAAAGAGAACAGAGTCCAAGAAATACTAAGTGCTTTGCCGAGGGCCATTCACAGAATCTGTGGCAGAGCTTGAAGTCACACTGATTTCCTTATCAAATGCCACGTCACAAGAACAAGCCAAAGTGTTGAGCCACAAGCCTATAAGCCACTCTAATTTCCTCACTGAAATACCAACCACTGGTGGCTTTACAATCATACTTTGGAGAATGAACATGACTCCAACGTGTTATTTAACAGATGGTGACAGTCAGCAAAGAAGCCCTCACTGACCACATCCAAAATTCAGTGTCAACCGGCTGCTCCAGATGATCTTTAACTGTTCTCCCAGGGTAATGTCATCAGTGCCATTTCCCAAGAGCCCACTCTGTGCAAATAACCCTGACAAAAGCCCTCTTTTTCACTGGTGAGCAGAAACTGGTTTCGTGATATGTTGCCTTGAAGAAGCTGCATTTTTCCAGCAGTGTGGCTACATTCGAGTTCTATTTCAAATCATTATATTGGTATATATTTTTTAGTTCTAATGGCAATGTGTAAAAGCTATTGTCAGCAATGCTTTATGCTGATTCTCATCTGTGGTGGACAGTCAGCATAGAACATCAACAGTCATCTACTCTGGCATATTCTGTAGTAGCAATGAGGGCCTATTATTAAATGAAAAACAGCCTTGACTCCCAAACCATACTTCATTCGACATAAATATTGAAAGGACAGGATAGTGATGCATGACCAACTGGTTTCTTATTGCAAAATTACATCTGCATGATTTTGGACACACACTTTTGATATGTGGTGGGGCGTTTGACACACACAAAGAAAAACCCCTTATACCAGAGGATACTAATTATCCAGTGATCACAGGCATATTATTTCTACTCTGGTCAATCCAAAAAGGCTGAGACTTTTGTAATAAGCTATTACCAGAATGAACACTGTTGTGCTTATACATTCATTTCATACCCAGTATCACACACTTATCTAAACTTTGCGCATCTAAAACATCTAAAATAGAACAAGCTGATATTCAAAGACAGCCGTAGTTTGTATATATGCACAAGTACATACCTAGTATGTATCAGTATGAGATTGGCTACATATAGATATGCTTAAGATTTCTGAGCTTGTGTCAGTTAACTAAAGCAGCATGTATCATCTGTTCAGATAATTTTTATGCAGAAATCTGTGGCACTGCATTGTCCTATATTTTGTTCCATCTCACCTCTCCCACCCCTAAAAACTACGTGCCATTTTAAAGATGTGATTTGATTAGAATTCTAGAAAATTCAACACATAAAATTTCTCACAAAGGGGCTCCAGGTATGCCCAGATAAAGTTGTGTGTAATAACACTGCAGCTCTGTTCACTGACTATAGTAGACAGTCATGCTGTATGTTAGCAGGCTGGAACCCATTCAGATATACAGCTATGAAAAATCAGGGTTGTTGTCAAATCTGCAGGCAGCACGACCACTTCACTAGTTTCATTTAGAGTAGGTCTTTTTCCCCCGTCAAAAAAGAAAGTAGCATGCACAAAGCTACTGTTCAGGACCACAAAAATAACAGAGGCACCTAAAAAAAGATCCAGCAGCCTCCTTAGAGGTACTGTAAGTAATGCATACATATTTCAAAGGATGTCTACAGTGGTGAATCCTGGCTGACATCCATAAGATTTGATGTGAATTGCCTTCCTCATTTGGCAGCTGGGGAGACTTGAAAGCCCTCCTCTAATAAAAATGTAGCACCTCCTGATCAAAAAAGCTGAAATACAAAGTGACAACAGTAACTTTCATATGAGTTTGTGTATACTTCTATTTTTTTACTGTACTGAATTTATGGAAATGTTTTAATTTTCCACGGTACCACCTGGTCTGTGTTTTAATAGTTCATGTAGTTTGCTTAAGGCAACTCTTCTGTCTTGCTAAGCAATAGTCCTTATTTGTATTTTGATGATGGCAATCAGAATTCTTTCCCTGTCTCAGCATACTTGGTGCAATTCTTAATGCTAAGATCAGTGGCTTTGATTTTAGGAATTTCCTCAAAAAATATATCCAATCAGTTAAGGAGCAGACTCGGCATTTACTAGATGCAGTGACAAGACTCGTTAATAAGTTATTTTGCCGAGTTATTTTATATATGAACTCTACGTCACTACCTGCACTGGACAAAAGAAACTGAGTCAGTGTTTTACCGCTAAAACACAAGACAGCAGTAGCTTCAAAAGGAAAATCAAAGCCTTATATGCCTCATATGCACTTACATTTCCTCAATTAAAATTGTACTGAGACCCTGCGCAACTGTAATGTCAACCATTACATTGCTCTGGGAAAGGCACACCTCCTCTGCCCAGCACTATGGGCAACAGCCAGTTCTGAAAAGAGGTTAATAAAAACCCCTATAATACTATAATACCCCCTATAATACTAAGCATAGCATACTAGTACTTGTTAACTAATTAACTGGTATTTCAATGCATATGCTTAAACAAAACATTATCGTTCTGTTCTACATTATCATATACATAACATACTTCCCACAAATATTACTGTGTATAGTGTGTTCATATATATATACACACACACACACACACATAGATGCATTAGATCTCTCCCTTCTACCAAAAAAAGAATGAGATATTTATTTGCAATTGGTCTAAATCAGCATTATATGCCAGATGAATATCACATATAATTCCATTAACGATATCTGTATGGAAGAGTAGTCACATTGATGACTTTGCCATGACATGACAATATACAGCTGCAAAGCAAACAGATACTGTGAATATGCACCGTGCTGGGGGGGGGGGAGCTGCTAGCCAGAATGATTACTAACTTTGCCCTCACACACTAATACAGAAAAGAAACATGGCAACACCAAACCTGTCAATATAGTATTTATTCTGTTGGAAACCTTAAAAGTGACTGGAAAATGACATCAGATTAAACATCAATAGGAGGGACGATGGAATAATCTAGCAAGAGTTTAATCCCTTTACCTAGTGCCTGTGCACAATACTAACACATTTTTTTTATTCTAAGCAGCACCTGGAAGAAAAGGTCCAGTGAAGGGCATCATCAAATTGCAGCAGAATAATAAAGTTTGTCTGCCTCTGGTAAGAGTTACTGCTGCATTACTGCTAACTAAAAAGAGGATTCTCCCCCTCCATACACCTACAAATCATCAGTCCTCCCACCCTCATTTGGCCCATAAAGCATTAAACAGAAATAGCTATTTTTAGAAAGGGTGAAATCTCAGCATACCTTCAAATCAAGTGCTTCCGACGTTCAGCAAGATCATTGCCGAGAGAGAGCTGCAGTCTACTGTGTCAAATTACAACCTTGTAGAGAACGGCGGCAGCGTCGGCAGCAGCAGCATTGGTGTGTTTGCACTGCTAGCATTCGGGCTAGAAATGATTCATTAGTTGTCTGCAGGGAGGCAGGGTGAAAAAGAGAGAGCAAGCATCATCGGCCATGCAGCAGCTGCCAGAGCCTATGAAACAGCAGCGCTCGCACACACATACGCACACAAAGATGGCTTTCCCTATTTGCCAGTTTCTCTTTCACATAGTATTAACCCCGACACAGCAGCAGGGAGCACAGACAGGAGCCGACAAGCAGCAAGTGGGAACGCAGCAAGGATGTGTTTCAGTGAGGGGGGGCGAGGGGGGAGGCGGGTGTTGGGAGATTTTATTTTACCTCCAAGTAATGCTATCACAGGATCTTCTCAGTAGGTCATCTGTGGCCTACTGGCACGAACCAATGAACTGTAAATGTGAGCTGCAATTTTTTTTTTCACTCCCAAGCCTGCCCAATGGAAAGCTTAGAAATTCAAATGCAGAAGGGTATTAAGGCAGATTACCTGGAGCATCCTAACCATTCTGTCTTTCCTCTTCTCAAGAAAACTGAACAATACAGTCACACAAAACTTCTAAGTGTGCAACAACCACCTCCCCAGCAGCTAGAGGGAGACACTGTAAGGGGATACAGGGAAAGACTTTAAATACATACATTTTTTAAAATCTAGCTTTAATATTTTTTCCCCTCCTTTTTTTTTTTTTTTTTCCCTTTTCCCCTCCCAGCAGAGACGATGTGACTTGCAGAATCTGACCAGTGTGGGAGTGCATTCACTATAATGTAACTGAATTCTCAAGGCTGATGAAGGTTAAATTATTAAGAAAACATACGAAGTTATGTTGAGTGAAACTTCTGTGTTTTCCTTTCAGTATTTAACAGGGTAAGGAAATACTGCACTCTCAGGGCACTATTTTATTGAATTCTGTTAAATTGTCTGCAGAAAGACATCTCTCCATTTAATAATGTCTCCCTACATTAATTTGCAGTTCCTTTTCAAATATCAGTCTTCCTTCCACAGTTTCACTAACAAGCATGATGAGAAAGAGGAGAATTTTCAGAAAAGTTTGGCATTTACAAAAGGAGCCAGATTTCCCCAAAAGCCTAATCCTTGTGAAGCTGAAGTGCATGGAGAGTACTCTGATCTTCGGGAACTGTCAGCATCAGATAAGCTATGGTAGAGGGACTCATCAGAGGATCTCTTTCTCAAATTTTGTCTTATCTGGAATTCCAGTCCATGATATAATTAAACCTTCATGTTTGCTAAATGGCTAACAAATCCTTCCAAAACAGCATTAACTCTATTTCTGGATATTCCAGTTCCCAAGCATCAATCTATTTGAACACCTTATTAAGATCGTTACCCCAAGCTTCTAGCAACACTGAGCACTGCCGCTGTCACTTGGATGAAAAGCATTTCTCTTCAGAGGCTCAGAATTAAAGTGTGGTGCAGAGTATCACAGTGTGATATTAAAAGTAACTGATTGCTTCTGAAAAATCTGTCCCTCATTATAGGAATGAAACAGCTAAAAATCTGATCCTTCATTCTGTAACATAGCAGGGGAAAAAAAAAGAAAAAAAAAAGAAAAAAGATTAAAAGAGTTACAGACACTGTGTGCTTTCTTCCCTGGAAGTCTACCTTGGCACATTCTAGAAAGATTACAGTTTTCTGAATGGAAAGTCCAACATCTAAAAATAAGGTATCCAAGACCACTCTTTATGCAAATCTCAGCCCCAAGTGACCTTCCCTGAGATTACTCATGACTGAAGTGGGAGCAACAAAACTCTGGTATTTTCAGAGAAAAGCTGTTCCTACTCAGGATCATATGTTCCTTCCCAGATTAGATTATGTCTTCGATCATCAGGCAAGTGCACTCTTATTTTTATAACCAGTTTGTGGCCTTTTTTTTTTTTTTTTTAAAGTCTAATTTGGGGAAGGTTGGGCTTTTTTCTCAGTTGAGATACACGAAAGCTTCAAATCCAAACGCTCCTTCTGACTATGACTGTATCAGCACTTATCATACTGTGCTTCAGCAACAAATACAGATCTGCAGCATATGACACGAAGTGATACCATAATATTCTAGGTGACACATTTTGGCAATCTGTCTTGTCTAGACTGGAGACTAGATGAACGTATCTGCTGATACTTGAAAGTAAGCCATATCACTGTAAAATGGCATTATTAATGCATTACACTGAACCAAACCAACTCTCCTCATTCCTTTTCACAGGTAGATTTTAAACATATATATACCCTTCCACATCCATGTATAGATAAGCATGTATAAAATATGTAAATCATCATAAACTTTCTGGAACTCTTGCTTTAAAAATATGGAAAACTCTATGAATATATTAAGTCACTCTGAAAATAAATCAGCAACTACTGTTTTAAACTGACAGCACAGATCCACTGCTCTGAAGATTTTAAAACATAATCTTTATCTCAAGTAAACATTTAGAAACTCGAGTCATCAAAACTTGACATATTCAGCTTGTTACGCCACGTTTTACTGGAACTGTAGGATGTTAGGACAATGTTAACATGAACAGTTCATTATTAATTTAGTTGTTTATGTGGCAAAATATCAGCACCAAGTATGTAGCTTGATAGCAATTTTTGCCTGTTCAGGACTGGGTGCAGCTCTGGCGATGGTGGGCTGCTGATAGCTAGGAGTGCATATATAACAGCAGTGCTGAAAGAAGAAAGGGAATTAAGTCCTGTATGCCAGACCAAAAACTCCCACAGAATAACAATGCCAATAGAACGATCCTACCTTCTGACAGACGGCTTTCTTTAGAAGAAGAAACAGAACATAAGACATATTTCCATATACAATAGGGCTCTATGAAATGCCATTTTAACAATGTAACTTTTCACAGGCCATAATAAATTTCCTGCTCTTTCTGAATTACATTAAAAAAAGTATTTAAAGTACATCCTAAAAGATTAATTTTCCTCTTAGTATTCTTAGCATGAAAAATAAATCTTGCAGTGCATTGTTTCAATAAAACAAGATAAAATGATGATAAAAACCTTCCCTTCCTAATTCCACTTTGTACAGTGAGATAGACTGAAAAAAATAGTAAAGAAGCTCACCTTGCTAGCTGCTAAAACACACATGGGGCCTCCTGTGGAGACAAAGGACAGCTGCCTCTGAAGCCACAGCAGCTCTTTCTGAGATTGTTTCAGTAATTCCTCCGTGTCACCTGGCTTCTGCCCCATCAGCCCTTCCTGCATGACAGGAAATTTTCAATTTCTGTTTTCTCAAATATATGGTGATAGTAACATATGATTTGTCATAGCTGAATTTCTAACTAAACAAGAACATCTGCTATATCAATGTATCTATATTTATGCATGTGCGTTTCTGTGCTTAATCTAATAACCCTCTACCACCTGAAAAGCAAGATGTCTCTTCATAGCACCAGCAACACAGCATCCTAAACTTCAAGTACCTTAATATTTCATGTAAACTTCTTCTGGCTATTAATCTAGACAGGTTAGGTTGAGATAGATAACAACATGGGACAAATCCAACTTTTGTGAACCGGGAGAAGTTCCTCCTACGTGATATGTTGCAGTAACAAAGGGCTCAGAGATGCTGCTGGTAAGGCACACTATTAGTACAAGACAAGGCTGAGTTTGGTGCTAGTATAGTAACGACAAGGTACAGGAAACACCACTCAGTAATTCAAAGTAAAAATTTATATCCTTAGTGAAAGTGTTACCTTGAGGCTAAACCAGAAGTATTGTGAATTCAGCCCCAAACTCTTTTCTACACATGATAATTTAAAAACTAATATAATAATATTAATAAGATACCTGATTGCATGAAAACTGAGCAGAAAACTACTTTTTTAATACTTGGTTTTAATACCTGTATAAATAAACTATTTTCAATGTAACTGTCCACCAGCATAGTTAGATATTAAGAACAGAATGGGATTTCTACCTACCCTCAGGCATCCTAGCTGATTTTTGAGTTCTTCACACTCCACTTGCAGCAGTTGGATCTCCAAATCTTTTATACTTTTGGATTCTTTGTTGATATTTTGCAGATGCTGGGCCTTAACATTGACAAAATGCATTTTCTGCTTTGGAGGAAGAGTTCTAGTAATTGTTTTTGTGATGACAGCAGTGTTATTGGATGACAATATCAATGAAGTTGAAGGGCTGACATCCTGGAAATGAGAAAATACATGTTTCATGCCATTTTTGCTAAAGCTTCATCTGAGGGATTCTTTCAAAAGTCATACCATAAGTGCATTATTTGAAATTTTTCTTCTTCAGATCTTTCATTCAAACAGTAAGTGAGCAAGAGACAATCTCACTTGATCAATCACCAGTAGAGACAGCGATAACACAAAGAAATGAAAAGCAGACAGTTTCTTTTCATATATTATTTTTCTTCATTTAGAAGATGTCAGTCATCCATGATCACTCTGACTACACAGATACCAAAGTATTTACCACTTGATGGCAACATAGTGCTACTGCTCAGCCACTACTTCTGGTCCTTCACTCAGTATTGTACACACAGCTAATTAACAAGTTGCCCTAGCTGTTGGACATGGACCTCAACTGGAAGCTGTGCTCCAGCTGCATCCGAGATGATGTATTCCAAAAGCCATGTTTGACCACGCTGCCATCACTGGGCATCAGCTCTTAGGCAGTCAAACTCACTGTAGGAGTGGTGGAAGGAACTGAAGCTCTCTTCTAAGATGAGGCAGCTCACAGATCTTTATGTGCCAAGGCTTCTTGCTTTAAATCCAGTAATTACCTTACTCCTTGACTTGTCCCTATAGGCTTTCTTGCAATAAAACAAGTTTAAAAAAATCCATTATCACCAAGTAAAATCGCTCAAAAAAACCCTAGTGTCCTCTGTGTTAACTTTACGCACTCAACAGTCAATATACAAAGGCTCCATTTACAGGAGTCTTAAAAAAAATTATAAAAAATTTAAATTCTATTTTGAATGTTACCTACATTTGTAATATACTGAAAAAATATCCCTGAACTTTGGATTAGCTGAGCAGGCTCAAACTTTGATCAGAGATACACCGATTCTTAAAGATCTCCCAAGAGTTCTTACACTTTACACCATGGAAGACTAATGCTTTCAGAAGCAGTGGGACACCGTGGTTTTTTTTTTAAAGAAAAAGAAAATATTAAATTTGGGGAAAGTTCACTTAACTTCTTTCCTATTAAGATCTGTTTGGATAGAGAGAAGACAAAAACCCACCACCTTTTCCCCACGCTCTGGCACAGGCAGCAGCGTGGGCATCTGCTCCGCCATGTCGCTCCCTCACAGCTGCAAGGAACTCTCTGCCCCGGTGCCTGCAGCTCCTGCTCCTCTTCCTCCTCGGGCCTGGGGGCCTCACAGGGCTGTTTCTCACACTTTTTTCCTCACTCTGTGCAGTGTTTTGTCCTTTCTTAACTGTGGTTTCCCCGAAGCCGCTGCAGCCTCGCTGAGGGGCTCAGCCGTGCCCTGGGCGGGAACGGGCGCGAGGCAGCCCCTGAGCTGCCCTCAGAGGGGCCCCGCAGCCCCCGGGCACAGACGCCCACCCGGAACGTTAATTTCCAACACAGCCCAACCATCTCCTCCTCAGAGGATAACCCCTGCCGAGGCGGTCAGCACCCCTCAACTCCCGTGTCAAAGCAGATCCCCAGCACAGCAACCAGGCTCTCCGCGTGAGGAAGGCCGTTTGTAACATCCATGAGACACAGCTGTGTAAACCGGGGTGACTTCAGTGGACTTCTCCTTCTTCAAGCCCCAAAGAAGGGCCCCGAGTGTTGAATGCTGAAAATTTTCCTGCCCCGAACTAGAATAATGGCAAGATTCTCAGAAACAGATCCCAGCGCTCACCTCAGACAAGAAAATCAGGTGTTACTCTCCAGCAAATGCAATCCCCATGCTCTGAAACAATTAATTTTGTCACGAATGAAAAGAACTGGAAAAACTGAATCAAACTGCGGCATTGTGTTGTAGCTGATAAATCTGCACATGAATATTTAACAGGAAAGTTTCTTCTATTAAGCATTAAAGTGTTGAGTAAATGATAGAGTAAAAAGTCTGAGAGTTGCCAAACACTTAAGTGTTTATTGATTTTTTTTTTTAAAGCAATTTTTATCATGTTTGTATCTATTGAAGAGAGAAGCATTGAAAGCTCTGGAGAGAGAATCCATTAGTGCAAAGAAAAGATGAATCAGAGTAAACATCAGATAAAGTTCCCTGTCACTAATGCACCCCAGTGTCATTGCCAGAGCAGTTTCTCTGTAGTAAACAGGGTGCTCTGTCTTGATCACAAGGGCATCCTCAGGTTATCCTCACCTCTCAGTGACTCAGTGCTTTTTGATATCATGTTGATCTCCCTCTTTCAAAAGCCTTGTATGCAAACTAATAGGCTGAAATAATGACAAAAGGAATTTAACATCAGCATGTGTTGTTTTGTTTTGTTTTATTGGGGGCTACTTCAAATTGACCAAGATTTTAAATGGGTATCTTACAATTAAAGCAGTAAATAACTAATTAGAAGAGTAAAAAACCAAAAACTCTCAAACAAAGCAAAAATAACCAAAGCAAAAAAACCTACCAAAAAAAAAAAAAAAAAAAGAAGCCACTGGAAGATTTTAGAGCATATAACACTCACCTTGCTCTTAACTTTTATTGAGCTATTTTTCTGTTGGCTTCTGCTCTCAGATCTGTAGTGTGGAGACTTTTCAGATGTTTGTTTTGCTTTCTTGTTGCCCTTTTTGGACTGTGGAACAAAATTCATCAATATCTCATTAGAATGTATTACAACACATTTTAAATGTCCCAGTGATTGTGTTGATCTTAAGTCAATTTGTTCTTTCATGGTAAAGCACAAGTTTCAAAGTATAGACTTAAAGCTCAAGAAGGTTACTGGAACAAATTGGGCAAGGCATTCAGTCGACAGCAGAAGTTGCACCATCTCTGTGGCAGAGCCCAGTTGCCAGTCCCGTGTCTGGCAAGTGCGTGGTGTGAACTGTGCTAATGCTACAGAATGGGACACTAAATACCACTGCAATCCAAATACTAAGTAATATTATGAGCAGTTTGTTCCTTGCGTGGCATTCTGTCTCTTTGTCAGTCTGAGGAAGAGTCTCATATTGAGTTTATGTGGAAGATGGATAAAGAAGCAGCATGTAGTTAAATGGTAAATGGCACTGCTTCATCAGATTACTCAGTCAAAAGAGGGCACTTTCTGCTACATCCCTGGAATTAAGTGGGATAAAGAAGTGCACAAAGAGGGACCTTTGTTCCTTCTGCTGATCCTCGATACAGAATGAAAAGGTACAGAATAAATATGTAGTATTATTTTAAGTGTGCTAGAGATTTTAGCATTGATTCCTTTTGTAAATTTCAAGGTATTGCTGCAATCACAAGTCAATTTTACAGTGCTACATTTAATGTCAGACAGTCTTACCTCCTAGATCTTGCAAACCTAAATAAACAACATAAAGCAGCTAGGGAATTGGCCTCACACCATATTGCTTAGTTCAATGTAGATCAGTACTCTAAGGAGGATTGATCCCTCTTTCCTCTGTTTGTGGATATTTAAGGGAAATTTTGTAATGGAGTTTCTTGTGGTCCCTTGTTCTGTGTGCTGTCTATAAGCACTGGCAAGGCAGCTGGTTTTTTTAACTTTACATAACATTTAATCTTGGATAACCAAGACCACTCCTAGAGGGTAAACAAAGTGACTGAAATATTCCCCCCCCCCCCCCCCAACATCACTACCCTTATTTTCATCCTTTCTCTGCTGATGGTGAGTCAGGCTGTCTCTATTTGACCAGCATGACGTGGCATTTTGTACCATTCGAAATGTGGATTTCATACTTGGTATTGCAAGGTTCAGCTTTTCCCAAGTAAGAAGCTGTATTCGAAAGTTTAGAGTCTATTCTCTAATCAGCCCTCTGAATTATCTAATTACCCACCAGCAGAGGATGGTAGGAGGAAAAAGCAACAAAACAAACCAAACAGAAAAAGTGAATTGGTTCTATTAAAGCAGATAGCTGCTTGGAATTGAAGAGAAACCTCTTATGTAGCTGTTTTGCAGTCACTGTCTGTGAACCAAAGGTGGTCATTAAAACTGCTCATACTACAAACAGCAACCATCTGTCACTGTTTTAGCTGTGCTGATTTCTGCTATAGGCCAGGATGCTTGGGAGGAATCCAGAAGTCTTTTCTGAAAAATTAAAACAAAGTCCCTTCCCCCACATTCTCTGGATTTTTACTGTTTCCATCTGATGTTCTACTGGTGGAAACATCTAAGAAGACACTGAAACTGGAGGGGTAGCAAGTACACACAACGAATGAAAACATACTTGAGAGGGAAGACCACAGGGAGCTATATGCACAGAAACTTGCAAAATGTGAAACAGTCATCCAAAGTGGTTTCATTTGAATTACACATTTTATTCTTTTATTTTTTTATTTTTGTTGTCATTGCTGAACCCTGAGTAAGATAATTTATATAAGCCCAGTTGGTACAGCAGACAGGTATAAAGACTTTTTCTTTAGTTCACCACTGTACTTGGATAATAAAACCAAATTTAAATAGAAATAAAGCTGAATGAGCTCTTGACTGGAACCTGAGCTGGCCCCAGGTGTATATAAAGTCAGCACAGCTCATTGCAGCTGAGGATGGGGAGGGCAGAAGGGAGCTGTTGCTAATGCTGACAGGAGCAATCGTCACAGCAACAGCCGTTGGCACAGATGCCACAGACCACCACCCCTAGGAATAACAACAGTGAAGCTGGCTCAAAGGAATCTTCTATTTCCCGGCCTTGCTCACACCTTTTTCCATTTCTGTTCCTATAGCCTATCTCACTTGCAGGCAAAGTAGTGGAATAAATGGGAAAACACTTTTCCAAGCTCTCATTTCCCAACCAGTGAGGTCTGTGAAACCTCTCTGCCTCCTCCTAAAACTGTCAGATTTCTCTCAAACTGCAATAAAATCACTCGTTTTAATAAGAACATTACAAAGACATTTATTTTTTTTTTAATAACCATTGGTTTACAGCAACTCAGTTTTTATTTTTCTTCTATATGTGACTATATCTTGTTGTGGCACTGCGTATATCAGTATATAAGAACAGAACTTTTAAGGTTATAACAGATGGTAATGAAACTGTTCCCCTTTAATCACAGAAAACAGACTTTAATGCAATTAAAATAATTTCAGATTTACTTTCCTAGTACTAAATGACAGGGAAGTCAATAAGAGCACTTATTTATATCTGTGTAGGATAAAGAGAATATTCAATGGGACACCAAGAAAAGCATCCTGGCCTACATGTCTATGAGTCACTCCTCATAGCACACGCTTGCCTATAACTTAGCAACGAACCAGCTCAGAGGAGAAAAAAACATAGAGACTACATCATTCAGAAACAACCTTTGTATATGGATATTTGAATCCAGTTGGATTACAGGGAAACATAAAGACTTTGCCTTTATTTTCTTCCAACCCACTTGAAGTTTACAGTGTTTCTGTCATTTCTAGGAATTAAACTATATATCAGCTCTAATTAAAATTACATTTCAACACTTGCTAAATTCTATCATCCTTTAATTTTATCTGTTTTCTTTCTAAGACTGATTTGTTCCATGGTTTTATTTGCCTCATATCAGAAGGAAAAACAGGCCCAAAAATACACTAGGGGAAACTGTATAAATGGGAACTCTGACAAAAACCTTATAAATAGCTTCAAAGTCAAGTGAGTGTAAGTGTGCCCAGCTGTCATGCTTTGGGTCTGAGCAGAACATCAGATCTTTTCTCCCAGTTGTCCTGGCAGACAGAGTGGGTGACTCTCCAGGGTGGATCAAGTCTTCAGGCACAGGGCAAGATTACTGTAACCTAAAATTAGCCTCCTAAATTCATACATAGGCTGTCAACTATCCAACTTCATTTCAGAAATGCCAATCACACAATATTCTGCTAAGCACTTTGCCTTTTGTAGAAACTTGCTATAGTTCTTACAATGGTTCTGAGCCTAATTTTAGGTGAACTTTTTTTTTTAATCTTGCCATCAGTAACTATTGAGGAACTGTGTAAATACATGGTGAGAAATAGCTTTATACTGTAGGAGTCGGCTAAATATATTCTTCTACACATGCAAATTAATTTATTTTAAAGTAAATGTGCCACTTGGTAGGCAGCTTAGGAAGCAGAGACTTTTTTTTTATATGGGGAACATGAAAAAGAGCTACAATTATTTTAACAATGAACACCTAAAATTTATTCACTGGGGATAATAACATCAGTTGACCACAAATGGTGATATCACATGTGGGTATTATAGTTGAAGATGGACCAGGCAAGATTTTGTATAAACCATTACTATGATGCCTTGTGGCAAACCAGGAGAGATAGAGGCACATAGCAAACTGGAATTCTCAATGTGAACTATTTGTTGCAGGGATAAACAAGTTTCCTCAGCAGAAGTGCAAGGAATAGGGGTGGCCATGGTCTTCTGGGACTATGAGCTTGATTTTCAAAAACCTGGATCTACAACTCACTCCAGACTTAACAGTGCACAAAAATTTACCTACTTCCAAAAGTTTCACAACCTTCAGAGCAACTCTTCTTTGATAGAATTGGTGTCATGAGTACAGCCACAGCATAACCAAAATACCCATCTTTGTAGCTGAGGTGGTGTGTAAATTTTATGACCTTATAGCTCACAAAAAAGGTGCATTCTGGTTGTGCTTATCATCCACACACTCTCTGCTTAAAAAAACCTCAAACAACTCCACTTTCTAAGCTGTTTACCAACTAGTAGGATTTTGGGGTTTCTATTAATTATTATTTGTACTAGAGACCTATCCTACAACATAAAGCTTTTTATCAACAAGCCTTTACGTAGCTCCCCCTGTGTGACAAGATTAAAAAAAAGCTTTTTTAAACACCTTCTTATAACCCCACCCCTCTAAAAAAAAAAAAACCAAAACCCAAACAGAAAAACCATGCAAGTTTTCAAGTTCTGGGATATCCTGAATTGGAAATGGTTACTCACCACTTTGCATTCCTCTTGTTCTTTAGTCAAGGGCTTATCCATTTTTGAAAAGGATTGATTTGCCGTGGAGGACTCCAGTACAGAACAGCCGTGATCCAGAAGGTGACCGACAGCCTTCTTCTGTAATAGAAGGACAAGTGGCCTGAGAGTCTCAACTCTCTCTTGAGAAGCCTAAATTTGCCTACAGGACTTCTGACTTCTAACGAAGTCAGCCAGCACCATTTCACTAGTTATAGCTTCAAGGTAACTGGCATTACTCGGATATTTCTTCTCCCTTTCTATAAGCTTTTGTTTCCTCTTCCCCTTCCAAAACTTTCAAGGCCTGTCTTGCATCTTTAATTCAAGCTCTGGAGATGCTGGGTGGGCATTCTGACATGCTGGTAGCAGAAATTGCTTTCCCTTTCTCCTCCCAGAGCTTTTCAAAAGGCAGCAAGTTTTGCCCTTGAAAGGAGATGGTGCTTTTCACATACCTTTTTGTTTCTGAACTGCGGGCACAGTGACCCAATTTGAGACGAAAAAGCCTAGAACAGATTTCAGGAGAAATATCGGTACACACAGAGAGAGCATCACGTTTCTCCTCCATCGAGAGCAAGCTCAAGAGTGGAGAGCACAATGTGCAGCTCCCAATCAGCTGAGATGGATTTGTTTGCTGAGAAGCTAGTATTTATCTTTCACTGCAGTGAACTTATGGACTGCTTAGCTTCAATAGCATTTTGCAAGTCTATTTAAAAATTCATCAAAAAGTGACTGAAAGGAAAGAATATCTGCAAACTACATGCAAAACATACAAACCCCACTGAGTTTTGAAATTTAGTGGTTTTTTTATTGTGAAAACATATACAAAAATAAAATGGAAAGTGCATAGGAATACTGAAGAAGAATAAACAAAGTCTCTTCCCTGGGGGAAAAAAAAAAAAAAAAAGAGAAGGTAATTCAATACAGAATCAACGATTCAGTTCCAGAAGGAAAATCACTTCCCTTACCTAAAATCATGAGTCAGGTACCAAGCCACCGAGCCATACATGTCCAGTTTTGACCCTTACATTTAAGTAACAGAGAAAATACACATTCAGAGAAATTATTCTTGCAACATTTGTACAGATGAATTAAATGTAAGCCTCCTGCCTCAGCTAGAGAGAAAGCATTCAGAAGCGTGACTGCTCCTACTGAGTGCCAGACAAGAGTTTTCTAGCTAATGTATTCTAGCTTGTCCAGCTGGGACTGCAAAGCTGGTGTCTCCAAGACACAAATAGAAAAATTCATACTGAAGATGCAAGTCTGCTAGTGCTTGTGTTGTTTGTTTAATGATGGTGTGAATACCCTGACTGGCATTCATCTGCAGTCTCTACTTGTATTACACACTTCAGAAGTGCAAAAGATGTACTTTTTATGATTTCTATTGGGGGGAATTAACAGTTTTAAATTAGAATTGTGCATTCTGGCACAGTAGATCAATTCAGAAATTATTCAGCTCAGGAATCACAAGTTTAATTCTACTTCGCATGTAGCCCTGAACCAAATACCTTTGAAGCTAACAGGAGTATTGCTGTGAATTTCAATCTGAGAGGCTGTAAAAGTCTCTCCTTCAGCAGACAAAAACTCCAGCAGAGAAGCTAGATTAAAGCAGCTCGTTTGTACATGTACAGGTATGTCAGAAGCTCACTTAACTGTCTCTTTGTTCATAATTACTTGTAGTCTTCCCCACTATTTAAATGCATTGTTTTTAGACTTTAATTCATAGCAACCATGTGAAACCCAAGACTATATTCTTAATAAGCCTTCTGAACTTTTAACTTCTACCATATTCTAAAATGGTTCCGTGTTACATATTAAAATATAGTCCAGTAAATTAAAAATATACTGCCCCTCATGCTGTCTGCTTGCCTCAAAGGAACAGAAGGTAGGAGATCAGACACCCTTTGCAGCATCTCTTGAAGTCAGTGCAAGGATTCCTATAGGAATTCATTTGATTCTAAACAAAGGGCCAGCCATAGTGGAACAGACTCCAAGCCTTCAGGAGCTCTCTGCAATTAAGATTTTTTTTTCTTATTGATTTCTAATCATCAAGGACTACATCATAAACCATTGTAACCTGGAGTAGCACCACTGCAGTCAGTGAAGCAATGCATCACTGGCGTACCAAATGAAGACCTAGCCTGTGACAAAAGATGCACCTCCTCAGGGACTATATGCTATTTAGGCAGTGCTAATGATGTGCTTCAGTAGAATCGTCTGTTTTATCAGCAAGTTCACAAATGCATATGAAGATCCTGGTGAATTTTTTTATTAGCTATTAAAATGCTAATGATGCTCTGAATTTCTTATACACAAATGAGTAAGGCTGTTATTAAAAGCCCTAATGTTTGAAACAAAATTATAATGGCTTCCAAAATGAAAATAAACTGCAAGTCAAACTTCACCTCCAAGAAGGTAAACACCAAGAGAAACATCGCTCGACTAATGCACGCATATTGGTTAATGCCACAGTAATGCCCCTATAAACACCCAACAGCTATTAATAGGCTCAGCTTTATTTCACCCCTGATTTCTTTTGTTCCACATCACACTCAGGAAGCCTGAACCTAAAAGCCTCCTACTCCAACCAAATTGAGCAGGTGATTCTCATGTGACAAAAGATATGAGGGCCCAGATTTGTGCACTTCAGCTGTGACATTTCTCTAGACAAAAACGTGCAAAGTATAGAGGAAATTGTACAGCAATACCCTGAATTATTGAAAGGCTAGCTATGCAGAACAAACATAATTAAAGGGTCTCATTATCTTGTAAATAATCATTGTAAATAATGCTTTAGATAATTACTTCATTAGTTCTCAAAACACTGGCTTTTATTCTCCTCTGAGATTCCATCCACTAACTCTACTCTGAATAAATTGCCAAAAGGGAAAATCAAAAGCAGAGCAAGCATGTGAGCTGGAAATGCAACGTACACTGGTTGTATGAACTGATTTAAACCCAAGATATTTTGAAATAGCTTTTGCAAATTTGCAGAAAGTAAAAGAAGTTGTGTAGGTATTTTAAAGTTTTGTTTATTTTATTTATTTTTTAGTGTAAATTTTTTCCTTCAGATTTCTTCTTGATGCAATTAGATTCAGTTGCTAGCAGCTATATTTTAAAGGTGGTTGACACAGCAAAGTGGATGGAACCAAGATTAGCCTGTACTATGGATGACTGTCCTTAACTAAACACACATTTTGTCATTTTTTTCACTATAAATACCGTAAGCTAGATTCAAGAGAAGAGAGTATGCCTCGAACAGCAACAGCCTAAATAAAAGGAAAGCCAAAGCCCAAAATAAGAAATGGGCAGAAAATCTAAGACCTGCAATTAGATATCTCAATAGCTGAGAAAGTCTGCATTTGGAAAAGTGAATAGCTCTTTTTCCACAGCATTTTGTGAATACTGCCAGTAATTAAAGCAATGGCATAAAAAAGTGGCAGAGATTGTCCCGGGCCAAGTCAATCTGTAGCCCTGCAGAAGGCTGATGCTTACAAGTCATGGCATTTTAAAAGTACTTTGCCAAAAATCCATTAATGAAATTAAGAAGCAAGAGGAAAATAGCAAGGCTGCAGAGCAAGTCAGCATCATCCAAACCTTCAGACATAAAAGGTGCAGTAGACAAGTCAGCAATATCTGAAACTGCGAAAAAAGAATTCATTTTTACAAAAGTGGTTACTGCAGTTTAGAAAAGGGCAATCGGCAGCAACCACAAAGACTGCAGAGATTTAAAACACATACATCTTTTGCAGAGATGTATAAATAAATAAATAAATAAAATGCTGGTGTTAGAAGAAAGAATCAACTTTTAGGAGGCAACCTGGAGATACTGTAGTTATTTAAGTTCACGGACATTATATAGACATTATTTGAGGCTAGAAAGCTAACAGTAGGTAAATATGCGTTAGACTGATAGGTGCACTGATACAATGCTGTGGTGTATAAAGACTGAAGGATCAAATATATTGTATTATTGCAAAATTCAGAAAGCTATCCCAAAGATGTTGCTAGGCATAAATCAATCACCACCAAAGACTAGTAAAATATGCATCTCAAAAGTTGGTTTCCAAACTCTACAGCAACTAGAAATTTATTTTGGGGGGGGAAGAATAGTATAGGGGAAAGAAATACTGCTTTTCTCTGGTCTTTCAATCCTTGTCAGAATCTGAGTACTGCTAAAAATTAACATACTGAAATCCAATGAGGCATTCTTACACACAACCCAGATTTTCTGCCATGTCTGCAATTACAAGCCCTTTCCACACGGTGGCATATTCTGGATTGAGCAGTAATCCTGCAAAAGTCCATCCCCATGGGAGCCTGATAAACCTTGACTTGTTTCCCTGCAATTTCCAGTTCCTTTCCTACTTTATTATGTTGTCAGCCATCTAATAAGAGACTATGGTACTCCAGTAGCGAATGCATAAGACATCAATGTTGTGAACTTAGTCTTTGTTAAACCAGATTCTAATGATTATAGTTTAAAACTGAACATGCAATGCTGTTTCAGTTCAGACAAGAGGATTTGACTGCTAACTCTCAACTGGCTTCCTTGTTTGTGAAGCAAAACTACTGCAAGTTGTCTACTTGAAGATGCATCTTCATGTGATACCTTTAGCTATTTATACTTCACAACCTGCAATGTAATACACCAGGACAAGCGACCTCCTTTTCCTCTCTTGTGTTTAGGTGACCACAAAACTTGAATTTTTCAGTCCGAGAGTTTGAGCTTTGTTTAGAATTACAGCAGCAATAAACTAAATTGATAAGCAAGTCAGACTACCACTCCAGTAATGGGTATAAAGAGATCAACCCAAGGCATCAACCCAAGCAGGCCTGCTGTAGTACCCAAGTATTTTCCAGAGCACCATTCTCCAAACTACTCTCCTACTCATCCAAAGTTTACCCTTTAACATAAAGCTCTTGGATAAGTCAGATCAATGAGGCAAGAGCCCTGCTTCTATCAGGGCAGCGGTTAAGAATATGGTTTTGGTTTTCCTTAGCTTTAAATTATTTTTTAGAGGGTACTGTAGCTTAGTTGCTCACACTACGTATAGTCCAGATATCAGATCTTTTGCCTAGACTCAGGTCCAGATTGCTAGCTGAACTCAAATCAGAAATCCCAGGGAAGAGCCTGGAAGAATAAAATTGGAATTAATTCCTTTTTCCGAGACCATTTCTATCCAGGTGAAACTTTCAGCATCGAATATACAAGGTTGTGAGGGAGCTGTAAATTAAATAGTTTTGTCTACTGCCATTGCCAGCATTCAGAAGATTTGCTTCCACTTTCCCAATACAAAATGTAGCAATAAATTAAAAACACAGCAGGGTTTAGTGATACTCTGAAAGGATAGCACCTTTCATGATCTGCAGCCCACTGTTTTGGAACAGTGACAGGACCAAAGTCAACCTGCCAAGTGAGTCAATATTCTAGCCAATGTCACAGCATCTACGCTGGGGCCAAATTCCTGGACATGTGTGTGAAGAGTACTACTGGAAAACCCTTGGGAAAAGCCTTGCAGAGAGAAACATTGATCAAGATTATTAAACCAATCACATAAAATAGTCCAGGAGATGAACTATGACATGGGTTAGCAGTCTTTCAGACCTCTGAATGAATGGCACTACTAGTGAAGCATTTTGTCGCTTTTGAACGCGTCATTGATGGAGGATACAACTAAGGAGAGAAAAAACTCCCTCTCACATCCCTTTGTTCCCACAGAACAGGGCATCTCTTACTCCCAAGATACTTCAGATGATGAAGTGCAAGGTTGCAGCAGCAGTTTCTCCTCTTGTGTGGGAATCCTTTATCACTTTTAACGAGGAACCAAGTTTAGAGTTCGTTTACTGCAGTGGATGTAACTCAGAACTGCAAAGGGATGTATATGGTCCAAAGTTTTACTATTGAAAGAACAACAAAAAAAATCACAGCTGTAGCAGTTACTCACAAATCTTACAAACTCCTTTCAATTTTCCTTCCTCTGGGTAAAATAATCTCAAAATACAGACACCTCTTTCAAGTAAAAACTTTTATAAAGTTCTACTGTCTAGGAAGATGGCAAGACATAAATCTCATTTAAATATTTTGACACTAATACTGATCAGAAAGCATGAACTTTCTCAAAAGTTTCCTAGGAGTATTGAACACAATTTCATGCACACACCAAAGGTAAAGGCAGCCTTGTAAGCTGAAATAAGCACTCGAGTACAAACACTGTGCTTTGCCACGCTGATCCTGTGTGATCTTGGACAAGTCATTTCAGTGACTTGGATGAACTAGGACTTAATCTTTCAATTATACACATAAGCAGAACAGCTCTGTAATAGCTCTGATGAGTGTTTGATTCTACAGTGACCTACAAATGGGAGCCAAGTAAAGCCTGAAACAAGCTTTCAAATAGCTGCAATTCTGTCACTTCTACTTCGCAATATCTGAACAGACAAACATGTAATTCAGGCAGTATGAAACTACTCCTAGTGAAGAGACTGCTCTCTGGTTATCTTTGTTGTGAAATATCATAGACAGTCACCCCCCACCCCTTGTCCGAAGCTCAAATACTTTACATCATTCAGTTCACAGAAATTTGTTCCACAAACAGGCCAAGGTGAGAATTTTTCACGTCAGATTGTCTTAGGAATTTTTAGAGTAGCAAAACGTTATTTTGTTTGATGGGCTTCCTACAGAAGAACACTTCCAGTAATATTAAGAGATAAATTTCTACTACACAAACAATCATGACAGAAAACGCTTGGGGTTTTCTGGGAGTTTGTTTTGTTTGTTTTTTAATAAATTCATGCTTATATTGAAGATTCAGTTATTCAAAATCAAAGGTGCTTCATTCAGTGATGTAGAACCATATGAGAATCTGGTCTGATCTCAATGACACTCCTTTGAGCAGGAGGTTGCCCTACATGACCTGCAGAGATCACTTCCAAACAGAGTAATTCTCCAGTCCTGGGATACCTAGATGTTCACCATAGGCTCATACCACAATTCAGGAAAGGAGGAAGCTTAAAAAAAGAACCCAAAGTTTTCTTGACAAGAAGCTGTCAATATTATTATACACACATTAATTTTATATGACTTCTCACCTACAAGCCTCATCTCACCTCAGAAATTTCAGATAATACTCCCTTAACAGACTTACCCAGAGTTAGAAACATTGATGATTATATAATAGCAGACTCAAAAAAAGAAAGCAAAAGCCTTGCAACTACAGAAAGTTAACAGTTCTGTGCAATGCAAATAACCTTGTCAGAAATGTACTGAAGTTGCCTCTTCATTTTCTGCAAGATTACATAAAAGGAATATAAAGCTAGCTGTTACATAAACAGCACCTCTGTCGAGTCCAGATTCATCCTGACGTATTCTCTAAACTGAGTTCACTCCGTGCTAATGTTGTCAATTTACTTCCAATTGAGACAGTAACTGGCATCGGCTGACCCCGCAGTCTTATGTTCCTTCTAAAGCAGGGATGTAGAAAATACAAATTTTGTATGCAAAATAAGCCTTGTTTTCTTCCTGACTCCCAGTCTGCTATATATTGTTAGCTATTTTTAAAGAACTCTTTACTCTTGAACATTAAAAGCCTTTATTCACCCTAGTTGCAGGAACATGGATTCCAAAGTAGCCAATAAACACAAACATTCTTCCCAATACAGAAATCCAATCATTTTGTAATTACTTACCATTTCTATGCAAGTGTAAACCCCTTTATTCCAGAAATACTTCCGTTCTTCAGAAATTACTTACAAGTGCTTCCAAAATGCTCATTTGGAAATGCTTTACTACAGGCGGGACTCGGTGTGTTTGTCAGGGGCAGCTAGAAGAGGCTGCGAATGGCACTAGATAACTGAGCAGGCAATTACTGTACATGACAGCCAGGACAGAGCTGATCCACAGGTGCAAGGGCTGCCCCACTGCCTGCAGCATGAAGAATGCCACCGTTATTTTCAGAAGCTGCGTGCGAGCCACATGAACTCATCAAATCAAATTTAACAGTGGGTAACCAAAGTCTTTGAACTCCTATTCACCCCCCCCCCCCACTCCTCCCAAAGACCAGAAACAAAACCCACAAACTGTTCTTTCAAAACTAGATTAAGCACAACTGTCTGAAATGGTGTGGGGCTTTTTAGTAGTATTTTTGTACAGGAAAAAATTTGATTTTTCATAGGCAGCAGTTCCCTCATTTCCCTTTGTCTTATAAATGTTATTTATCAGGCTTGTATTCAACTCCTGTGGTGCTGTTACACAATTCCTACATTGCCTAGAAACCTCCGTTCTTTGCTTTGCACTACAGAGCAAAAGAGAAGCAGAATAAATACAGATTAGTTGTTCTGAACCCATTTTAGTCCATTCTGTGGAGTTCATTTATGTTCCCATTTGGTGTTTTTTCCACAGGTGATACAGCACAACAGTGAGAAGCAGCAGAGATACCTGCACTTAACCTGAGCACTTTGGGTGCACACCTCTTTGTAAGAACAGGCATTTAACTTTCTCCCTAAACTAAGATTTTCTCAGTTTGCCTTTAGGGACAAGTTTGCCTTAATTGCCAACTTCAACATTGTCACCCCTCTCCACTTTTCCCTGTACCACAAATACTGAATTAAGCATAACTGCTTAATTATGTTACAGCTAGTCAGAAGTTGGCCAATAACCAAGTGCTTTAGTATTAACTCTGCATGTGTATCCTCATTGGTGTTAGACAGTACAAAAGTGGTAATGTCAGTTTGTTTCTGGACAAAGATAGCACTGAGTCAGATGAAAGCAAATGAAGCCTTGGGCATTCTTAGAGAACTTTAGGTCTAAACATCAGCATAGGGGGAATAAGTCCAGTTACCATCTGCACATCTGAACCCTCAATCTAGTCCAGAATTTCCAGTTCTGGGTTAGGCACGTAAGAGAAAGTTTTAATTCTGCTCGGTGAAAAGATGCGTGTTTATGAGGATTTTTTTTTGAGATTACATGAATAGCTTTATTTAAATAAGTAATTCCCCTATTTTTCAAATTTCAGGGCAAAATTCATGGACATAGTTTAAATTAATAAATCCCCTTCATAACTATTTCTACAACTACTCACCTACTTTGATCACCTCTACACCTTCTTCGATAACAAGTTTCAGGAAATACTTTACCTTTAGTCTAAAGCCTAGGTATTGGTTGTTTGACATACATTGCTGTAAAAACATACCAGCCTTATTCAAACACTTACTGGAAATATTCACAAAGGTCACAGTAACATCATGAATATAAAAATAGCCACAAGATATTTACTTCGATAAATTTATTAGTGCATAGGTTAGAGATTTACTCCCCTCCAATATTAACAGAACAAAGAGGTTCATGTGAAAAACAAGTTTGTTTGGTTTTTTAAAAACAAACTCACTGAGGCAGCTATATAACAAGTAAAAAGTATGGAGTGGCCTATTCAAATTTCTGGTCTGGATGAGCAAATTATTGCATTATAAATAAAAAAATTTCATCATGTTGGGATTTTGGGGGTTATTTTAGGTAACCAGCTGTTAAAACAGCAAAACTGACTTTTCAACCCCCAATCTAATTTGCATCTGTATAAATAATATTTACTGATAAAAATCTAGAAAACTATAGAATAAAAATATATTTTACCTAGAATGAGTACTAAGGCAACCAATCTTTCCTTACTTTGCATGTAAACTTCATCACAAACATCAGTGAGTGTTCTGGACTTGGAGGTAAAGAAATTTGTTCATTAATGAAGCCAAAATTTCTCAGGAGACTTCTTTATGGCTGACTTGTGAAAAGATCAGTATTCCCCCAAACATGTTTGACATCTGAAGAGCTCCAGCACATTCACAGTGTATTTGGACAGCAAAGCAGGAATATTAATACATACAATATAAATTGTAAACTGATGAATTTCATTAAGTCAACAGACTGAATTATAGTTCACTGAGTAACTTTGATCTCAGATACTTTCAACAAAACCTAAGTTTAAGTATTCTAACCTTTCAGGACTGAGTTCTTGTAGTTAACATTATAGCTGAGTATTTGGAATCATTGCCAAGTATAGCTTTAGACTGTGTTTAAAAAGGCACACATTATACTTTCTCTAGTTCTCTTACAGCACAAATGTATCTACATATCTACATGGATATCCTTAAACAATAAAGTCAAAAATTCAAGTTACAAATATTTTACACTCAAAATACAAAAATAGCCCGTAACATGAAATGCAGTTATTTGGTTACATTTGAAGTCTTTCAAGCTTTCAAGTCTTGCAAGCTAGCATTACAACAGCTATATATATACACTAAAACACTTCATATATGTTACATAACACACATTTCATAACAAATCAGTGTCTTAGTTTGTATTACATTTCAGACTTCTCTAACAGAGTTTATCCCTATCTGCAGTATTCACACACCAACATTAGTAAGCTGCTGAATAAGAAATATTGACTTGGCTTTATAGAGAACAAGTGTGATTCTTGTCATATTCCCAAAACCCACAAGGCTTCACTGATCCACCACTTTTCTCTGCACAAGGATTACTTGCAAAATTAATCTCCTCAAGTTCAAATTTATGTGCTACATTACTGCACTCTTCCGTAGGAAATTGTTGCAAATAACTTTTCAATATAAAGGCAAGGAAATATTTAAAGCAATTAACCTTAGTCACATTGAAAGAAAAAACCAAAGCTGTGTAAAAAAAGTTTGTTTTCTTCTCAACTGTAATGCAATAAGCAGTCAGTTAAACAAGTAGCTTTTTCAAGATAAAATATTTTAGCACTTGTTGGATTTTTTTAAGTATAAAGCTTAGATAGGTTAAGGTTACTAAATAATTAATACACTTAAAGACAAGGCTACATCTCACAAAAACGCTCACGAGAGTGTTAACAAAAGCAGCACTGGTAAGGTACTAAAATTCATTATAAGAATTATATTAGCAATAGGGAAAAAATCCAAACAGTCAAAACTCAATAGTCTCTCCACTCCCTATTTAAACTGTTTGTAACACTGAGATAGGAAAACAAATCCTGTTACTTTAGTTTAAAACAATTAAGAGTAAGTTTCAGTCTTAAAAACTGTATAGTTTATGATGAGAATCCATACATATCCTAATCCATTCTGATCTTCATTTCTAAGTAAACATGAACAGTGATTTTGTTTTTACCATTAGTGATAGATTATAATCATGGAACAGTGTAAGGCATCATATATTAAAAAAGTTTGGTTTTACTGAAGATGTATTTTTGAGTTCCTGAAGGCTCGTAACTCTTGGAATGTGCTTGCTACGACAGCGTTGTTGCTAGGATAATTCCAAGTATCAGAAGCAATACAGTTACACATATAATTATGAACATCAATTTCTGCAAAAAAAGGAAGAAAAGTTGACATTGAAATACCTTGTCAGATACAGCACTGTTTAAATACCTGCATAATCATGGAAAATTAACAATACTGATACCCAACCAGACTGGCTGGATTTTCTTTCTAAAGAATACATACTGCTATGATTTCCTATTGTTAGTCTGTCTTTTCCTACAAACATGTAACTGTAGTTACAACATAGAGCCATCTGTGTAACATTTATGTATTTTGCTTCACAGAATAATTATTACTCATACCCAACTTCTGTAAATACCATTACACACAGAAACAGATGCAATAATGAACATTTCCTTATCAAGGTCAAGTCTAAGTACAGTAACATTGCTTACTGCCACCCTCCTTGGATAAATATTTGTAGCCTGCGCAAACCTTTACAATTGCATACTTAGTGGAATGCAATAAAGTATCAGTAAAACACTGAGTAGGTAATAGCTCAGAAGAGCTGCAAGGGGCGGGGGAAGGTATGTGTTCTACATAAATGCTTCAAAGTCTGACATTAGGTCAGGTATCTTTGACTATAAGCAAAGATGCAGTAAATCCTGTTATCTGCCCATAAACCAAAGCTGAGAAAAAACCCACCTGAATACCAATGTTTTTTGTTTTGATATTAAAGGAGTGTTACTACAGGAACCTAAATTCCCGATTACCTGTTTAAAATGACATCCTACTCATAGAGCTACATATATAGTTTGAAGATACTGTATGTAAAATTGGAGTTTGTATTTGTCTCAGAGTTAACTGCTATTTTCTACTTAGTCTAGTACTAACAAACAGCTTTGAAGTAAGACGTGTTAGGATGTTGTGCAAGGTGTAATAGACAACTTCAGACTTGTAGACATGTACTTTTAGGAAAGCTCTACTTAGAAATCATAGAAAACACCATTTGGTGAAGTTCCAAGTGCAACTACCATTCTGTATCTTACTGCAGACTGTTTGTGGAGGTGAACTTTTCAGTATAAAAAAAACCAAAAGCAAAAGGACCTCAAGACAATAGTTGGATGTTTTGGTCCAACTGCCTTCTGTGTTTACAAGTCTTTTGTAGTGATTGCATTCCATAAGTTTAGCAGCTTACCACTAGATGTCAGTTTTCAATATTCACATGCACAGCACTTTTACAGCATGCAGACAGGAAAGATCCACCAGTGCATCTCCAGCCTACCCCCCAGTACTAACTGTACAGATATTAAGGGTTAGTGGAACAACACAAGTTACCAGAGTAAAAGAAGAGCAGAATTAGTTGATTAGTTACTTACTGCCACACCGGCAGGAAGTCATGCATGCTGAGGTTATCCAAGCATCACCGAATACCAACAGACAAACCAATAATTAGAGCAATTATGGCAATCAACACCAACGACACAATGATAATTATCCACATTTTCTGTCAAAAAAACAAGGTATTATTATTTTAATATTAAACACATTAAGACTTGCATTTTTTTTAAATTAGTTTTTAGATCCACTCATTTTTTCTAAAGCGTGCAGTAGTCTCAAATTGAGACATATTTATCTGTATACTCTTGCATGCATAAAAATAAACATTTTTAAACAGCATTTACAGGTGAAACAGTGTAATTAATACCTGTCTAGCTATCAAAGATGAGAAAACCACCATTGCACAAATACTCTAAGTGAGCTTTTTAAAAAAAAATGTGATATATGTAGGTATGTATCTATACATTATTCCCTCAATAAATTCCCTCAATCAGAATTGCACAGCATCTCAAAAGGGAAAGTTACAGCATCAGAGGAATACTTCATTCACTCTGCAATCAAACAGTTACAAAATACATATTACTTAGTAATTTTATTTCAGAACATTCTTTGACTTTCTGATAGGAAGAAAGATACTGAAATACAAATCAAGTTTCCATGCCAATGGAAAATGCCTGAGCCTTACTTTGAACTCAATTTATCCACAAAGTTTAGTGTTGTGGTTTATCACACCCTTTCCAGGGGGAAGATGCTCCTAATCTAGAACTTTTACAATACAAAAGTAGTTATCTGTAAAAAGAATAATTACAGATGGGATTCTAAAAGTAAACCTGCTTCAACGAAACCAGTAACTTAATTTTTCCTGCTAACATGGTGATTTAATAACTATAAATCCAGGTGAGTTTACCAGTGATAAATCCAAAAACCTTTAACCTTATTTAGAGTCTGAATAATTTAAGGTATCATGGTAGTTAAGAACCACCTGTGATTTATCTACTAGCATAATATGTTAATGTTTCTTTGTGGTGTTTTTACACTGTATAATGACCAGTTTAAGGGGGAAAGTGTGAACGTAACCTCAGTTGTGCTTGTGTTGCTTATATTTTTTTGTAGTACAAGACATTTCTGTCCTCTACTGGTAATAGGCATTTTTAATATTAACTATACAAATAAATTCACACTGGAAATGTTTTGATTTCTTCTGGATTATAGGGAGGCTTTTGGTTTGTTGGTAATAACCTCTGGTAAATCTTCTGTCATATATTAATTTACAACTACATTTTCTAATTGATTTTAAATATCACAACTACAGAAGAGTAAAATGCATATATTAATTCTACCTTGAAGGACTGAATACAACAACAAAACAACTAATATCGAAATCTGCTTCATACTGTGCTAATATACTGACTGGAACCATTACAAAAACACAGCATACCCTTCGTGCTTTACTTTGGTATTTAACTGCCTTTTTTGTCTCTTCTTTTGCATGTTCCACATAATCTGATGCGTTCATCACGTTCTTTTCTATGTTGTTGATCATTTCCCCCTTAAAAAGAAATTTAGAAGAAAAAAAACCTACTTTATTGGAATCTATGGATTTTTGTTTAATGAACCTAAGAGCAGAAAGACTATAAAACATCAGTAGTTATTTTAAACAAGTGAATAATGTAAACATTAGCGGCTGACATTTTTTCTGCTTTGACGTGTAAAGGAAAAAGGGAATGAAAAGCAATGGCTCAAAGTTCTAAGCAAACAAGGAACATTCATGGGCAGGACAGGCACATTTTGCCCCCTCACAGGAAAAAATACTAAGCACCTGAAAACATGCCTATGAATATGAGGTATGTTTTCACAGCCAAAACTAAAACTGACATGAAGAGATCAGAAATCCCTGACATGCCTGGAGATGGGAAAGGGTATTGACTATTTTGACACAAGGTTCAATAGTCATCCAAGAAAATGCACAGGTATAATAGGAACTTCCAAAAAGTTCCTCGCAATTGCAGATCTAGAATGTTAATATGTAACATATTCAAATTATGATGAACGCAATTTGGTAATGAAATGGAGGATTGGTGAAAAGTTACAATAGATTACCTGTATTTCTGTCCATCAGAAGAAATAATCAGCAGCAGTAAACAGCAAAGCATTAAAGAATGATGCACAAGTAATTTTTGTACATTTCTAATGCAATAAAAATCTGCTATCAATTTGCCTTGGCTATAGATTAAACAAAGAAACACATACTTTTATAACCCAATTAAATAAAACAATAGTCTTTTCCAGCAAAGTGTCTCCCCTGAACATTACACTCTATTTTCCTGTGTAAGTCGAAGAATTTTAAGAACAAAAGTCAGATAATTGGTATTTGAAGACTATAAACAGAAGAATTCACCTACATGTGAAGGCAAAGAATACAAGAGACTACTGGAACAACTTGTCAATCCCTTTACATTCACATTAGCAGCAACAGTAATCATACCTGTGTATTATGTGCAAGTTGCATAAATCCTTGCTAACGCACATTGTATTCTCCTACAGTTATGCTTTACTCTGTCTGTGAGAACCCTAAATTCCTAGGTATTAGTCAACATTCCAGGAGAGAGCTGTTCTTACTTGAGCATGACCAAGATGTTCAAGCATATTGCCATGTAAGTATTTGGAAGAAAGTACTACCAACTGAAGATAAGAGTCTGTGCTTAGATATTCATGGCATATACCTACAAGTACATCTAGGTTCTACGCTTGTCTCAAACTAAAAATCTTTAGTGATCAACCTTCATATATTCTAATCACAGTCAAAACCCACTGCAAGTCTGCACTCTTTGACTATAAGCAATTATTTCTGCATATTTCTAAGAGGAAGACTGGGGAAGAAAAAAAAATCCCACTCACATAACTGTGTGCGAATTGGTTCATTTACCTGAGTTTCAACAAACATTGCCATGTCCATAAACATTTCATGTAGTTCCCGTATGCTAGACTCCAGTTTCATAATATCCTTGTGACGTGACTCAATTTCATTCAGAGCTTGCCTAGTTATTTGAGAATCTGATATAATCTTCGGGAGAATGAAAACAGACATGGATATAAATAAGTATGTGCCGACACATTTTCTAAATAGAAGAAGCAGCAGAGTACAGGAGACATAACTGGACCAGAAATACATACATCAGAAGTGAAAATTGAAGGATTACCACTCTCTAACATTTCTTCCAGTTCCTCATCAGTGGTGGTCTTTCCAGCTAGGATAAAAACAACAGTACTTCACATCCCATCACTTATTATCAAACAGAAAAGTTTACCTTTACGAGAAGGATGACAATTCAAAGCCAAATCTTGCATTAAGCATTTTTCAAGGTAAAACAATGTAGTGTTTAGTCATTACCAAGTGCCATTTTGCTTATTAAAAAACCAAAATCAAACAAAAAACCAAAAAAATCCAAACAAAACAAAAACAAGAAACTACAAAACAGAAAACCACAAGCAAACAAAACCAAAAAATAGCAAGTAATAGAAAAGAACCGTAGATTCAAAGTTAAAATGAAGAATTCCTGGCTGGTGGCATTTGTTTTTCTTTTTTTGGGGGGGGGGGGGGGGGTGGGATTTTTTTTGTGCTTATTAATTTGGGGGGGGGATCAAATTGAAGAGTTTGACCAGAATCATTTACAATGTACATGTGAATCTTGTTAAGAGGAGTGTTCTTCAGAAGGAAGACCCTGAGATATCATGATTATATAACAGTCCATATTTATAATCTACTCAGTCATGTCCCATTGGAACCTAATTTACTTGCTCCCCATAACAGTTTGGGCAATAAGATTGTATGTTAAATTTGACTTTACTAACATGTGATTATATCTGTATTCCACAGAGAAGATGATTACTGAACCTTCACTTCTTCTCATAATACGTCTAGCAATTGATGTAGCTTATCATTTCATGAACCTATCAAATCCTGTCCTTCCCATGTAAATTGAGTGTCTATAATAACCTGGATAACTCTGTCCTATCAAATGAAAGTTACAGTTTGAATATTACTTCCCAACGTTAATACCAAAGAATACTGCAACATCTGCCTCAATATTCTTAGTGCTGAGGAAAAGCTGAATGCTCCAATGGGGTCACAACATTAACTTAAAAGAACCACGTACTGAGGTATTAGGGTTCCTCCCCTCAAACAGATAGGCAAAGCAAAACTTAACTTGCCTGATGAACTTTACTGAAATGCTGAACTGAACCATTAGTGTGAGAGGCTAATAAATTTGAGAAGCATGGGAAAAGCAGTCTTCTTAAAACTTTCCAACTTCTCTGTTTGTATTTCCTATTTCAGCAACATCTCTTTGCTTTTACAGGAGATATACATAAAAGGCTTCTGAATGGGTTCTTTTTAGACACTTTGCAAGATGGGTTCTGTAGTTCAGAGTAGAGTCAGGTACCTTTTATGAATACTCCTTGTAATAATCAGTGCAATAAGTCAAATGTGAGACCATCAACATATGATTAGAGTACATGTATGTAATGGCAGCACTGATTTTCTCAGCTGAATTTAACAAGTATTCTTATTGACAAAAATAGCATAGCATAAAAAGAGATTATGTCCTAATTAGCATATTAATTTTGGAATGGCTTTTAACAACACTTGCTATCTTCAGAACGCAGCTTTTCTTATTGTCTCAAAGATGCAACGTTAGAAATGAATGAAACAAAAGATAAACACTTTCCTTAATGATTTTGAACATTAAAAAAAATTACTGAGCTTTCTCTCTCTACAGCTGTTCTGAAGAGTATCAAAGAGTTTGTGCCATACAATAAAATAGTTTCTTTCCCCTCACATGCTTCAAGAACATGTCAAAAATGTAGGATGCTTTGATCCCTCTAAGTAATAACAAACAAGGGTGGTACTAACAACATAATTCAGCTTTTTTAAAAAGTGTATTCAAGTCACTTACTTATCTCTAATTGTCTCTGTATCCGACCTTTGCTGCGTTCACGAAAAAGAGTTTGGGTCTCGTTGTATTCCGTCATGACCTCCACAAACTTGTGAGCTAGTACAGAGTGCTGTTTTTCAAAGATTTAAAGATGTGGAACAAAAACATTTATTTTTTTTTTTGATACAGCAAGTACCATGGCACAACAACTGAAAGTGGTATTTACATTCCAACAATGCAGAACATAAAGTTCTGAATATATTTCAGAAAAGAGAAACTCACTCCGATTTACTAGAATCTTTTTATTAAAACTTAATTGATCATACCTGTATTTTTCTTATCCTGAGGTCCACTGATGTCCGATTAGCATTTTCACCCTGATCAAAACTTTGTTCAATAGCTAAGAACAACACAAGAATATTATGAATCAACATTCAGTGTAATTATTTAATAATGTAGCTCAGTTACTTTGTAAATACTATTCATTATTGCTTTTTTTTCAGGTACAAGCTCCCCATAGACATGTTTAACATTTCAGGGGAAAGAGGAGGTGGCAGTGGTACATATATATATACATACATGTGTGTGTGTATATGTGTGTATATATATATATAACAATAGATTTAAAATAATTGTTGTAATTAGTACAGATCTTAAAACACAGTAAGACTTCAATACTCTTCACAGTCACACTACTGCACTACTCTGGAAAAATTTCAAAAGGTGTAACAAACTGTGTTGCTCTTACAGTTTAAACAGCAAACACCATACAGTAGTGTTTATGGAAGGATAAAGGCATACAGTAATGGTAATATAGGAATATTAAAACACTGAATATATTTCAAAATCTATGCTAAGCAATTAAGACACTCAGAGGAAAAAGCCACAGCAAAATTAGCTAGTCTGAATTTAAAATACAATAGGTGCTCTAGTGCAATACCCTATGTAGACATTTACCCCATGGAGATTGTCTTTTTGCAGTTAATCTTCCAGAACATGAAGAACAAAATCCAGCATTTTAGTTGCCGAATACTCTTCTACACAGAGGGATCGCTTTGCATTGTCATTTTCCAGGCTATTTCTGGAAGCAAGCAAGCTCTTTGTCCTGTTGCACAAGCTAGGCTGTGCTGAGACCTGGTATTTATTAGTGGTGAAGCTTGCCAAGGAAGAATATTGTAGAGGAGGATACTGTGACTGACAGGGGCTGTACATTCGGCAGAAGGCAGGTGGCTCACTCTCCTCTGTTTTGTTCTGGGTTTTGGGGTGTTTTGTTTTTTTTTTTTTGTTTTCCTTAAGAGCTGTACATTCCAATTTCTTCACACACAACGCAGCTTTTACAGGCTGGAAGTTCAGCTGCAATGCATTTAGTTTATAACACTGCTACCATCCTGAATCAAGTGACAGTAGCTTTACTTCTCTTCACAACTTACCCTTTAACCTAGCTCGGATTTTATTAGCAATCTTCTTTATTTCCTCATTTAATTCTTCAAGTTCTTCCTTTGTTCCTTGAGAAAAAAAAAAAAATTTTTTTTTTTAGAACTGTTAATGATTGATAACACCAAGCCAGCAACCATTCACCTTGCAATCTTATGACTACAGTCAGCACAGTCATGCAGAGAAGTTTATTATACTCCTAAGTACTTTAAATAAGATTTTTATAGCAGCATACTATCAGATTCCTGCTTCTTATGACAGGCCCTTACACTAGGGAAATGTTATTACCAATTAAAGCAGGTGATAAAATATTCTGTGTTTTTTCTTAATGTAACACTTTGAAGGTAATATTAATTTGCTGGTCAAAATTAAGTTCCACTGAAGTCTACCAAGTGAAAATACAGATTTATCTCCCATTTTTTTAGTTCACTTGTTTATCACAGCCTCATTGCTTTTACCCTTATTAACATAACTGTACCACGCACAGCCTAGATTTTTTGGAAGAATACAGAGTATTCATGAAGAACTTGGCTAGGTCTCTGTTATTGGGTTTACTGAGGACGCTAGATGCACAAGCACATACGCTACTTAAAAGCAATGTCATGTTCCTATACAATTTATATGCATTATTGAGTGCAATTTTTAGCACAAACACAAGCTGGTAAGTGAGCTGCTTTCATCAATATTAAACCTGAGATTCACTGACTGTATATGAGTAAGACAAAAAGCAGTCCACAAAATTTTTTCTAAGAATACAAATGTATGCCCACCTATACACAAAGGATATAGTGGGAGAAGGAGAACTAAGATCCAAAGTTCATTTTTAGTGAAGAAAAAGATAAATGTTAAGCTAGTGTTGCAACACTCCACAAAAATATCTAGGCATATTTTCTTCCCCTTTTTATTTTTAACTCTGCCCACAAACTCAGGCATGCTTTGAACTAAGAGACCTTGAGAACAGAGAAGGTTCTGTGTTTCTGGGTAACTTCCCTTAACTTTTGAGTTCTCTGTTCAAAAAGAACATCTTCCCTCTCAGCTCTGAGGTTACAGGCTCTAAAAACAGGGCTCCAGCATCCAACTCTTACTAGTGCTGAAGTAGCTGGCTGCAGTGTTAGTGTTAGAAAGGTTCTTGCCCCTGCTGAAGAATGAAGAGAACATGATGGCTCTACCAAGTGAGCTTCAGTCGATAATTTCAGCGTTTGCAGAAATGCAAGCAGCCTCTAAATTTGAGGACACAATCAATTTCAAGATACCATTACAGCGACTTTTGGTCTACTAAAGGCTTGGATGATGCAAGGAATATTCTACACATTTATTTATTCAAATGAGACTTAAAAAGGTTAAAATAAGCAAATGAAACTATTAATTCTAGCATTGAATATGGAAACATTTAAATAGTTACATTTTGCATTGTGAACACATGAAGTTCTATTCCTACAGATAGCTAAAACAAATTTATCTCAACATATCCAGCCATACCTCTGAAGCCTAAATAAGCAATACTTACTTCCCTCAGGATTTGGTGCTGACAGGATGATGCTGTGCTGTTTCTTCACTTCTTCCACATTTTGTGCGATTTTTGCTATATTATTTCTAAGTTCCTCAACCTAGAGGAACAGAAATATGGCAATGAGAAATGTTAGAATAATTCAGGCAATTTTTTTTTTTTTTTAATCTTGGTAATAAAAATCATAAAGTAGTTCACTGTAACATCTGCATCTTACAGAATTCCCAGCAGAAATATTGACAGCTTGCACCTTTTTAAAGAGGAAAAAATGGTAGTTTTAATAGCAAATATATTCTGATAGACTCAAACTTAAGTGCTACTATTCTCAAGAAAAGAGTTTAAAATTCTATAAGCATATTCCTTGTCAACAGGGAGTTAAAAACACTTCTATGCAGCAAAGAGAGAAAATAGCCCACAATACACAAGCAAAAGTGTTACCAACCTTTGGCATATCATTAGAAAGCATGTGAGGAGATGTGGGGCTCATGTGGACAGAATTGTTAAACCTAATTACAGAAATTAAGAGGCACGGACAGAAGACTAAGTCTTTAATACATGATGAAAACTAACTTTACCTGTTGGAAAAAGTCATCCATAAAATGGTCTTTTTCAACAATAACTGTCTCCCCATCCTCATTTCCTTTACACTGTAAAAGACAACAAAAATAAATCTATGAAATTAAACTCAGGATACTGAAACGACTACAACTTCTTACACATTGGACTGCATTCATATTTTTGTAAATCTGCAAAGTCAAGAAAGTAATTCTCCCTTTTTTGAGGACTGTAATCTAAAAACAAACTAGCAGAGAGGTGAAAGAAGGTCACCTGACTACCACAAAGTTGTGAAAGCTAAGGCATGTACTTCTCTGTAAGCTTCAGGACAGAACTAGTCTGTAAGTGATGTCACAGCTTTCATTACCTGTTGTAAAAATTATTAAAATATAATTTGGCATATAAATGTTCACAGTATAAAGGCATTTCCACAGTGAGTCCCCGATGAGCCAACAGTAATATTCACTTTACTGAGAAAGGAAATCAAACCCTCTCAAAGAAATATTAAAAGGTGTGCTGATGGCTGCCTTGTGATGCAATAAGCTAAGCAGCTAATGAAAGATAGAACGAAAAGCTATCAGCATCTGCTTACTAGTTTTGCCCTTGGGTGTTTTCAAGGCTGCCATTCCACACCAATTTATACATAATTAGGCCACACTACACTATACATGCATTACATAATGGATAAACCCTTAGAATAGCAGCCAAGGAGGCAGCTCAAGTTGACAGTCTCTCCCAGGTCTCCAGGGCACACGTTCCCTGAGTCATACTTCCCTCACCCTTGAGCAGAATAGGTAGATCTTGACAGTAAATGAGACTAAATTTTTATCATAGGAAGAGAGAGAATTAATATGCATCATATAAAGGCAGAGTTTCAGCTTCCATGTTCTCTAGTCCCCTCTGTAGAGCACAGACTGTTTTGAGCTGCATTTGAATCAAAATTAAAACAACTTCTTATTCTACCATATAGTCAACAGGTTACCTGTTAGGAAAAAAAAACACAACCACCACCACCACCAAACAAAAGAACCCACCAAATAAAAAGAAACAAAACCACACACACACAAACAAACCACCCCCAAAAAAAACCCCCAACATATGTCTCATTAAGGGTTTTTCATGTCCAAGACTCCTTTTTTCTTGCAAGTCCCTCTGGCTTTGATCTTCTAATGCCCACTTTCTGCTCTTAACCCCACATCCCATTCCCCAATAAGCTCTTGGTTTCTAGTTTTGTTAAATGAGGTTAGATGGGCATTACTTGCATGACAATTCTGCAATTTAACCCAATGTCAACCACTGCTATTAGTTAGTAAAGAATGTTATACTGAATTAAGATCTAGTCATCAAAATCTGAGTAGCCCAAATCTTCAAGGCAAGTTACTACTCATGCTCTGTGACAGTTCCTTTCCTGCAAATTCAGGAAGTGTAGCTCTAAGACAGTATGTTTGTCAGAAATTGTCTGAATTTAGATGTTACTGCTTTCCTGCACCACCCTCCAATCACTCATAGTGCTGTGTGTCATCGAAGACTTTTTCTCATTACTAATTTTGGAGACATGATTGGTAGAACTCAACATTAAAGAACATGTCCTTAGGGACTGTAATCAATTAACAGTCTTGCTTAATACAAATAAGTGAGGAAGTATGTGCCCAAATTAAGTCACCCAACATTTGCCCATTCCAGAGACTGCAGTACTACAAGCTACCAGTTGGAAGTTAATATTTAAGAATGAGCTACACTTCAAAGACATTTAAAAGAATGCAAAAGAACACCTTCTGCTTATATTTTCTGAGTAAAGAATAATTTTTCTACTTGTTTACAACCACATCCTGTATGCGTTTAGTTAACTGAACTGAAAACAGTCTCAGCTAAGAGATTCCGCATGTCAGCTTTTATTTTTGTCAGAAGGTATTATTAAAACATTAAACACCTGAATGAATCCTAAACAAAACAATGATAAAACAGTCGCACTGGGAAGTCCAGTTTGTAGGTGCCAGGCTGGAAGGAAGCTATCACAATTACCCACCCTGCAGTCAGTTCCACTTTCACATTTGGTTGCAATGGCACCACTGATATATCAGTTTGCTGTCTACAGGATTTATGGACTGTCCGCTTCGAACAGCAGCACTTGAGACACCTGATGACTTTCCAACCTCTGGCCTCCACATTCTTAAAATATCACTTACCTAAAATACAGCTTATTTGCTACTTCAGCTTAAGGGATGCACCTTCTTTTGACAAGCACATCAACCAAGAACTCATTTTTACCATCAAGTTTAGCAGAAACATAGTTTCTCCTAGCCCTTTCTTGTACACTATAAGCCATATCACGTGCACAAAAAAAACACACACCAAAAAAACCCCAACAAACCAAACCAAAGAAACCACCCCAACAACCAAACCTGATTAAAAGTTTCCTGTTAACTCCAAGAGCAATATAATAAAGTCTGTTTGCACTTTGACCATGGCACTGAAAGGCTGGGCCATACAACTCCATAAAGATTCACAGATTTATATATCGAGTTCCCTCAGAAGTTGGTTTATATGACAGAAACCAGATACTCGGGCAATACAGTTTCCCAGCTCCCAGTAACCATCAATAAACCAACTCCTGATGGTTTCTGAAACTTCTGACATTTCCCGTACCTTACAGAATTGCAGAAATTAGTCTTAGAACTATAGAACCCTTCTCTTTGGAAAAGGCCTTCAAGATCATCAAGTCCAACTGTCAACCCAGCACTGCCAGGTCAAGTTATCTTATAAGATAACCCATGAAAGGCATTCATAAAGATATCATACCATATTAGTTACTGACCTTTGAAACAAAAAGCAGCTTTTAACCTAAAATCAGAAATATACTTGTCCCTGAAATTTTATTCAAGGTTAGGTATTTCTCAGCCCAGACCATGTCTATTCCTCTGACAGACAGCAAGGATAATAACCAACCACCCTCATCCCAATGAATCGGACTCAATGAGCAAGTTATGAAGTGTTTCTTTTTCTCCTTACAGCATCAGTGTTTCCAGAAATTCTGTGATATCAGAGTAGCCAGGAAGGGTTTGCAGAGGGCCAAGGAGGTCTGTCAGGCAGCCCTGGCAGGTCAATCATTAACAAGCTCTTAGTAACGTTATTGTACAACCAGAAAAACATCACATGGCAACTGTCTACAAGAAATTACTTCACACTTATGACACAGAAAACACACAGCTCATCTTCAGAAAATGCCATGTTTGAACAAAGACTAATGTAAGAGGCTAACTCAGGGAGGGAGGAAAAAAAAACAACCAACCAAAAAACAACCATCCATAAAAAAAACCCTTGGTAATATTTTCCTCCTCCTGAAAAGGTTCCTTTTGCTTTTTTTTTCCCCACACCATCCAATTCTACCAATTTTAACTGTTGTGACTGTGGTTCTTCATGCATTACTGAAGAGTTCTGGAGTCACTAAATGAACTCTCAAGGAACAGTTCACAAAAAAACCCCCAATCAACGCAGGTCTCTTCAAGTTTAAAAAAGCAACAATCAAGTATAAATATAATTTTCAATGGTTATTTCCAAGATAGCCTCAATAACACTCAAGAATAAAGAAAGATAAAAAGCATGCATTTAAAGTGATTTACCAATTAAGCAAGAAACATGGATTTCAACAAGATGGTGATTTTTGAACCATATGAACAATACACCCCAAACCTGAGATCTGAAACATCGCACTTAGGCTGAGATGATTTACTTTTTTTGTTATTACTGTTAACTCGTTTAAGAAAAGTCTGAATGAATTTAATTAACTGACCTTCAAAATAACATCTGTTTTTACTATCTGACACAGGCCAAAGGTGCTAAACTGAGTGTCTGAACACAGATCCTACAGCCCTATTTAAGCCACTTTAAGATGGACTTGTATCCGCAAACATCAAACCACTGAAGGCTGGGACAATATTTTACACAATCATTGCTATGTACTTGCTGTTTGATTCTTTCTTCCCTAAATATCTACTATCAACCCCTGCTGAAAACAGCACATTGGATCAGAGAGAATCTTTTATTCTTCTTTTAGTCCTACACTCATTTGTGCTCAAAAATAACTAAAGCCAGTCTGGGATTTGATCAATTGTCCAATTAACTGTACGAAAGGACAATTCAGAGAGCTGAAAGCAGTTCATTTCAGCCTGCTTAGAATAATTTATAAAGGACATTAAAATAATCCCCTAAAAGCGGACGAAGATGATTACAGTTGCTATCTTCTGAGAAAGCATGCACTCTACAAGATGTTTTCTAGCTAGAAAACAAGAGAAAGCAACATTATCTGAAGGCTATGTAATCTGCATGTCTTCCAAATTTTCTTTCTCCAGCATCTATTTTAGCCCTGCCTAAATTAATTAATAAAAGGATAAAAAAAAGTTGTAATAATTTTATGTTAATGGACCACAAACATTGATAACTAACATTTCTCTGCCTTCTTTATAAAAGGAAATCTAGAGAAAGAGGTTAAAGTTTTTCATGACAAGATGGTTTGCTTGCTGTGAAATAAAATCCAGGAACACACACACGAAGACACGTAAAGTGAAATTAACATTTCTGCTAAAGGCCATAAGTAACTACTACAGTCACTCCCGAGTATTCTCCATTTCCAGTTCTTTTCGCAAAAAGTAAAAAAAAAGGTAAAGAAAAAAAAAAAAGTAAAAAAAAAATCCTTTTCTTTTAAGCAAGCCATATCCTGCATATCCTGTTGAAGACAGACACGATGGTACCTCCCTCCGACTCTCCTTTTTTCAGGATTCTGTTTTCAAAGCACGAATAAGGGAAAGGAAGAGATTGTATAAACATAACCATCTACCATTTTGTAAACAACGCGGAAAATAAAAATCTGTAGAGAGTTTTATTGACGCATTAATGGCTAAACAGCTCCCAAGCAAATTAATCTGCTCCACGGGCTGCTCGGAAACAAAATTATCATGCAGTTTATCCGTCATTCAGAACGGTAACGTCTGAAACGCGCTAGAGGTCAGGAGGAAGCGAGGGAAGGTGATCTATAAAAATCAGAGGAGCTGGAACTTCGCTGCCAGCTCGCCGGGCTGTCCGGAGGAAGCCGCCCCTCGCCCCGAGACGGGAGCGAGAAAACAGCGTGAGGCAGCCCGGGACCTCCCTGTCCCCAGGGACGCGGCCGAGGCGTTGGCTCCGCGGATCCCGCAGCGCAACACGAACCCTCCCGCCGCTGACCGTTACCTCAGGAGAAGGGAAGGGAAGGGCCCGCACGGCCCTCGCCCCGCCGCCCTCCTCCGCCGCCGCCGCCTTTGTCCCCTCTCGCCCCGCTCCTCGCCTCAGCCCGCCACCCTCCTTCCCCGAGAGCCTCCCCGCTCTCCCCGCCGCTTCCGACCTGCCCCGAGCCGAAGCCCTCACCTCTGCCAGGTCAGCCAGCCGGTCCTTCATCACCGCAGCGGCTCGGCCACTCCCCGAGGCTTCCCGAGCTGCTGCTGCTCCTGGCTCGCTGCCGAGGGCTGCTGCGGGCCGCTGGGGCCGCCCCCCCGCTCGCTCGCTCGCTCGCTCTCTCTCCACCCGGCACTGCGGTCGGGCCGGGCCGCACCACCTCCCCGCTCTCCTTCCGCGGTGCGAGGGGCAGCGGCCCCGCCCAGCGCCCCGCCCAGACCAGGGCACCCGCGGGCCGCGCCGCGCATGCGGGGAAAGGGGCGGGGGCGGGCGCGGCAACCATCCCTCTGGGGAGCCCGTCTCGCGCCGCTGACGTCAGGGCGGGGCCTGGGGAGAGGCCTCAGCTGGGCGCGGGCGGCCCTGCTCTCCGGCGGCGGGGCCGGGGCAGAGGCGGGCGGGCTGGTGGGCGCGCCGGCACTTCCGAAGCCGCAAGCGAGAGCGGCCGGAAGGTGCGGCCGAGCGGAGTGCGGTCACCTCAGTGCTGCCACCTCAGTGCTCGCGGTGGGGAACTGCGGTGGGAGCTGCGGTGCCCGCGGGAAGCGCCTACAAGCGGATTCCCGTCCCAAGGAGCCAGTGCTGCGAGGCGGATCACAGAGAAACCGCAACACACGCGATCTGGGGATTCTGTCATGAGAGAAAGAGCTGTAAAAAGTTATTTCTTAGGTGAATTAAAATCTTGCCCGGTGGGTGGTGTGGCAGTCGGATTTCGTGTAATTCGTGTTCGGTCCAAAAAGCCTGGATTGTGTCCGTTATTTGCTGACACTTCTGCTCATGGCAGGCCACAAACGCATCCCTTTGCTGCTCCATAACTTTAAGCTGTGGCTTATAGCCGGCTACTCACCCCCAGAGCAGCTAAGACCGATCCGTGTCATGACTGGAATTTAAAAGAAAGCTGTACGCTCACATTCTGTGGAGCAAAATACGACCCATTGACTAACTCCTCAACAAAAACATGTTGACACAACTTGCCTGCTAGTGATGTCACCAAAATTTTGCCCAATATATAAACCTCTACAGTAACAGGTATGTCTTGGAAGCCTGGGAGTTTCTAGAAAATAGCACATGTATGTACTGCAGAAAGCAGAAAATCCTCCCTGCTACTGTATTCTTAGATGCTTGCTGAAAAGTACTACTTCAGACTATAGTCAATTATCTGTAATTATTAGTATCTCAGTTATGTAATATATAGGCTTTTATCTTCTAGACTACGTGTTCAGCACCTGTATGTCATCAAAATGTTACTTTTCCATACAGAGCATAATAATACAATGCATAAGTTTCCTTATGTATTTAAAGAATTTTATTCCACTGCTGGATCAGGAATTGAAATATCCTGAATTAGAAACGTAAGGTGCTTTAATGACAGGAAATTGCTGAGTTTTTTGTTTTCTGAAAAGAAAATTAGGTATACATCTGCCCTTCATCATTGACCTTGGAAATGCTTCATTCCCAAGAGTGTAGTCTCCTAACAAAACCTGAAGTCAGATATGTTTTACTCAGTGAGAAAATGGAGTTTGTATTTTGAATACAGATTTTGACAGACTTTTGCTACTGTAGGATCCATTTCACCTATCCGTGCTGAAAGTGACTGATTTCCTCTTGAAACTTCTCAGTGCGATTTCCCTTGTCCCCTTGAACACCAGTGTTCAGAGCTCCACTCCCACCCGAGCTCATACAGCGGAGACGTTTCTGCAATCATGGCTTTAACGGGGAAGTATAATTATGTTCTTTTTCATTGCTTGCCTGCATATATTGTTGCCTTCATTTACAGGTTACAAAATGATTTTGCTTCTTGCTAATATAGCAGTTATGTTCCAATATGCTGTTTACCTCTTAGACTGTTTATCTCCTCTACCAGTCCTCATGTGCATCTTCAGACACTTGCTTCTTAAGGGCTGCCTTTTATTTTGTGCATCAAAGGTGTCAGCGAGGTGCTGTGTTCACAATTGGCCCGAGTCAAGATATAGGAAATGTAAAGATGTTTTAGAAGTCCTTATTCTGCTGACTTCCTAGTGTTATCTTATAGATGATAATCTTTTAGTGATCTAACACTGATGACAAGTGCTTGGAAGTGTATTCCAAATCAAAGTATCAGCATTACCAGTTTGTTTACAAAACACCAAAAAGAACACCCAAAAACCCCAGAGTAGCTTACTAATAAATCTGTAACAATATTGAGAAGTTTCTGAAGTACACTGAGCGTTCTATGCAGTTGCAGATTGGTTTGGGGTTTTTTTCTTAGAGTCTTTATATTCTTAAAACCTACCAAACTCCACTAATGTGGCATTACAGGCTCTTATTTATAAACACATGCCTATTAGTCAAGAAGAGAGGTGGAATTCACAAGGATTTTATAAAGATAGCATTGTGCTGAGTAAATTTAAGACGCATTACATATTTTGAAAAATATCCTTCCTGACACCTAGAGGCAGTCAGCAAAAATGCTAAAAAACCCACAAACCCAACTCATTGGAAAAAAGGGAAGGCGAATTCAACAAACCACTGTTTTTTTCCAACAAAGAAAATGTTATTGACATTTGGATTGGAATTACACTATCAAATGAGCAAAAGTTACAGCACAGCGCCGCCAGTCTTGTACAACTTTCTGTATACATTGCATCTATGCCTATAGAAAATGAACAAGCTGTGCTTGTATAGACCACCTGCCATGAAATGTTCATTATGTTAATTCAATCCAGAATTATAAAAAAAAAAAAGAGTATTTATTATGGATTATGTGGTGTAACAAGAAACATTATGCAGACCACATGAAAGTTGTTGAAGTATACTGGAATAAAAACAGACCTTAAAATTCAGCGTGAAGCCATGAACTTGGTATTGATGGGCCTGTGCAAACCACATGCTTCGAAAGTCCCATTTTTGAACAACTTTGTTCCACTTAAGTTTGGACTTCAGAGTTTAGATAACTATTATAAATCCGGTGTTTGCAGAACAACTTTTATTGTCATTAATACATGCTCTAGTGGATTCAGAGCAGTTTGTATCAGCAGGTAAAAGTAATGATCATGAGGTATATTTAAGGAAAGTCCTTTTAAAGGGTCGTTTTTACCTTTTCAGGTAAAGCTGTTCAACTGTATTCTCCTGCTGCTTTTAAAGACTTTATTAAAGTCGTGCTGGGAGCAGCTCAGTAGGTTTTCTAAGCAACTAACGCAGTTTTTAAGCGTTGTCTGCAGAAAGCATCGTCAGCTGACCGAAACACTTTCCGATGCGATTGTAACGATCGGACAGGGATTCCGCCGAGTTCCCTGGCACCGGGGCTCTATCTCAACCCTCGCCGGCAGACCTCGGGCTGTCCGGCTGAACGTGCTACAGACCCAGGGGTTCCATCCCCTCTCGCACAGCTTGGGCCGGGAGCGAGGCCTTCTTGCCCACACCCCAGAACAGCCGCTCCCTTTAACCCAGCCGTTTACAGCTCGGCGGGCCGCTGCCACCGGCGGAGAGGCCGAGCCGCCTGCCCGCCCGCTCGGCCAGCCCGGCCCGTTCCGCTCTCCCGCGGCCCGGGATGGCCGGAGGAGCCGCGCGCGCGGCTGTTTCCCCTTCCTCCCGCCCAAGGCCGCGCCACGTGACCGCCGGCCCCTCCTTCTCCTCCCCGCGGCCGCGCGGCGTCGCTCTCCGGGTATTTGAACCGCGCTTCCGCCATCTTCCCAGCGCCCAGTCACTGAGGGGAGCGACGCGAAGAGAGGTCCTCGGGGAAGGTAACGGGGTCGAGGCGGCCTCTTCTTTCTTCTGGAAGCGGGCGGGGGGCAGCGTGGCCGCTTTAAATAGCGTGAGCGGTGGGGATGGCAGTGACCGTTAGGTACCGCCGAGGAGCGGCGGTAGGAGGTGGGCTGGGTTGCTGTGAGGCCGGGCCTGAGTGAGCCTTGCAGCTGCCATACCCGGCCTGTGTAGCGGTCTTTCTCCTATCACCTCTCGGAATGGGAGGGGTGGAAGCGTAGGAGCTGTGCTGTACTCCGCTCCGTCCCCGGTAAAAGCGCGGGGGGGATCCGGGGGGAGAAGTGGAGCGGGGCCTCCAACGGCCCCGAGCCTGTAGGGGGGAGGGAGGAGGCGCGCGCGCGCGTTGCTCAGTCATGGTGGCTCATGGCGGGGAGAGCGCCTTAGGCCCGGTGGTGGGGGCTGGCGTGAGCCTGAGGCCCGGCCCGGGGAAGACTCTGTTCGGAAGCCCCAGAGGACTTGCTCTGGGCTCTCCGGATTGGAAGGTGGATTCTCGTGAGGGGGGGATAACGATTCTAGGCGGGTTGGAACGGCTTTCTGTGGTGCGAGGCTGGCGTTGGCCTTCGCCGAGGTGTCTTCTGGAGGCCGCCGCGCGGTCTCTCCTTTTTCGATCCCGAAAGCTAAAGGGCCGCGCGGCCGCCTGCCGTTACGGGGCTTCGGGGGTGGGCGGGGAGACGACGCCGCCATTACCGCGCGCACTCCCGCCGCATGGGGGGAAACGTGGAGGCGCTTCCTGCCTCATGAATGGGCCCGGGACCACGCGCGCCCTAAGGCCGGAGGAGAGGAGGAGGAGGAAGGGGGGTGGCGGCGGGGGCTGAGCCTCCACTGGCGAGCAGAGCCCGCGCCCGGGGAGGCGCTTTGGGAACCGAAAACCGCGCCCGGGCCCTTCCGGATGGGCCTTGAATCGGTTCGCCTGTTGTGAGCTCACATGCTTCCATTTCCCCTGCAGACCCAGCATGGCCGCCCAAGGAGAGCCCCAAGTGCAGTTTAAGGTAAGGGAGTGGTTTAGTTGTTCGTTTGTGTCTTTCTTTCAGTAGAAAAGTAGCACGAGCAGCTCTCGAGTGCCAACGTGGACGGTAGGTTTGTTATTTGAAGTGTTCATCTTTTCCTTAATCATGCGGTTAGTTTATTGCATATAACTTTTACATGAAGATTTTGCTATACTTTGTCAATCTGATGCTCTTTATAGGTCAGTGTAAAACAAAATTTAGTGATGCTTTGCCTATAGAATGATTTTTAAATTCATAAGTGAAGTTCACATCCAGAAGTGCTTAAAGTGTTTTAGAATAGTCTTTTCCTGCTTTGTATAAATTACTTGGTGAAGAAAATGTAAAATGTTTTAAAACAGGATTTCTGGTCGTTTATGTGGGTTGTGGTGGTTTGGGGTTTTTTTGTTATTTTGGCAGCCAGAAGTCCTTAAGACTGCTTCATGAAAAGTTACTTTTGTTTCTTATGATACTTGGCTAGACTATTCTAGTTGTTAGCAGTGAATTAGTTTAGGTTGGTTGGTTTTAGTTGTGGGTCTGGTTTTTTTTAATTGTAAGATTACAGTGGGTGTCTCTGATTTGGGTGCTTATATGATTTTTGTTGTTGTGGCTTTCATCTACAGGAGCTAGATGAGTTTGGTGAGAGTTATAGCATGATAGGCTTCACAAATTTAGTCCCAGTACAGTGAGTCACTTCATGGGGAATTTAGTCTTGTTCACAGCATATTGTAGGACTAACATCTTTGTGGTAATAGTAGTTGCACTAAAATAACCAATAAATGTTTCTGTAAGTGTATTTGTCTAACTTTTTTTTGCTTTTATGTATGTACAGCTTGTCCTGGTTGGTGATGGTGGCACTGGTAAAACAACATTTGTAAAACGCCATTTGACTGGTGAATTTGAAAAGAAGTATGTAGGTATGTTTGAAGAAACATTTGAGATCTAATATGTTGCGATTAAGTGTAATTAGTGATTTGCTAAGTGCACTGCTTTTTCTTATTACTATAGCAACGCTGGGTGTTGAAGTTCATCCTCTGGTGTTCCATACCAACAGAGGCCCTATTAAATTTAATGTATGGGATACAGCTGGCCAAGAGAAATTTGGTGGTCTGCGAGATGGCTATTACATCCAAGGTAAGATGTCTGTGTATGTGGGAAATATTCTGTACCTCTTGAAGTTCAGTCCTTCTATTCACATTGGTCACTCAAAGCTGTCAGTGTGCCTTCAAGTGATAAGCTGGTTTCTGAGTCTTCAAACTCTTCATGGAGATATGATAATTATATTTGTGCTGATGTAGGAATGTTGTAAGGTTATGTTTCAGTATGCCGTTGCAGGCTTTAATAAAGAGCAATGGTGCACCTTAAATGACAATGTATTGCTGATGAAATTCAGTGGTTAAGAGGTGGAATTATGTGCTTCAGTTAGCAAAAATTTTTATCTGTGTTAGCGTACTGGGCTAAAGCCAGGACTTGGAACACAAACCATAAGATTTTAGATACAACAGTAAAATTGTACATCTCTGTCAGAGTTTTGGTGGTCTTTCTCAAGTAGTACTGACAGTGTCCCTTCTGCTTGACCCACGCTGTGTTCTCTTTGCTTCAGTCACCTGCCTATCTTTAAAATATTGCAAGGGGTTATTAAAGCTTGGAATTGTTGCTTTTTAATGAAAAGTATCATGAAGAAGTCAAGCCTTGTTGTTCTTAGAAAACTGTTCTGGACAAGGGCATCCCGAGACACCTACAAGCTCTTGACCTACCTGAAAGCCTCAATAGGATGTCTGAGATTAGTTAGAATTGTGTTAACTAATTCTGCCAAATACTTGTGTAAATTAGAGCTTACTTTAGTGATCCCTGTGTGTTGTACCATGCAACACTGTTATTCAGTGGGACGGTTGCCTTGACTAGCTGGTGTTTGATTGGGCACTGAAGATGTGAGATGACATCGTCACATGCTGAGTTCTGTGGACTTGTGCGTTGAACTCTGTAACAGAACATGGGCTTGCAGAAATTTAAAGCTCAAAGGGAAAAGTTAATGTGGATACTTAACCCTAATGTGGGATTTCTGTGGGTTACTCTTCTCTCTCCCATCTTACAAGCAAGTGCTTACTCTGGTGTAACCTGACTCTTCTTTTCTTGCAGCTCAGTGTGCCATCATAATGTTTGATGTAACATCAAGAGTTACTTACAAGAATGTACCTAATTGGCACAGAGATCTGGTACGAGTATGTGAAAACATCCCTATAGTGTTGTGTGGCAACAAAGTGGATATTAAGGACAGAAAAGTCAAGGCAAAATCCATTGTCTTCCACAGGAAGAAGAATCTCCAGGTATGTTGGTGTGAGTTTGTGGGACTCAGTGTTTGTTTGATCTGTTGACTGCAGTTGGATTCTGTGCAGTAATTGAGTGTTCTGCCTCTCACTACAGACTGTAGTATTTCAACTTTATGTCTTGTTGGCTGTTTGAACCTAACTTTGGGGAAGGGGGAAGTGATGACTCTAGGTGATCATCACTGGTCATGACAGAATCTGTGATAAGTTGTTAAAGAGCTTGTGTGCATTTGGCTTTCACTGCTCAGAATTTCACCAGATGAGGCAGAAGTGATAATAAAGTAGACTGAATCACAAGAAAGACAGATGTACTATTGCCTCCTGAAGGTTCTATCTTTGATCAGATAGTTTAATTTTCAGTTATCAGTTTCTGCCTGTTTGAAGCTGTACATTTCTAGACAGATCATAACTGTTAGAGAGCATAAACAGAAGTCAGGCAGTCAAAAAGAATACAAAGGTAAAAGTTGAGCTGATTATGTGCATATTAATCCTGGTGTGCACTTAATATCAACTAGAGGTGCCTTTTTTAAAAAAAAAGTATAATGTACTTTTTTGTTTTTGCAGTATTACGACATTTCAGCTAAGAGTAACTACAACTTTGAGAAGCCTTTCCTCTGGCTTGCTAGAAAGCTAATTGGGGATCCTAACTTGGAGTTTGTTGCCATGCCTGCTCTTGCACCACCTGAAGTTGTTATGGACCCAGCACTGGCAGCACAGTATGAGCAAGACTTACAGGTAAGTGAGAATGAGCACAAAGGTCTAATGATTGCCTGATAAGTAGTGTTTGATCTCCTGGGGCAAGTAATTGAAGAACAGTTCTTAAGTGTAACTTCTTTGTTCCAGATCGCTCAAACCACTGCACTGCCAGATGAAGATGATGACCTGTGAGGGATGAAGCTGGAGCCCAGCGTCAGAAGTCTAGTTTTATAGGCAACTGTCCTGTGATGTCAGTGGTGCAGCGTGTTTGCCACTTTATTATCTAGCTGAACAGAACATGTGCTTAATCTTTGGGATGCTGAAAGAGATGAATGGGCTTCGGAGTGAATGTGGCAGTTTAAAAAAAAAAAGAAAAAAAACAAAATAAAAAAACAAACCAAAACTTCATATTTTGGACCTGCATATTTAGCTGTTTTTTGGACTGCAATTACTTCCCCTTTTGAGTTTCAAATACAAGACTGCTGCAGTCACATCAGAGTGTTAAGTGGTATATCTTGTTTCTGTCATTCCCATTCTTTTGTTTAGATAATAAAGATGTATTTCAAGTATCTCTAAGTGAAATTTCATGCATTGTTAGGAAAACTCTTCAGAGTGTCTTCTGTTCTTCAATGGAGGCTAATACTTGGTTGTCTACTCCATTTCTCATTTTCTGTTCTCATTTTCCTTCCTGCTTCTCATGTTATGCTCTTGCTAAATCAGAGCTAACAATTAACCTTCTTTTGATTTCCTGAAGCATATAATTAAAGCACCTGAGCAGAGCTGAACTACCAGGTAAAAAAAAGTGGGCATTTGACTGGTAAGGTGACTGGATCAGCGTTCCCATGTGAATGGGAATTCTTGTGGTCTGCAGGGTGTTTTGAGAGAGAAGCGTGTAGTTCAGCTGGTGTATGCTACCATTAGATACAGTCTCTCAACTTCCTTAAGTTTTATGTTCTACAATATGCCTTCAGAGCTCTGTATTTTTAGTAGCCAGAAACAAATGGCATCCAGGTCTGTTAGGTGACTCAAAAGCTGTATCTTTGCATGGAACATCATTTGGTAGAGCTATTAGCTGATTAAATGAACTCTAAGCATCTTAAAATTCACTAACTAGAAAAAAAGCTGTAATTTGAGCAAAAAAGCTCTTGTCTACAAAACCTCATTAACTAAAACCACATTTATATAAATATCTAGACTTTATTGTAACTGCACCAAGTTCTTAATTTGAAACTAGCTTATTGCAGCACAAATGGTGGAAAAATGTCAACTTTTAACACTATCTGGTAGAGATTAATCTTGGTCAATATTAGTACTGCTCGTAAACAAAACTAAGTTTAAGATGCCATTTTTCAGTAGTGTTTTGAGTACATGAAGCCTTGAACTCTTCAGTTTTGTATTTTTGGTTTCTTAATAAAGTGGAGCATTTCATTTATTCCTTTTAACTTGCATGTTTGTGTATGTAACTCCTTGAATATTTATTCAACTCTTCTGGTACATGGTAGCAAAAAGTGTAGACTACGTTTATTACTTGGGCAATACTGTTGTAAAGGAATCGCTTAGTGCAAGTCTGAGTTGTTTGTTTTTGGGGGCTTTTGTCCTGGTTTTAGCTAGTCAACGAGAAGCTGGGTTGTGATATTTAGGACCTGAAACTCATTAATGAAAATAAGGAATGTCACATATTTAGTCTGTAAAAAGACAAACTCCCACTTTACATTGAACCTTCTTGCTGCATCATCTTGCTATAACTCCATATTGTAGGTTCTTGCCTGTAGTGTTTACTAATTTACCTGTGCATATCTTGGGTTAATACTGCTGGCTTTACTGTCTGCTGCTGTGTTGCTTGGTGTGGTAGCTTTTTTGTCTTTAAGCTGTCTCACTTCTGAAAATGCAGTGCTTAAACAAAACATTAATTTAGAAAATGTGTAGGTCTGCAACATTGATACACTTTAGAAAAAAAAAGCAGCCCTGAGGTTGAGTTACATGATAGGGTGTATGTGGAATAATCCTTACTACTTGCTTGCTGCACACAGGTACCAGCCTTTGTATGAATTCCTGCAAAACTGCTGAAAAGATTTATGAAAAGTGAAATAGCTGTTTAAAGACTAGTGTAGCTGTTACAAGCTCTGCTTTGGCATTTTTGGTGTTACTTCCAAATCTAGAAAAACTAATCTCTGAAGTAGGCAGTAATACTAGTTTCAACTGGAAATGTTTCGGAAGTGGATTAAAGTCCCACTTGTTGCAGCATTATGCTTGTTTTGTCACAGTCCCTGTTAATTGTTCATTAGAAATGATGCAAGTCTCCTTAATATGCATGTGCAGGTTCCTCAGTTGAAGTTACTTAACTGTAACGCTCTGAAGGAGCTTCTTACAAGTTGGGTTTCAGCAAAATAAAATTTCATTTAGTCAAGTAATGAGGAAAATAAACCCTGCATTTGAAGAACCTCTCTATTAAATAGTCCTATCAGTCTGTATCTGAGCTCTGCCATTATAAGCACAGAATTGATGAGACTGAAATCCTTTCTTGCATACTGACTTCGTTCTAACCATACAGCAGTCAAGCAAGCAGATGAATTGTAGGAGTCCCTGTGTTCCCTACACACTATTGGGTGAGTTTACCCACACTAAAATCTGTTATCAGGTTGGTTTTCAGCAATTTGTCATAGACTGTGCTTGAGTTCAGCTTTCAAAAACAGGGCAAGGTACTGGGCCTTCTACAGTTTCTAGTTCCATGGTAAAGCTGTGAGCTAGGTGCCCAAACCCAGAGGGCTGTGTCAGCAGAGTTGGACTGGGGAGTGTGCAGAACAGGTAAGGCAAAAGTGTTGGTTAGGGAACTGGCAGAGAAATGTTTTGCTTCTTTTCACGGAACTTTTAAATTGGGGAGTGTTAAAGCTTTCCTCAGGAAACCTAGTCTTGCCCTTGGATCTCTGGGGATTTCAACAGATAATCTTTTAAAAGCATGAAACTGCAACAACCTGTGTGCCAGGAAGGTTGATGTCTGCTTCTCATGCCTTTGAGTTACAGTACAACAGAACTTTTGCCTTTTTCCTTTAGAAGAGGTTCTGTTATGTTGTTAATACAGTTTAAGTTAATGGAGAAAACAATGCTGAGACACATGGTTGTGCCTTAACTGTCCTAAGAAAGATGTGGTTTGACTGAAGCCGCTTCTTTTCCTTACCTGGATTGATGGTACTGGTCACTTTATCTTGCCTTAGTTTTGGCAGCAATTGCTTGGGCCCTATTAAACCAGGATTGGTAGCAATGTCTTAGAAGTAACTGAAAAGCTCCATCTGCTGCTGCTTTGGTTGGTTTGTTTCTGCACAGGCACATTAATTTCTGTGTTTGCGCTGAGAAGTTTGCCTTTGAGAGTCTTTTTCCTAGCACACGCTGCTCTATGAGCATCCCATGAAGGAGTTCTTCCTTGCACGTGTCCTGTAACAGTTAAACATCTCTCCAAGTGGCCCAAAGTGGGAAACCAAATTGATCCTGGAATTCTGCAGTTAAAGGAATCTGATTCACACATTTCTACTACTTGCTTGAGGGGAAGAAATTTGAAAATATGAGCAGATTTGTTCCAAAATGCTGTTATAAACAATATCATTTTATATAACACTAATAAATCCACTTTCTCTGAAGTCATGGCTTCAATATATTTAATGCAAGCCTTCGGAATTGAATTGCATCGATGTAGGTCCAGGTTACTGGAAGTCAGTGAACCTGGTTTACTCTGTTGTTTGTTTCCTCATTGACACTTCATTAAAGGGCTAACAGGGGCAGCTCAAACTGTCTGGGTCAAGTAGATGGTAATAAGCAGGAAGCTTACAAGGTTGTGATCTCTTATGTCTAAGAAGAAAACTTTCGCTAGTGTCCTTCCTCTTAGGATCATCCGAGTGACAAAATCACAGATTATACTTTCCCGATAGAGCTATTTAAGGCTTTTGTACAAAGTATTAAACTAAAGACAGCAAATAACTGACTATAGTATAATGATTTATAGAATATAAATTGTTCTTGTTTGCTTTGAACTTCTTTTCAGGTAGGAGCTTGCCTGAGCCAGTACCACAGTCTGCTTTCCCTTTTGTTCTAATTCCTGCTGCTGCTTCATAAGCTCTTTCACTACACAAAACCCCAGCCGTAACTTGCTGATGACTTTTTGACATCTTGGTGACTTTTGAGAACAGTGCTGGTGGGAAACAAGGTCTGTTTTGCTTATGCTGGGAATAAAAATTAACTTTCCCATCAGCCTTTTTTTGGTGGATTACTCAGTAAAAAAAAAAACTGTTAAAGGTTTCAGGTCTCAGGTTGGGTTCACAGGGTTCCCAAGTATTTAGGCAAGGTGCTCAAGCCAAAGGATTTTGTTCCATTTGTAAATAAAAACGTGGGTCCTAATACACGAAGAGCTGTCTTCATTTTTTTTGCATCATTTGTTGCCTTTTGCTTCTGGTTCTAGTATTTTCTTATTTGTGCCTGGATGTTTTGATTCACTTGAATACGTAAATGGATGTTTGGTTATAACTACAGCGTGTGAGTACAGCAGCATAAATTACTGTTTCAAGATGGAATAGTCACTGCAGATTCCCGTCCCACCCCCGGCCTCTTGCTAGCCACTAGACCAGCATCTGGAAAGACAGGGTAGTCCCAGTCTGGAGTTGATGGTGGTACCAGTTCCAGCCGCGCGATGGGGCGGGAGGGCTGTGGAGCTGCTCGCTCCAGCCAGGGCTGTCTCGGGAACGGCACCGCTTGGGGCTGCGCAAGCGGCGCGGGTTTGGGGGGGGGGGGAAGGCAAAGTGGCTTTTTGCTTTGTTAACAGTAACAAATGACTTCAATGCAGTAGCAGATGCTAGCTGATTAAATTTTTAAAACACCGTGTAAGAGGTTTTCTTTTTGTACAGTATTACTATTTGCTGCAAAATAAGATAAGCATAGTTGGACTCCAGTAGGTTTTTTTTTTTCTCTTTAGGTTAAATTCACTGTCTTGATCTATTTCATACTCTTAATGGATTACAAGAGGCTTTTTTGTTATTCTAATGCTGTCAGCATAGCAAAGATTAGGAACTGCTGTCGTGTACTTTTTTCCCCTACTTTTCAGCAAACGTAGATTAAAAAAATTCAGACCTTGCTCTATGGAACCAGTCAACCTTTTCATAACCGATGTTGAATTAAAGTGTAAGTTTACCCAGAAAAAAACAGTCTGTGCATTAAGTGCTGATTGCCTAACCCTGATGCAAACCAAAAATCCAGTGAGGAATACTCAATAATCAAATCTAGCAGAGTACTGTGCCATGTAATTCAGGATTTGATCTTGTAGTCATGTTACAATATGAATAACAAAATGAACAGGAAGCTTCAAGAACTGGTATCCTGAGTATTATAATCTGGCTGTAAAGAGATGCTAAATAAGGAATAAAAATGATGTTCTACTCAAACCTTCAGACTTGAAGTTAGGGTGTTGGGAAGAACTGTGACAGATTGCTCTAGTTATGCTGGAGAATGCTGTTAAAGTGCCTGAGATGTAATCTGCCTGTTTCATAGGTGATGAGCTGCACCCATACTGGGCAGCTGAGGCCCCGGGCGAGTGTGGAATAAGCAACTGACTGACAACAGGCAAATTCCCAGCTGAGGTGGTGCTTCTGGAACTAATGGCAGTTATTGCACAGGAGAAGCTGGGGCAGTGTGGCACAAAACCAAGTGGCACCTTTGAAAGCATAGACTAGACTGTTGGTAAGATAAAGCAAAGGGCAACACGTTGCATTAGGCACTGAGATGACACCTCTGCTGTAAAGGGTTGAACCTGTGAGAAGGAATATGAAGGAACTCGGAAGCAGCAGGGGCACAAGCTGGGCCACTAGAAAAGACACAGAATGGATGAAGGCAAATATAAATTATGACTAGAGAACAAAATGCTAATAATGCAGTGATGATTAATGTAACGTTCCAAAGTATAACTAACTAATAGCAATTATACTTAATGTAAGTCTGCTATTGGATATGAAACCAAGTAGAAGAAAGCAATAGGGGGGAGGAAAGGTGTGGGTTGTAGAGGGAGTGGAAATGCCAAAAATCTTTATTAACTGAGACCTTCACTAGATGGTTCTCTACCACAGATAACCTAAAGAAAGACCACCTTGGTACCCAACAAATGGTAAGAACTCCCTGTACCTCCACTTGAGAGGCTGATCATGCACCTGTGCCTTGCTGGAAAGCACTTAAGGTAATGTTGACAGGATACCACAATAAAAAGCTTTAAAGAGAAGAAATGGACCTAACAGGAAACAGTTTGTTCATCGTTCATCTTTGTTGTGCACAGCTCAGCTGACTTCACCAGAACTTCAGTAACTGAAATGGCAGCTGCCTGGGAACAATCTCTGTTAAAGCCCTGCAGCTTGATTACTTGTCAGCTAGAGCGTTTTGCCTCTTTCTTGTAGGTGAATAACTTGGGTTTTTCTGGCTTGGGTGTTACTTCAGTAGACAGCAGGGACCTTTAATAACATGTAAAGGATAAATATGACTTAAGCATGTAACATAATCTGTGTTGCAGTTTGAAAGACTTATACCCTGGGACATGCATTTTTCTATTACCTGTTTTATTAGTCCTTTCAGTGATTTTGGTTGACTACTTTTGCTGTTCAAGTACTTCAGTTATAAGCCTTTAAATGGGTGGGTGCTCCCTTTTTAATGTGCATGCACACAGTACCTTGCACAATTAAGATCATGTCCTGACCTGGAAGCTTCAGCACATCACATGTGAAACAATACTTTTATTTTTCATCTGTTACATATCAGCCTTGTTGAATAAATGCAAGCATGTTTTTGCTTCTCTCCTGCCTTTCTAAAACTGATTGATAGAAGAAAATATTACCTGCTTGGATTAATTGTGCTTTGGTGGTTTTTTGGTTTTTTTTTTGTTTTGTTTTGTTTTTTTTTAGTTCAGTTGCTGTTGACCTCTACTAAGTGGATACCTGTTACTAGTGGTTTACTGCTAGTAAACGACTAATGCTATTAATCTCCTCTAAGCAATGGATAAATCCTACTTCTGAATACGTGACACACATCACTGTCTATTTAAAATCTAAGGTGTTAAGTTTTGTAATGCTATTTTCACAGGTACTGGCTTGACTACAGAACTGTTTCTTATTTAATTCTATGGATGTATTGATTTGGTATGTTTTCCTTGATGATTCTGTCTCCTGCTCTTCACCCCAGCTGACTTTGCATGTGCTAAAAAAGGCTTAGTGCCCAAGAGAAAGAAGGGAAATACTTAATCTCTTGAAAAATCAGTATTTCTAACTAATTAAAAAGGATCTGAAGAAGGTCGTTATCAGTCATCCTGGGCTGCCAGTGACTTCTGAAAATGACAGGTATTTAAGGAGCCTATGAAACTCACTGTGAGATTAACAAATCCCCTGGAAAAAGAAAAGGATTTTTTTTTTTTCTTCACCTCCACATCATTTCCATTTTCATAGTCAAAATCCCATTCTGAATACTTGATTTTATTGTGGTTTGCTTTCCTGCAGTATGCATTAAGAACAGTGGCAAATACAAAGAGGATTTTTTTCCCTTTTGTTTATTGTTTTGAAAATGTTTTTAGCCAGTTCCATGATTCTAGGGTGTGCCTTGTGATTATAGGATCTTTGGGATGGCTGTTGCAGCCAACAGATGTAAGTGATTTTTCTAGTCAGATTGTTAAACATTACAGCAGAGTGAGGAACAAACCAGTAGGAGTCACAGCAGTGAATGGGAGAGAATTTATGTAAGCGTTTGGTTTATGTGTTGGCCCTCTTCTGTCAATGGAGAGCTAAAACTCCAAGACTCAGGACCTGAAATTGTGGAGATTAATCTGGATCTTAATTCTGGAATTCATTTTTCGTGCTTTTAGGTTAACAAATGGGTTACATTTCAGATTTGATGACTCTTCATATCTTAAGAGTGTAGATTTGCAAGCTATTGCTAACATTTCAGCCAGCTCTCTGATTTGTCCCCTCCCTCTCATTGCTTTTGCCACTTCGATCTAAAATAAGAAACTACAAAAGGCAGGAACTATGTTATTCCACATAGAAGGAAAACTCTTTAATGTGCATCTATAATAGATTCGGATGTTCCTACTGGGAAGTAATTTGCAGATTGTCTCCTGGTTAGATTCTCTATTTGTGCTAGTGAACTTCTTTCACAAAGCAGCTGAATTAAACTTTCATGGAGTTGCTTTTATCCAGAAGAGCAAGAGAGAGTTAAGTTAGGCTTTAAGACAAAAAATTGGTATGATTTCCCAGGGAAAACTTTATGTTGGTGAAATACTTCTGTAATGAAGAAAATCTGACTACCTGAATGATACAAAAAAAGAAATGCAGTTACAGGCAGGGGCTTTTTGGCAAATACAATTTGGCTTAATCACATAAAGGAATTTGTGTAATGTGTTATTTGTATAATTATCCAGTTTCACGTAAACTTGACATTAAGACTTAGATAAAAAGATTATATTTAATTTAATCTTTGGGATTTGCCCAAAAGCCTAAACTATTTTGCAAAAATAGAATGTTTTCTTCGCTGTTTGGGATGTTAAAGGCACTGCCACAACACAAAGTCTACTGAACAGGATGATACCGTAAGTACACAATAGAAAGATTAATCCAATTACTGCTGATTAGTAATGGGACATCATCCAAAGAAAACTTATAGGTATTTACTGTATGGTGTTATTCATCTGCTCACTCAGTTTTTGATGCATCAGGCTCTTATTTATTTTATATATCCCTTTGAAAATATTCAGCTTAACATTACATATGTAGCTTGACAAAAGTTTTTTCATCCGATTCAGCCTAGATTTTATTGCCAAAAAGCTGTATTTTGTTTTCTGGCATCAACCTGCAACTTCTCGTTTTCTTAATTAGAAAAATATTTTTCCATGATAACGTTAGCCATGTTGAGTTAGCTCCAGGATTTTTGTTTGTTTGCTTTTTTTCTCCAAGCAGAACTGTTCCGTTTGTCCTTTTCAGTATAATTGACTAAAAGGAAACTTTATGCAGTATTTTTGAGTGGGTTCTACTTTCTGACCAATTATGCCAAAATATCCTATGGACCAGAGTCATGTAATGGCCACTGCCACTCTTTGATTGTCTTCTGTTCGATGGCATCATGCCTCAAATAAGAACTGTAATGCCTGAAATTCTTCTATCGCCTTTCAGTTTAAAATTTATCATAGGTGAGCTTTTCACTGGTAGTTGGTGTGCATTGTGTAAGAGATAACGGTGAAAAGGGGAGTGCAGTTGTTAAATGCCTGGAAACAGATACTGCATAATTCTTCTAGCACATGAGAAAAATGCTTTAGTAGGTTACCACAGCCACACATGCACTTTATCCCTGAGGAAGAGAGAACTTTTGTGTTGGAATCTGTAAGACAGCAGGACTCTGCCTTTCCTACTTTATCCCCATCCAATATGTCAATACAGATTAATAGAATGTTACTATCTAAAATTAGTTGTTGCTTTTTAAAAACAGTTAATTTAAGCAACAATCTGCTGTCTTTGAGTGAGATTTGTCTTTTCCTGCTTTTCTCTAGAACTCAGGGGCTAGTGTTATCTTTAAAGGGAATCTTCCATAGTTACTTAGCCAATTAGTACTGCCTATTACCATGATTTTATTGTAATGCACCAAAGAAAAGCATGGTGAAGGAAACATTCTTCAATCTTTTTGAATGTGATGCAGGTGATGATTTTGTTTTTTTCTTCTCTGTATGAAGATGTTATTACAAACTTGTTTTGGACAGTCTGGAACAATAGATAACTTTAGATGGTGTCAAATACTGCCTAAAAGAAATTCTTCTTTTGAGGAACAAGAGGACTTATTTGCTGAAATTGATAGAAACTGCTTCAATAGCAGTAGCTGTAATAAATAATCAAAAATTGTGAGAATGCAACAAATGTGCTGGAACTACTAATCAAAATATCAACTGATATGCAGTATTTTAGTTCAGATAACCAATTCATTTGGATGAGCAATTCTCTTCAAATCACATAGCTTTTGCCTCTTTTAAATTTTCATTTACAATATGGAGATAAATTACCTACACTATAAAAATGAGAGCTAGTTAACTAAGTGCTGAGTCTTTTGAGACACCCAAATAAAAGCGTTACCTGTGTACAAAGTAGTTTTTGAGGACTATTTTCAGCCAATTCACTCTAATCAGAATTTTCAGTTCTCTCGCTCGAAGAGTGAGTGAGAGTTTGGAAAAGGAAAAAACCCAACTCTTAGGCTACAGCCCTTTCATATACTGCCTAATGCACGATGAACCTGTCTGTCATAATATGGGGATAGCTTCTTTTAAAAATCAAAGTAGAAATGGGTCCCAGTGAATTAGATAGAACTGGTGTAGACTGAGCCATGGCTCCTTGGAAAGACTGAAATGAGCCATACAATGGAAGAGACAGCTTTGAGTCTGCTTTACAGATACCAATACTCAACAGCTATGTGAGATGAAGCTCATAGGAAGAAGTAAATTTTGTACTCCATTTTTTGCCTATAAAGTTGTACTGTTTAACTCTTCATCCTAAGTGTGTTTGAACTCCAGTAAAGTGTCTTTTCTTGCATCCAGTTAAATCTTAGAAGCTGGGGGGTGGCGATCTAATGGAGCAGTTGAGGGCACAGCCTGTTTTAGGAAGGGGACTGCAGAATCCAGGCAGAGATTGCAGGACAGGGATGCACATGGCAAATAAGGAGCACGTGAATTGGCACAGATTGCTTCTGCCTCACTTGTTGGCAGTGCAGTTATCAGCAGGGACAACTTCTTCACCCAACAGTACTTTGTGCTTGTGCAGTAACTGGAGGGAGAGGACTTTTTCACCAAGTCCTTGACCTTCCTGTTGAGTGAGAGCACTGCAGGAGTTTCAGAATACAGCTCCAATATGCTGCTTTGGAAATGCATGTACTGAATTTGTTCTGAGAGCTAGGACAAGAACTTCCCATTGCTACGGTTCTGTCCAAGGTCAACTTCATAGGTGTAGGAATGACTTTTTCATTACCAAAGTGATGATAAAAAATGCAACAACCTCGGACTGTTCTTTAGCATGGGCTTACAATTCTACATTGAAATATGATCATGTGAAGAGAAAAATAATAAACTATTAGAAGTGACCCCTTCATCTTTGCAACTGCTTCTGCTTCAGAGTTCTGCGAGTAAATAACTCATTGCGAAAATTCTCTTCTGGTATAAAGCTGTGTATTGAGAAGGTGGCAAGTTTGGCACAGGGTATTGTTTTGGTTCCTTGTAGATGTGCAAATCTAATTAAATTGCACCTATGGATGTCGGAGCAGTTCCAAGAGAGCTGGTAGAGTTGCCTTGGATGTTTCCCATAGCAAAGGACAGCTGAAGTACTTTACAAAACCGTGGGGATTTCTGTGTAAATGAATGAAACAAAACCAGTTCTAGAGCTCATTACCCGTTCTACAACCACTCATCCATGACAAGGAGAAAAGTTAGTACTAAAATTTCAAATTGAAGTGGATGGGTGTTGATACTCATCTGTAACCGTCATGTTAATAATTTCTATTGCTGGCAGAGAAAGAGTTTGACCAGGGAGTCATTTTAATCCAGAATGTTTATTGATGTATTGGTAGAGACTGATACTAGAAATGTTTTACAAAAATCTGTTAACTTTTAAAATACTCCTTTTTAAGTTGTTTGTTACGACATTTTAATCACAGTTACGCACCAGCTCTCTTGTGGGGAGTTAATGATTCCAATGAAAACAAAGGAAGAAAACTGTATTAAAGATTGTTTGTCTTCTGCAGCGTAAAATATTTTGAAAGGATTATCCTCTCTGCTTGTATTTACATAGTTAGCAATAAATATTTTTAACTTCAGGTTATTTTTAATTTCCTGATAAATGTTGGCTACAGCATTTGCTAATTTGCTGTTTCAATAATAGAATCATCCTGAATGAACAGGAGGTGAACAAGGAAAGCTGAAACTGAAAGTTGAGTTTAATTATTGCGTGACAGGTCACACTCACCTTGTTGTGAGAGTGTTGAAACAGACATCATCAACTTTTTTGTTAAACCTTTGTTTTTGAAAGCCTTCTCCTCCAAATAAAGAAAAAATAAAAAAAAAGAGGAAAAGATTAGAAACCTGGTGTATAAAATTTCCCAGTGGTGTTTGCAAGCTTCTGACTGTTGCTGCAGATCATCAGGCTTCCTGCTGTGGAAGGGAACTCACTCTACCTGTCAGCAAATGTCCAAGCTGTGGACCAGCCCTCTCTCTGGTCTCTGCTTAAGTAGGACACACAATCTAGACCCTTTTCATGGAACCCCCCCAGCACTGCAACACAGGGGTGTCACAGCTTTCTCCTGCTCTCTGGGGCCCTGCTGGGAGAGCTGTGCTGGGGAGAAACCTCTCCAGTGGGCTTAGCACGGGCTTCCCAGTTACCCAACATATGCAGACCTTTGTGCTTTTATTGACAGGGAAGTACTGCAAATGAGCATTATTTCATCCACAGGTTCTTCAAGAGCAATCTGCTGGGATTGTTTGTCTTCTGAGTGCTGGATCAGTTACTCTGGTTTGCATGCAAGATGCCCTGTGCTGCCTCTGGTCTGCGGTGGGAGCAGTGTGAATTTTCGGATCAGGTTTCCAAAGGATCACAAGAATAAATTCAGAATTTGTTTCTGCAAATACTCTCCGATGTCTGCTTGCAATTTGCTGTTTCCACAAAAATTTCTGGCAGTGAACATGTTTGCTTGGATTCTCACAATTGTTTTGGTAAGCATATTCTTTCCCTTGTCAGGCCCCTCTTGGCAAATATTTCAAATTCCTGTCTTTCTCTTTTTACATTTTAACTTTTCTCAGGATTTTTAGCTGCAGCTCTCTATTATTTCTAATGGTGGCTCTACTCGTCCATATGTGATGCAGAATTTTACACAGAATTCCTCCTTTGCCCTCAGGGTACGGAGGAGTTTGTGGCTAACAGTAATAAGGGAAAGAGCCTAAAAAATCCAAGGGGGAAATAAATCAGACTGGTTATAACGGAGTGGGAAGGTAATTTATTTTTTTAGGAACTGATATTCTGAATTTTAAAGAAGGTAAAAGAAGGTAAAGGTCCTAAATCAGGGTTACAAAGAGAATATTTTTTTTTAATTTACTTATTAAATTTATTTTGTAATACTAAATTTTATATTAAAAATACTGAAGCATTCCTGCAACATGGAAGTCCTAAGGTTTCCAAAATTAATTTGATCTCTTCAGTCTTTGCACCCTGGAGTCCTGTCTCCTTGCCAGTCATTTGCAAGGATCTAGATACCACCAGAATCTTCAGAAGTTCAGTATACATCTGGGGAGCCAGCTGGGTAGATCAGAGCCACAGCTACTACCAAACTTGCTGGCCTTCTAGCTATATAATCTCTATATAAAGTGTCAGTGGAAAACTGTTTAACCCTGAAAGTTATAATCAACTCTAGCCATGAGTTTGGTGCAGCTGTGGTTAAGGAGTAGACCATTAAGAGGGCTAAGGTACTGGAAGGAATAGGCTGGTAGAGGTACCTGAAGAGATGGCGGTAAGAGCCACAGAACAGATGGGTGGGGAGGGAAGGAGATAACTAAAGGTCAGAAGTCATAAAGGAGCAGTGACATGCATGAAAACAGGAACCTGTGATCACTTTTCTATAGATCACTATCTTTTGAGTCCATTTCTTTTTTTTTTTTTTTTAGGCAGATAATGTGAGTGAGCATCTGGGTCTGAAAATAAGGTCTAATCTATCAACATAAGTTTTGGCAAAATAAAAGGTAAATAAAAGTGAATTTTGTGGAGACGTGTTAGCCTGGTTTCATTCTGATGTTTAGGTTCTGATCTTGCCTATGTCACATTTAAATGGCGGATAAAGAAGGGGTTGATACAGAAGTGTAGGGGGGAGATGAATAGGGATGGAAAGTTCATTAAATCTTGTTTAATATATTGCTCTTTCAGTTTACTTCAATGAAAATAAGGGAACTTGGAGGGAACTGAAACAAGATTTTACCGTAGAGAAGCAGATTAAATGGAGAGTATCAACTAGTTCTAGCTGCTATCTTTTATACATACAGTGATGCTTTATATTTGTGACGTGGTTCAGAGTGTTAACTAAGAAGCTGTTATAGCAACACTAAAATATAATTAATTTTATATTAAAAAATAGTGGCAACTAAAGAAAGAACTTCCTAGTTCTTTTACTAGTTCTGTTGTGCAGTTTTGAGCATATCAGTGAAATGCCTAATGCCTCAGTTTCCCCTTCTTGATAGAGACATAGAAAAATTAATTCCTCAGAGTGACATGTGATTTAAATCAGCTTTTCTAAAGGTCATGCTTCTTTAGACAGAACTAAATCTGTTACTTTAATAAATAGATTATAGCTTCCCTTCAAAAATTTCTATCCAGAACCTGGTTTATTTTACTTAAGCATTTGAATTATGAACACTTGTTCCGGCTTTGATTCTTCAAGTGTGCAAATTGCTGAGAGCAGTAATCTCCTTTATCTGTTTGCTGAAGCACATTGACTTGTTTCCACTTGTTCCTAGCTGGCTGGTGTTAGGACCCAGAAAAGAGACAGAAGCAACGTGATATAAATAGAGTACCAGAATGGGACAAAGTTTGAGAAGAAAGCATGACATCACTCAGACTTGCTCTCCACCCAAAAAAGATCTGGGATGGAGGTGCAAACGTGAGCTGGACAAGCGAGGAGTTAGTAACTCCTTTCAGCTCAGTTTCTGAGGGAGCAGTGAGAGTTACAACACTCTGCGCTATAAGGAAGTACATTTTCTCGCTAGCAGAACTAAAATTGGCTTCAGAGCTCTGACAACGTGAAAGTAATTGAAAGGGAAAGACAACCATAGGAAGAAAGTTAAAAGCAAGATCTTTTCTTTTTTGGCACAGATTCTGACAGAAATATTTGACTTCTTTCCATGGAGCAGTACAACTTTCGGATCTGATGCACATTTCTTTTAATTTTGCTCCAATCGCTGTAATTTATTTATAGTTAAATGAAGAGATCTTATCGTTAAATGAAGAGATCAAAGTGTGAAGCAAGCAAATACTACTTAGACTCTGCAAGGATATTTTGCCATCACTGAAGAAACGGACTTTTTGAACCTGCATGGAAAATGTCCTTTTTAATACAAGAAGTAGCAAAGGAAAACTTATGATTGAAATCTTACAGGAATTTGATTTCAGTTGTACTTTTCATCTTCAGTAGACCATGGAGAATTTATTACCTCAGCTTTGTTGTCATTATTCTTTGCTGATTTTATTTCAGTACAAATATCAGGTAATGTTCTGAATATAGTCAGTACCGAGAGATATTTGGATTCCACTTAGCAAGTTTTGCCTCAGTATGTCTTATTATGTAATGTTTTATGTGCAGGTGTATGGAAACTATTCCCAGCTACCCGAACACCCAGGTAAGGAATGTTCTATTTACATTTTTTGTCAATGTGCTTAAGTATTTATTTGGTGGGGTTTTTTTTTTTGAATTTTTTTATTTTCTTAGTGTCTTCAAAGAAACTGTGGTCCTACATTGGAATGTCAGCTCTCTATTAAAAATGCAATACAGTCTAAGGTATCGGATTGTCCTAGTCATTTCAAATTTAGCAAGCTATCTAGTAAATATTCTGCACAGAGATATATTTGGAGAAAAAATGGCTTGTATTTGATATGTAGAAAAAATCCTATATATGCTGTTCATTATGACTTTTTCTTGAGCTTTGAGTGTCTGAATCAGACCTCTATGCAGACTGTTTTCTTGTGGGATTTTTTTTTTCCTTAATTTCTTAGTGTTCAGCACTTTCAATTCAGTGATTTACAGTTAAATAGGACAGCTTGTATACTTTGCAGTACTTTGGCATGGCTTCCAGTCATCTACCCTCACTTCAGCCTTCATGTCTAAGTTTAAATCAGTTAGAGAGCATATTAAGGGTTTCTCATCTGTTTTCAATGTAGAAAAAACTCAATGCTTATTTGAGGTCTGTGTGTGTAACTGTAGAATTCTTCTGTTTGTATAAATAGTTTAACATCAAGCCTCATGGTGGTGTGCAAGTACAATTTTACTGCTTTACTGATTTACGTATTGCTTTGTGCTTTTAAGTTTTAACCATATGTAATTATTTTCAAACGAAACAGAGCGATGCAGTAAATCCATGTTGCCTGCTATTGCAGTAGCTTCAGCCCAATTAATTCCTTTTGTTTTATCTTTGCTCAAAACCCAAATAGTCTTGTTTCCTCTAGATGAGAATCACTGGCTTCTATCTGATGGAACAATAGTGTATGTGGGGAAGCTTTCTGCAGTAAGGGGGGCAAGTTATCCAATATTTTGTAGTACAGTGTGTGTGTGTAAGCTTAACTGTGAGTGATGCTTTCTGATTTTTGAACTAGGCTGTAAACACGTCCTGTGATGTTGTTCTAAATGTGGTGTAGTTACCTATTGAAAGGATATTGCAAGTATAAGTTGAATTCAAGGCAACAAGTCTTTCTTTTCAGAGGTCATCTTGGGGCCAATTGGCTGGAAGTGGGGTAACAGGGCTATATAGGTCAGAACTGGGAGCTGGGAAAGCCGCTGACATGCAGCTTGGCTCTAGGCAGTTCACTTTGCTGTATATCTATTTCCCCTCTGTTTTTTCTTTTCTTGAATCTTTTCCCTCCACTTTTGTCCAGCTTTTAAATGTAAGCCCCATTAGAATATAGCTTCTCCTTTTGAGTTTGATGGCAACTGTGGCAATGCCTTTTTCTACCACATCACTTAACTTTAATCCTGGTTTTTTTTTTGCCTGTTAGAAAAGGGAGATGCTAAATGGGAGCACGAGATATTTGCATATAAGTAAAATAGGCATGTTCTGCAAAATGGAACTGGTAGTTAGTTTGAAAATTGAATGGAGGTAAATTAGCACAGGTAGCCTATGTGAATTCTCTCAATACTATAGAAATTTATAATTTCAATTTCTTTTGCAGCAGTTGGAATATCTTCTATGAAAATAGAACAAAGCACATACCCAGATTTAGTTTATGTCAATGCAAAAATCCTTGTTCCTGTATCCTGTTTTTTCCCTGTGCATTGCCATGCTCAGCTTAGTTGAGTTTGGGTTGTCTGGAATTTTCAGATTGGCTTTTGTACATACTTATTTTGTGTTATTCTCATATATCGACAGTAGATTTCTCCTTTTGTTAGCAGTTGTGCCTTTTTCTGTATCTTCCAAATACGCAGCCTCACAAGATGCAGAGTTTCTTTTAGATCTTTTCAGATCTACAGTTGCTTGCTCTGGTGTTTAGCAATGTTACCAGCTTTGCCCTCTTACTAAAAAAAAATAAAACCAAAACCTTAGGATCCTCTGTCACAACTCTGAAACTCACATGGATGGATGACATCAAACACACTTCCATTGTGTAGCTAGGAGTTTTAAAGATGCAAATAAAACTTTTCCACCTTCATATCCATGATAAAGAAATCCCGGACAATAAAGAGATAGAATAATTATCAAACAGGCAAGCTGCTCTGATCTCAAGAGTGAAGAAAGGTGAGGTAGACTGTAAATGTTGAAGGACACTGCTTGTGATTAGTTTGATTTTGCACACTAGGCATGGAGAGCTTTTGTATGGTGTATGACAGCTGAAGTGGTTTTTAACAAACTTACCCCGATCAGCTTTTCACCTCAGGTTCTTGAAAGATTGCTTGGGAATGAAAAATGATTGTAGGGTGAAGAATTGCAGATATGGTGTGATATAAATACTTGCTCTCTCTGCCCTTGTTCGTTGTGTTTTCGCCCCCCAAAGAAAAGATTAACTCAAACTAATAGGTCGATATGTCATGATGGTGAACAAAACACATCCTAATTTGCATTGACAGTAAAATTTCTCTATATCAACCTTCTGAAAACTTTCTTAGACACAGGAGATTAAAAATTTATTTCAGCCCAGCTAGCTGAATTATTTTGAGAAGAAAGTTTCTTGCAGCTAACAAGATAATAAAAAAGTACAACTCGTGGTTTCCTACACTAATGCTTTACCCTTAAAATACAATTGTTCTCTTAACACAAAATGTGATTGTTTTGAGCAGCCTGCTTCTGGTCAGGTTGGAGTAGTCACATCTCCTAAAATCTGTTCAAACTCATCAATTAGACCGTGCAGATAAATCTGTCAATGGAAATTAGCAGATGTTTTGCTGTTGTCAGCTTGTCCACCTGTTGCTACCGAGGACATTTAGGAAAACAGAATATTTTCAGCATTCAGAAGGAGTGGTTCTGGTTTTGGTGTAGTGGAGGAGGTTTTGAAGGAATAGCTAGTGCTTAATATTCTGGAACCCTTTCTCTTGAGGAACATCAATTTCCTTGTGTTAAAGGAAATGCCTGTTAGGGTGAGTTATCTGGAGACAGAAGGAAGGCTGGAGGCTGTGCAGTAACAGCTGTGCAGGCACCTCAACCCTCATCCACCTTGCAGCTCCTCCTCAGTACTGCTCCTTACTATGTCTGACTAGTGTCTCCACAGAAGACCAAAGGTGAAAAAATGCTTGGATTAATATAACCTGAAGGTGTTGCACTGGTTTTTCAGTGGGGTTTGGAGAGAGGATTAGATTCCTGGGAACTCTTTAGCATCTTTTACCCTCTTGAACTGCAGGGAGCTTACTTACCTATGGAGGAGGCAGAAGCAGAAGAGTACGCCATAGGGGCGAAACATTCCCCTGTGCACTCCTTTCGTGGTGTTTTGTACTATCCACTGAGTATTCAAAATCTCAGTAAAACCTTGAAATTACTCTTGAAAGATTGCTCAACTTCCTTCAGTGAATGCTGCCTGATAAGCTATCAGAGATTTGGTCAGAGACTGTTACACATTTTGAGCGTGGTTAAAATAATTCAATTTAGTTTAAAAAATGGTGTTTCTGCAGTGGCTAATCAGATATATGGCTTTAATCTACTCTACCATTTTGATTTATGATCTTGCTTATGTGCTCTATTTGATTTACGTAAAATATCTTATTTTACTTATTGACCTCCTTTATTGTTCTCTTCTGTGGGGAAGTGTTACGCTCCGTGTTGGCTGTTACTTTAATAACCTTTTAATATGTGTTTCTTGAAAGGGTTCAGAGTTCTCGCATCAGCTTCCCATTACTGGCCACTGGAAGACGTGGATGGAATTAATGAGTTTCGGGATACAAATGGAGGTAGACAAAGGATTCATTAATGGCAATAACATAAGTATTTGTGCCAATCTGTAAGTAGAAAGGGAGCAGGAGAAATGAAAGGGGTTAGATGTTTGTACCACAGCAGCGGAGGTACTTTTTTCAGTCCATGTTTTTGCAGTGCTCCCACGTCCAAGTGATGCTGTATTTGCGAACTGATTTTTATAGAGTATTCTCAGACATTTTATGGGCTGTCTGTGCATTGTTAAGATTATAAAGAGAAAAGGTTTATGGTCCAAAGAGTCATTGTAATCACATTGTTATTAGCTGGTTTGGTACATACATCACATGCACTGATACCCTCAGTGACTGAGCTCTTTGCCTTTGCCAGCAGTGAAGATGCCAGCTTCTTTTTGGTTTTTGGAAGGAGTTAAATGCCAAAATTTTTCATGCACTGAAATGTAAGCTCTTACCTGAATACTTCTTACTCGTTTTTGTCTGCTTTGGGGTGTTTCCCTAAAAGCAGTATTGAAGTAGGCAAAACTCTCATTGACTCCAGAGAGTCAGTTATCAGGACGGCAGGATCCCAGAGGAAAGGACAGCAGCCTGGTTGGATTCATCAGTATTCTCGTTCCGATGTTTCTCATCAGGACCAAAAAGGGCGGTAGGGTCTAACAAGGGATGTGAAGGTGACGTAAATAAAGGAACTTTCACGGAACCACTGTATCCCATCACATTATGGGCTTGCAGGGCCATTCCTTTCGGGTAAAATTTTCAGCTGTGCTCTGCCTCCTCCTGAGACTCAAATGTCCCTTAGTAATTTCCCCATTAACTTTTTTTCTCTTCTAACATTTTAGCCATTTCCAAGTTGGGCTGATGTATATTCCCCAGTATTTCTCACACTATGGCTGACCACCTTGGCAGCTGACCTAAAATGTTTTGTACTAGTGCAAGGCATAGCTGCCATGTTACTACTGGTGACTGCAATAGCTTTACCCTGACAGATCACTGCAGAAGATTAAATTAGGAGTTAGAGATCTTTACATGAAAAATGTTATAAAAGTGCCAAGTAATTACTATTTGTCACACAAAAATGGCAATAACAGTATTTGTCCCTACATGGGAAAAAGATCCGCAAATATCTAAAACCTTTTATTCCAGAGGTGTTCAAGTATTTTAAGCTTAAACTTTGACCTGCCTTTCCACACTTTCTTGAAGGAATGAATTTGACTGACCAGAAATAAATCCAGGCAGTATTCTGCTCCCATTAGAGGCTGATGGCAGCATTCCTGTTGACTTCAATAGAATTATAATTTGGCTCCTGGAAAGTTACCATGAGTTCTCAAATAGTGTGTTGAAGTGATTTTCTGACACCGGACTGCAAGAAGAGTAAAGCTGTGCATATCTAGCACTGTTTTGGCACTCATGTTAAAACAAAGTTGTTTTCAAAATGCTTGGAAGCGATATACAAAATATAGCTATTGGAAAAATGACAATTTAGACCGTTTCCAAGTATGTTAAATTACCTTATTTCAGCAAAATTCAGAAATCTTTTCAGTAGTATCTTGGAAGAGATAAAGCAGAACATATAATGTTCCTGATCCTACAGACCTACTTGCAGGAATGGGACTGACTCACATCAACTATCTCCTTTGACTCTTCTTATGACATTGTGTTAAATAACTTTATAAATGAGCCAGCTGCATGACTTTACTGAAAAAAGTTTGTATAACTTCGTCTCGCTATTATTTGAAGAGGATGCCAGTAGCCAAAAGTTGTTTTTTATTTTTCTGCAATGCAAGTCTGACAATGTTGAATTCTTTCCTTAACGTTGTAGTGGATATTTCAAGTTCTTCTCAGTTGCTTATATTGTGTCATATAATACCCAGATGTTATTTCAACTAACCTACAGCAGAGGTTTTATGTGTCTATCTGATATTTGACTTTGATAAACAAGAAAAGTTTTCTTTATTGTTGTAATCTAAAGCAGGTGACAATTTGCTTGTTTTTGATACCATTCTCATTACACAACTCTTCTGTTTATTGCTAGAGTCTTTCTTGTTTTTCCACTCATCATATCATGCAATTGTTTTCATTTCATGTTTCTCCTCTTAAATCCTTGAAGCATCATAATCTGTCTGTCATGTTAATCCATTTTATTTGTTGAAGTCATTGTGTGTGAAGCCAGATTTATATCTCTCAATGCATTTGTGTAGTGAGAGAAAGTGTCAGCAAATTAATTTTTCGGTTATCTCAGCAGTAGAAGCAATTGAAGGGGAACAATCAACTTAAAATATAGCAAATAAAAAAAGATGTGGCCATGTGCAGGTTTCCCATGTCTCCCGTGTTTTCCATGCATTTTCTCTTGAGGTATTTGTGTGCATTTGGGTTTTCTCTGGTTGGGTTTTTTTAAAGAGCATTTGCCTTTTCCTTCTGTGAGCTCAGTTGGTCTAAATCCCAAATCAATATCTCTCTGTTTACTTTCATGGGCTTTCCATCAAGCTCTATTTGCCCACGCAGGGTAAATAATTACAGTGCGCAATTTTCTGTTAAATTATCAAAACAAGCAAAAAAGAATTAGAGAACAAAATGTTACCATTGGATATAAAAAAAAGTCGGGCTTTTCCTTGTCTTTTGATGGAACTTCTTGTATTTTAATTTGTCCCCATTGCCTCTTACCTGTTCACTGGACACAACTAAGACGATTGTGGCACTGTCTTTACACCTCCTCTCAGGTGTTTATACACAAGATCACTGAGCCCTCTCTTCTCCAGACCGAGAGGTCACAGCATTCTCAGCCTTTCCCTGGACTTGCTCCACTATGTCCACCTATCTTTCAGATGGGGGAGCCCACAACAGGACATGGGACTTGAATTGCCCAATGCACCAGTATAGTGATTTTTTTATAACTGCAGAGTTACCAGCATGATTATATTTCAGAACCTTTCATCTGCACTTTGGTTTTTTAATAACTTTTTCTTCTCAGTTACTGTAAGTGGGGGGGGGAGAAAACAAAAAACAAACGGACAAAAACGTTTTAGTGATACTGTGTTAACTTGTGTAGCTAAAGAATGGAATATTCACAAGTGTACCAATATTGGAGAGAAGTGGTTGTACTGATAATTTTCAAGGCCACTGACCAACATCTGTGATCTGTGCTATGTTGAGAGATATGAACTGGTCAGTTCATTACTGATTGTGTTTATTCATTGTTTTGCTTATTTTTTTTTGTTGTTCCACCCAGCTCTAAGAATCCACAACTTCACTGTGCTTCCTTCCCATAACTCTACCTTTGTATATACCAATGACTCTGCCTACTCTAACTTCTCTGCAACTGTAGGTGAGGATATAAATATTTTTTGTTCTGCATTTGTCAGTCTTGGATGGTTCTTATAACATTGAATTCAAAGTTAACACTGAATTTTGGTTCAAGTGGTCAGGTAGGAAAGGTCTATTTATGCTTATATTGGCATATATTACTGAAAAAGCACTCCTGCCATGTCATCTGAATTACTCTGAACATGAGAAGGGCATTCCCATGCTAAACAGCCCGTGGGAGGATGGGCCCTAGTAGTCTTCCAAACCCTATGTATTTGTATTAAGCTTAAAAGAAACAGAGATGACATTTCAGAGAACATATACGAAAAAATAGGTTGAATTTTTTCTTGTCCTTCAAGGTTAAAAGGAAAAAGCATCCATCTGTTTTTCACCATTTCATAGTAAGTTTTAAAGGACATGTTAAGAAAGACAAATGCAAGCAAATTTGCAAGGCCTGGAAGTAAGACCTTGTCAATTGTGACATCTTTGATTGATGTGTTTTTTGCTTTGTTTGATGTTTTTTTTGTTGTTGTTTGGGTTTTCTTTAAGGCAAGCAAAATTCTGCATATATATGTGTTTTTAATGATTTATATATATATATGTATGTATATTTCAACACACTAGGAGACAAAGGGAAGAACACAAAACCATAGCTCTCTAGGCAGAAACTTGATTAGAAATTAGTTACATCTAAACCAGCGTAAACTTAGTCATTTAACTTAAATTCCTATAATTTATACTTGTGTAGGTGCACTTGAAACATGACCTTGTCCTCTTGACATTAACTCACATCTAGCTGTTGGTAAATCTGACTTCAGGAGAAGGATGGAAGTGGTGGAACTGTCACTTGAGCTGCTCAGATACTAGGAGGTTTATACTAGAATTCTAAACCCGCTGTTTTTCTCTAACAGTAAAAATATTCTGGCAAATGTGAACTCTATTAATAATGAACTTCAAATGACCCTAATTCCTTTCAGTTCTTTATCTGCTTTATAGACCATTTGCATAGTTCTCACATAATAAGATATACTCAATATGAACATTAAAGAGAATGACATCAATGGCAAAGGAAATGCTGTGGGAACAGAAGTGCATTGCTGTATGGGATTTATTCTGGCTAGATTAACTTAGAATTCAAGCAACTCAAGAAGAACTTAATGTTTGCTTCACTTCATAACACAGCCTCAAATTTTTAAAAGAAACTCAATTTGATCTGTCAGAGACAGAACTTGATGACCTCTTTCTGAAAGGGAGGGGAAGATACCTGAAAACTGTGATATTTGCGTTGAGATTTGGAAGGAACTAAGATGGTATTTGGGCATCCATTCCCTGAGCCCTATGCCACGCTGCTGCTGATTCCTGGAGAGGGGTTATCCTCCAGATGGGACAGCACTGTGACTGCTGTCCTTGTGCCCAATGGTTGCCTACAGTCTGAAAATGAGTTGACCTTTTCCTTGTGTCCCCATTGCATAAAGGGATGCACCATCTTGAAGCAGCGACAACTGCATTTGTGATTATTGCTCTAGATAGGTGGTGAGCCCCTAGCACCGGCGTGTATCTTTGCCGTGATTGGTACTGTGCTCTGCTGTGCAAAAGGTGTCTGTTAAGCTTGGTAGATACTACACAGTGATAGAGAGGAGTCCCTTATGTCCTACGCTTCATGTGTTTTAGGCCATTTGTGTGCTTTCCTCATTTCCCTTTATCTTCTTGTTAGATTTTTCAAATATCAAGCAGCACCTAGCTGGCAATTTCTGTACCTCAGAGAGGAGAACATTTTCTCATTGCTGGTGTTTCCCTTGGTGCAACTCTTCTCCTAACACTTTCTCAGAAGAAATTGTAGAGAAGGGTTTTAAACCCAAGGTCCAAAATCTTCATGATCCTTGTAGAAATACCATCACAAACAATGGTATTAACAAGAAATTTCAAACTGAACAATGACATTCTTTCTGCTCAGAGATAAATGATGGAATAGTCTGTGTTCTGTGAAATGCAGACTTTTGAAACAGAGTGACACTTTTAATTGTGATGTCCTATTGTTTTCATTGCTAAAATTAGTCTCTCTTTTCATCTTGGCACAAATGAGGTGAACTTGCCATCATCTGTCAGCTGGACTCTCAGACCTTGGTGAGGTTTCCTATAGTAAACAAGTGGCATCTTTTATTAGTATTAAGAAGGCTCATGTACTTCAGCTAGCAGGAGATTAATTAATCACCAGTGCTTTTCTTTAAGAGGGAACACAAGAAAATCACAATCAATTACACAAGATGTTATCCACGTTAGACAAAGAACCTTTCAAAAAGCCAATGGTGCTGTAGCAAATGATGTCTAAAAAGGATATATATTTCTGTATTTTGGGTATAGCTTGTCACGCATAGAATCATAGAATTGTCAGGATTGGAAGGAACCTTGAAGATTATCTAGTTCCAACCCCCCTGCCACAGACTTCCCACTAGAGCAGGTTGCTCAGAGCCCCATCCAGCCTGGGCTTGAACACTTCCAAGGATGGGGCTTCCCCCACCCCTCTGGGTAACCTGTGCCAGTGTCTCACCACCCTCATGGTGAAGAAATTCTTCCTAATGTCTAACCTGAATTGACCTATCTCTAGCTTTAATCCATTCCCTCTGGTCCTATCACTGCCCAACAGCCTAAAAGGTCCCTCCCCAGCTTTCTTGGAGGCCCCCTTCAGATGCTGGAAGACCACAATAAGGTCTCCCCAGAGCCTTCTTTTTTCCAGACTGAAGAACCCCAACTCTCTCAGTCTGTCCCCATAGAAGAGGTGCTCCAGTGCTCTGATCATCCTCATGGCCCTTCTCTGGACACATTCCAACATGTCCATATCCCTCCTGTAACAGGGGCTCCAGAACTGGACGCAGTGCTCCAGGTGAGGTCTCACCAGAGTGGAGTAGAGGGGAAGAATCACTTCCCTCGACCTGCTGGCCACACTTCTCTTGATGCAGCCCAGGATACGATGGGCCCTCTGGGCTGCAAGAGCAACTGATGGCTCATGTTGAGCTTCTCATCCACCAGTACTCCCAGGTCCTTTTCTTCCCAGCTGCTCTCAATCCAGTCACTGCCCAGCCTATACTGGTGCTTGGGATTGCTCCGACCCAGATAGAGGACCTTGCATTTGTCCTTGTTGAACTTCATGAGGTTGGCATGGGCCCACCTCTCCAGCCTGCCCAGGTCCCTCTGGATGGATCCCTTCTCTCCAGCGTGTCAGCCACCCCACACAGCTTGGTGTCATCAGCAAACTAGCACTCAATGCCACTGTCCATATTCAACATTTTTTAATGAAAAGTGGCTTTTGATCACAAAATTTCCCTCTCAAAAAATGAAAAAGCCTTGTTCTGTTAAATTTTTGCTTAAAGAATTTCTTCACTAACTCAACCTAATAGTAAGATAGAAATACCTCTATGATGTATCTGGTATTCAGAACTCTGGAAAGCATGAGGTTTATTCAGGTTACTTCAAAATAATAATTTTGGGGTGTATGAGTTCTGTTAACCAGTCTTAGTTAACCAAGAATCCGAGTGATGGACATGAGTATAATTTTTACAAACTTGAAATAAAAGAGTTTTCTGTATGCTTTTGAAAAAGAAAACCAAACAAACATCAAACCAGTAAATCCCCACCAAACTCAAAACACAAAAAACCGAAAAAGTAAAAAAAAAACCCAAAACAAAACCAACAACAACAAAAAACCACCCTGCGAACAAAAGCAAACCTATAATTAAGACAACATAAACATATCAGGTGTTTGAGTCTGTTCAAAAAATGTTTACAGAAAGTTTTGATTTGTATAAATATTACACTGTATTTTGTTTTTCCTGTAGATATTATAGAAGGAATGGTGAACAAAGGAATTTATGTCACTGAAAAGAAAGGAGTTACCTTTCTCTTCTTTGGCAACTATCAAAATTCTTGCATTAGTAATCCAGAAGTTTGTGGACCTGAAGGTTAGTGAATTCATTAATTACTACTTACTTTTCCTTTGCTGTCAAATTATGTAATTCAGTAATTAGTGTTTCTTTTCCTGTTGGAATGAACTCTCTAAAATTCTATCTTGAATCTTTTCTTTATGGTCTTTTAAAACAATTGAGTGTTGATTGCTGAAAATGCAGTCTTTTCTAACTGCAATTTAAATTGCAACTAATTACCATCTACTCAGAAGAATGATCTACAATACAATTCAAACAAAAACAGAAACAAGCTTACAGTGCCCCAAATTTTGCCTGTGGCACCAAGATTAATTCCTTTAAGAACTGGAGTTTTAGAAACAAACAAGTTGTCCTACAGGTTTAAAATTAAGGAAGCTATTTTTCACTGTGGGCTCTTAGAAGGAATTACATTTTTGTTTTTGTTTTTTTTAAGAATTATCTGTAGGGATAACAAAGTCTTTGGTATGTTGGAATCCATTTGTCCTTGTAGGTCCTTAAATCTCTTACTTCTATTTCTTTTCCCTATATTCTTGGGCTGGGGTCACAAAATGACAGGTCAAATGGGTGGGCACAGGTATGACAATGTATTGATTACAGAAGATGATTAAAACTCTATGACTGTCAAACCAAGCACACAACTAGTCACTAGCATAAACTAGTCACTAGAGATTTAAAATTCAGTAGAAATGGAAGGATCAATGAGAAATGGTGTCTTTATGTACAAACTGCAGCTGACCTTCAGCTATGCTGTTAATATTGTGTTCTTGCTTTTAGTGATTTAGGTCCTTCTTCAAACAGGTACTTGAAATAGCAATTATTTTTTTAATTTTAATTTTTAGCTGCTAATTCAGGATCGCTATATGAACTTTTTAAGAAAGCAGGAGAAACTCAGAGAGCATATGGTACACAGCAATTACCTGAGAGTATTAGAAAAACTAATTTGGTGTTCTACTGTAGGTGTATTTTCTGATACATGCTGTATCTTTTCATACTTTCTGTCATACCACTGGGAAATAAAAATCATCAGTAAGTCATATTATTTCTATGTCTGTAGTGTAACATAATCAGAATATATTATTTTTATAGTACCAGAGCACTCCCAGTATCTCTCAAACAAGAACATTAAAACCATAAAATACTGAAATGTTCTGGAGATAAAATGTGAAGAGAAGAAATCATATAAACAATAGATACTAAATCACTGTAGCAGGTATTAAAAAAAGGGGGGGAAAGCAACACCCCTTTATCTAAAGAGTGTTTTCTCTTTTTCTCCTAATCAAATAACCTGTGGCAATGTTAAGATGCAGCCTTATTCAAGCCTACTATTGCTTAAACACCCCTTGATGTTTGTTGGTTGCACTTGTGTGAAACTGGTGTGAAGCACAATCATGCAGGGAATGCTTTCTGAAATGATCTTGGAATTTTTTCAGATTAAATATTACATCCTATTAAAAAAAAATCGCAGTATTTTTTCCTAGGATAAATTTAATAACATTTCAGAACTGTTATTTTGACTTGAGAAAACAACTTTTTTTTTTTTTAACATTAAAACATTCTTTCCCTGCCTTCCTTCTTTCCCAAATAATTTTTAAACAATAGTTTTCTGTAGGCAATTTTGGGCCCGTTGAAGTGTCCTTTTCAGTCAAAAGAAACACTTCTGAAAGATGCAAGTGAATGTTCTCTTAATCATTAGTATGAACACAGTAGGAGAAGTTGAATTTCACCAACTAAGATTTAGAGCCACAGGTTTTCTTGTGGCTACAGAATGATCAGTAGCTGCAGGGTAGTCCAATGGGACAGGCAGTTAAAGACGGGGGAAGCAAGGTCTACCACAGACATGCTGGCTAACAGCCTCTGCCTCTGTCACTTAGGGTTCATCTCTCAGCCTGTAAAGCAGGAATAACACTACTTCCATACCTTTCAGAAATGTAGTGAAACACTGGAAAATCATTGAGAGATACTTGGGCAAAAGAGTCCCATTAACAGCAGCGGTAGATGAACGTGGTCAGTCTTGGTGGCCCTTTCCCTGGGGTGGTGAAAGATGGTGTGCAGATACAAGGGGAGCTCGTGGCTTTCCAGAAAGAGGACTGGATCAGTGTTTCAGCTTGTTATTAGTATGGTAAAGAAGCTGAAATATGAACTTGGGCTTATCTGCTGATGAAGGTATGGCAACTTGCTCCCAACAGACCTCAAATTCTTCAGTTAGGAGTTTGCATCATTTATAGCTTCAAACCCATATCCATCAAGAGCTAGCGAACTGAGATCGATGATGGTCATACACTGATTGATTTCTGGGAGGCCAATGATAATTGATTAGCATTTCCATGGTCATTACTATATCATGTATAAAGCATTTAGGGAATTGTATGTAGATCATGTAAATTAATGGGTGCTGTCATGAGGATAAACAAAGATCAGTTAGGAACATAAGAGTTAAAATATTTATTTTGCAATAGTATATTTTGTTAACTTTTCTGTTAAGTTCATGTGACAAAAAGAGTATGACAAATATAAATAAAAAATTGTTCCAGACACTAGTAAGGGGGGGAATATTTCTGATGATGGTAGTGAGCATTTCCATCTCTAATCTTAAAATTATGAGGCATGCTAAAAAAAAAAGCATGGTTTTGACAAGAAATGTACATAGTAGTTTGAGGGCTTCATTAACTTGTGCTGGGCTATCTGCTAGTAAATTGGTGAAGTTGGTACTGCCTGGGGGGTGCCTGCAGAACTGCTAACTATAAAATCATCCAGACAGATATTTTGACTGCATGTCAAATGAGCGCGGTCAGCAGGTTAAGGGAAGTGATTAGTCCCCTCTGTTCACTGCTCATGTGAGCATATCTGAAGTACTATGTCCCATTTTTATTCCCCAGTACAAAAGAGATGCTGACAAGCCAGAGTGAGTCCAGCAGCTGAACAATATGACATAGGAATGGAGGCTGAGGCTTTTCCTTGCACTATGAAGAAAAGAGAATGCTGAGGGCTGTCTTCAAGTACCTCTTGGGTGGTTATAGAAGCAGAGGGAGCTAAACAATCTTGGAATTGCACAGTGGAAATAGGACAGGCAATGTAGGCATATTGTAGGACAGGAAATGCTGATTAGATAGAAGGAAAAATGTTTCTTTGCAGTGTGGGTGGTCAAGCATCAGGATGGTTTGCACAGAGGGGCTGTGCAATCCACATCTGTGGGGACATTAAAGTCTCAGCTGAGCTCCGAGCAACCACACCTAGCTATGAAATTGGCCCTGCTTTGAACAGACAGTTCAGACTATTTGATCTTCAGAGTCATTGCCAACGTAATTCATTACTGTTCTTCATGGCAAAACTTCTGCTTCTGCAGTTCATAAGCTTTTTCTCAACCTGTTCTGAACTCAGATTTTATTGTTAACACTTTGTACTATAAATTCTGAGATGAACATTTTTAGGAGCTGTTTAGTTGAGCCATTTTCTCTGTAATTGCATTTGACTGCAGAACCTCTACAGCAGAGCCTCTATGAACTTTGGAAGTGCAAAGGAGGCTTGATTTGCTTCTTGTTTCTGTCAAGCCTTTTGAAGTAACCTTTGTTAAGGAAACAAGCCATCCTAAAGAAATCTTATTTCTACAGTCATCTGCAATCTGAGGAGATCTTCAGTTTTCCAGTAATAATAATAGTAAAGCTTACTGTGAATTGATCAGGATCACTTGTGGACAGAGTTAATCATGTGTGCACTTGTAAGATTGCACTTGTGTTTTGGGAAGAATTCTTTGATTTTTGTATAGGTGGAGACCTCACAGCTTTGTCTGTGGCTCTGTATATGTTGCTATTTCTTTCACATTGATTCTTTGCTTTTGGAGATTATTGGAGTACTGAAGTGTGAAAACACAGGTAATAACGTGCTTAGAAGAACTGATGTGTAATTAGAAATAGATGCCACTCAATAAGCATGGGCATGCTGCAGACAGTTAGCACTTCGGTGGCTTGCGAGCAGTCACTGTACTCTTTCTAGCTCTGCTGGCATTTGGTGAACATCAGAAAAAGACGTAGATGCTGGTGGGAGGATGTGGAATATATATAGTATGAAATAAGCAAAAATCACAAAAATAAAAGGGGATCATCACAGGAGGGTGAGAAGGGTAAGGAGATGGGAGAGATAAGGCAAAGAGAATGGAAGCATATATCTGTAAGAAAAGAAGACTGACTTGGTTCCCAAAGAACTGTAGTTTTAACAGATAGAAGCTACTCGGGAAGCAATGATTACTGCTGTGTCCCGAGTATGCACATGTGATGTGAAACCAAAGAGATTTATTTGGTTTAAACTATTAGAGCACTGTTGACTTTAAAAATGCTGTTCTTGATTATGCTAACAGATTATCTGTCCTCAAAAGCATTCCCTCTTTCTGTATTCTACAGTACTATAAGTTTGTAATTGCACTTGGTTTTTTTGGTATGTTTGTTTGTTAATTAAAATATCCTCTCATTTGCTTTCATCAGGAGTAACATTTTCCTTTTTCTGGAAGACTCAAGACCCACAGGCTAAGTTTCTCCCTGCCTCTGGTGGACAAGTAATTTCCAGTGGTTTCAAAATCTGTTCAAATGAAGGTGAAGGCTCAGTGGAATTTTACACCCGTGGAAACGCGATGAAGTGGAAAGCAAGCTTTAGTCCACCAGGTAAAGTTTATACTCCATATTTTTATTCATTTCTTTGTTACATTTTACTTTATTCTTGTGGAGAGATGTAGTGGTAAGAGCACAACTTCAGGAAATAGAACTGGATGTATAAGAATAACTACAGAGCTCTATCCTTCAGAATTCTGTTGATGTGGGGGGAGATAAAGTATGAACAGAAAAAGCAGTGATGTTGTGTTATAGAACATTTGCAATTCAGTAACAGCCCTTGGACACAACTCCCAGTTGTTTCTGAAGTGGAATTCTTATTGACATCAATAGACTAATGAATGCTTAGATGGAAACATGAGTGAAGAATGCAGGTAACCCCCGCCAGTTCTCAGTACGTTCTAAAATGGGATACATGTGCTGTCCTTTACTGCTTCGTAAATTAAGACTTTATTTGGTAATTCTTTAATTGAGTGTTTAGTGCCTTGGTCATTTTGCTATCTGAGTGCCAAGTTTTGTATGCCGTGGCATGTATGGTACTAATAAACATTCTGGTATATCACATATCTTACTGCTTCTATCTAAACTGTGTTGTGTTGGGGAGTGGTATTACCTGGTGACTGGAACAAATGCTGATGTTCTAGGAATGCTGATGACAATCACTAAATCTTTTCCTGCCCTAACTTGACTACTTGGACATAGTGAAAATGGGACTTTCTCGCCTTGTAGCAGCAGAGTTTTATAAAGCTTAATAAATCAGTTTAGAAATCTTATTTTAAGAGAAAAGCTGCTAAATGGTAAGAATAATTCACACATTTGTAGGTTATCCAATCCAAGTGAAAAATTAATATTGTGTTTTCAGCCTTTCAAGTATAACAAAGAAACTGTGGCAACTTACAATTAGTCCATTTGCTTGTTCTCCACATCTTGCATTTTTTATGCTATTCTTGCTGAACTGAGTTTTGAGATGGTATTAAGAGGCTTCAAAACTTGGCCAGTAATACTGAGGAAGCATAATTTATGAAACTGCAGTGAGCCCAAGTAAGAGTTCAGACAAAAGCTCACAGGCATTCTGCCAAAGTATGGGCTTCCCCATGGGTATAAAGATTAATATACATGACATCAGCATTCCATAATTTACTCTTAGCACTTCCTATATAGCTCTGTAGCACTGCACTAGTCAGCAAAAACATAATGAACAGGAAAGACTCTAAATGCAATTGATTCATGGGTTTTGCTGTGACTCTTAATGTTTTGCAGGTCCTTACTGGACTCATATTCTCTTTACGTGGAAATCAAGAGAAGGACTGAAAGTTTATGTCAATGGAACTCTAAACACAACTGACCCAGTTGGGAAAGTTTTCTATGATTATGGAGACCCCAGTGCAAATCTTCTGACTGGGACAGAGGGGGAGCAAACTAAGCGTTATGTGAATGGGGCATTTGATGAATTTATTATATGGGAAAGGGCACTCACCCCCAATGAAATTGAGCAGTACTTTACAGCTGCTGTTGGTGAGTATATGCACCATTGTCATAACTCATCCTCTGTAAAGATGCAGACTTAAATGTTTAGTGTGTAGGATTTGTGTTCATTTTACATTTTTCAGCTCTTGACTGTAATTTTTAGAGTCAGGAAAAGTCAATTATGAATGTCACCAAAATGCTCGGCTGTCTTTGGATGTTCAGTCTTCTCATCCTGGGTTCTGTCTCCTTAGAATTTGTCATAAAACTTACTAAGACCTGAAATATCCAGTCATTGTTAGATCCTAGGATCAACAGAAGAGGAGTAATAATTAGACTTGAAGCAGAACAGTGTAAGGAAAGATGGACTCCAGATTTCTAACTTGTGCTCTGGCCGTTGTGTAACTTAGAACCAAGTCACTCAGTTTACTCCCGTAGATGTGCATAATAATGGTTCTCTCTCCAGTTCCCGGAATGTTAAAGACTTATTAACTCCTGTATGCCCATGAACAAAAAAAGATATCAGCTGAAATGTAATACAAAAGGCACAGAATCCGGATTGGGACAGACAGAGCTGGCCAATAAACCCCGTTCTGTGGATAGTTACTATAAACCTTGCACTACAACAAAGGCTGTTGCTATTAAGTGCTTGTGTGAGAGTAGCAATTAGAAAACATCCACCTCATGAATAAAACTATAGGGCATCTGAAACATTCAGCTTCACTGGCAGTTTCCCTGCTTACATTTATTCTTACTGGGTTACTAAGAGCTAAAGCTGTTACACCCATAACTCTTGTGATTTTCACAGTGGAAACTTTGAATAACACAGAACTTTTCATTCCCAGCATGCATCAGAATGTATATGTTTGTGACTTCCAGATTTGATTATAACAATCAAATACATGCAAAACACATTTTATCAAAAACCCTGTAAACTAGTTCATGTAGAATTGAATTCACTGTGGAAGAAAGCTGTCCATCTCATATATAATGAAGCAATCTATTTGCTTTGCCACACAAATAATAGCAATTGCACTTAAGTTTTTTATTTTAAAACCTTTTTCTATTTTCAAAAGTGATTTCTACAAAAGATGGAACAACTGGAAGCATCCAAAATACATTTTATTCTTTCTGTCTCGCCAAATCATTTATGACATGTCATATGGTAATTTTCAATGGATCTAGTGCTAGTGGGTGATGTTTGTGAATAAAGCCTGATTAAGAGCAGCCTCACTATTGCTTAAAATCAACTTAAAAGCACACAAACAGATATTAGCTATAATAAACTCAAACTACTGAAGTTATGTTTTGACTCTTTGCCCCCTGCTATTTGTTTTATGCAAAACTGGCACACTCCTAAAGCTGTAGTGTTACCACCATTTCTGCCAGTGCTCTTTTATTTGAGGATGCCTTAGTTTCATTGCAAGCAACAAAAGTATTTCCACTGGCTTTGAATATTTCTTGCAGATTTTTGTTTTTTTCAGTGTAGAAAAGTCTTTCTGAACTTGCCTTTGTGGGTGTGATTTGATCTGGCACTCAAGCTGCGAAATAAGAGTAAATTATTAGCATTTGGATATCCTGGCTGATACTTAAGTCTCATTTCTTCTACTGTTTGTATGTTCCTTGTCCCAGTTTATCACATATAAAGAAATACAACAAGGTTTCATATGAAATTGATAGAAGTGCCTACAGATTTTCATTTACTTCTAATAAGATACAGGACTTTTAAAAAAATTTTTAATTTCCTTGAAATTTGCATAAGTGCTGGGGGGAGAGCTACAGAAGGGAGACGGACGCCAGGGTTTTAATTGCACATTTCTCCCATTTCATTGAGGTATAACACTTGAAATTTCCTGTTTGCAAACAAAGGTTTAAGTGTTAAGGCTTAGACTAAATGTCAAGGCTCATCTATGTAAAGGTGACAACATGAAATTGAGAATGAGTAAATGAAGTACTTTAAATAAGCCTGTGCAGTTACAGGACTGCAAGGAAGTAAGATGCACAGGACAGCAAGCATGGCACTTGCAGTTAGAACTGATTCAACCTGCAGGGGGAATATCTGATTGGGTTTTTTTTTTTTTAACACTTGTGTTTTTTTCCCCCAGGTGTGCAAGTTGTGCTTCCTTCAACACTTCCATGGTCTGTGATGACAACCACTACAAAACCTGTGGTAGGACAGTCTTCATAACTCTTTCCTCTGGTGTCAGAATGTGTATATATTGCAAAGTTACTGAGCCTCCTCACTTCCCAATTTTCATTAATGGCACTTGTGTTAGTACCCCAATTATAAACATCGTCAGGTATGCATAGAGATAATTTTTAGCCACTCTAGGAAGATAGGAGTGCTACAGAACCCCTAATGCCAGACAGATAAAGGGAAGTGTTAAATAAAACCAGCTTATATATTAAAAAATGGAAAAAAAAAAAATAGAAACTTCTGAAGCATGTCGATAACCTTTGAAGATAAGGACATTCAAAAACATTTTGCTGACTTTTCGTATTGTTTCCTTTAAATAAGAAAAAATTTCCACCCCAATAACAATACCATTTTTCATCCGTTTAGTAAATGTGTAATGGAAAAGATTAAAATACAATTTTTTCATATGAAGAATACATACAATTAGTGGTAACAATCCTATGTGCAATTTGCTGTTGCAGTGTATTTTTCATTTTCTTGCTCTCTGCTGCGTCAAAGTTCTATTAGTTTTCTTCTTCACAGAGGTTTTCAGGAAACCATGGCAGACAGGACCTGAACTGCTAATGCAAATCCAAAGCTGTGCCTGTGTATTCTGTTTCTCCTATCTATCTATCTATCTATCTATCTATCTATCTATCTATCTATCTA